>MU396711.1:185621-391276 GCA_022578855.1 Nemania serpens | reverse complement strand
TATTTACTTTATTTTAGCAGTTTTTTTTAGTTTAAAAATTATTACTACTTTAAAGTATTAAAATCTTTTTAAATAATATTTTAATATAAAGCTAGTAGTATATAGTATTACTATTTTAACTACTAGCAAATTGCTATATACTTTTAAAAACCTATTTAATAGTAGGTTTTTTTTAATACTTTTTAAAGCATAAATTTTTATACTAATATTTTTATTTTCTTTTTAATTATTTTTGTTAATATATTAAATCTTTAATATTTATTATATACTAGATTTTTGCTAAATATGTTTTTAAAGTTAGCTTTTAAAATTAAAAAAAAAATTGCTACTAAAACTTACGTTTTAGTTTTAAAAGTAATAGCATTTATAAGTTTATTTATATTACTATATAATAATAGTATAATAGTTATTTTTAGTATAAGTTTATATACTAACTTTGCTTATTTATTTAAGCTTTAAAGTATTTTAAAGTTTATTAATACTTTTACTAAAACTTTTTTTTAGCTTTTTTTTTTTACTATAGTTACTTTTGCAGCTAAAGCTGTTTTACTTTTTTATAACTTATATTATATAAGTTTTATATAATTGCTTTAAAATTATTTATAGGTTTTTTTAGCTGCTTTTTTTACTGCTACTACTTTTAATATCTACTATAAAAGTTACTGCTGCTTTATTTTTATTGTTTTTTTTAATACTACTATATTTACTATTGCTATTAACTATTTAACTAAGAAATTAAAAGCAGTATTAAAGTTATTATTAATTTATAGTATATTAATTTTTATAATATAAGCTATTGCTTTTACTACTGCTATTATTTTATTTAGCTTTAGCTAATTTTAGCTTTTTATTTATCTAAAGTATTTTTTTAATATTATTATTAAGTTAATAATAGTTTATAGCACTTTATAGTTTAACTTTAGCTATTTTAAGTTTTTTTAATATATAGTTATAAAGTTTTTTAATATTTAAACTAAATTTAAGGTTAAATTTTTCTATTTTTTTTTTAATTTTAGTAATTTTTTTATATAGTATAACTAATATAAAATTCTAACTAGTTATAAACTTTATTAGTTTATTTACTCTTTTTATCTTTTTGCTTTTTAGGTTTTATAGTAAATAATATAAATTAAAATTTCTTATAAAAATATATTATTTTTATTTTTTATTTGCTACTTTAATTTTTTAGATTAAGTTTTTTTATTTTGCCTTTTTTTAGTTTAAAAAGTAAATAAATTATATAGTTACTATATTTTTGCTAGCTTTTATTATTATATATATTTAATTTTCCTTTTTATTTTTTGCTAATAACTTTATAGTAATACTTTTGTTTATATATAGTGCTACTTTACTTATTATTTATACTAGTTAATATTAGCAGTTTATTAAGTAGTAAAAATTGTTATATAAAGAAATAGTACGCCGTTTAACTGCTATATTATCGGCATACTAAAAGTAGAGTAATTATTGCCTTATTAGCAATAATTATATAAATATAGCCTATATAGTAGCTTACGAACTAGTTATAGCATAGCTGCCGACTAGTCGTTCTATAGTATAAAAGGTTTCTGCTTATTCTTTTATACTATTTTTTTTTTTTAAAAAGTTAGTTTCTAATTTTAGCAGTACTACTTAATAGCGGTTAGCCCTATAAGTAAATTAGTTTTTACTTAATATAACAGCTATATACTAAATATTTATTTAGTATATATAAATATATATATAAAGTATAAGTATAGTAATTATAAATTATATTTTATATAGTTAAAGCGCGGTTGTAAATTTTTAATACTAGGTAAAAGATATTTCTTATACTTAAAAATGCTTTATATAGGTTAAGCCTATTTTTAACTAGTTATTTATAAGTATATTACTTTATTTATATTTTATAGCTTAAATATTTAAATATTAACGTTATAATCTTTTATTTTACTACATAAAAGTATTTTTTATAAGCTATATATACTATATTTATACTAAGAAATTATAGTTAAATATTAAAGTTAAAGTTATTTTTTTTTTTTTTAAATTTTGTTTTAAAATTTTATTTTAACTTAAACTATAAACCTTTTAGTGCTAAAGTAATAGCAATATAAGGAAACGGTGCGCTATCTAACTGCTACGTCATCGGCGTACTAAAAATGAAGTAGTTATTGCTTTATTAGCAATAACTATATAAATATAGCCTATATAATAGCTTATGAACTAGTTGCGGCATAGCCGCCGACTAGTCGCCCTATAATATAAAAGGTTTCTGCTTATTCTTTTACATATTATACTTATTTATTACTAGTTTTTATATTATAATATAATTATAGCTACTATTTTATAGTACTTTTATAATATTTAATTTAGATTTTATAATATTTTAAAATATTTTATTATATTTTATTAAATAGATATAAAAGCTATTTTAGCTAAGCTATTAGTATACTAATGCTTTATTAATAACTTGCTGTTATTTATTTTTATAAATATAAATATTATTAATAGTAGTTAAATATTTATTTTTATTACTTTTTTATTTAAATTAGCTGCTTTTTTTTAGCTTTAAAAGCTTTTAAGTTATAGTATATAAGCTACTTTTGCTTTATTTTTTTGCTTGATTTTCTTTTTATATACTTAATTTTAAGCAGTATAATTTTTGCTATAATTAATATACTTTAGCTAAGCTTTTGCTTTTTTAACTAAATATTTTTTTTTTGTTTTTCTAGTGCTTTATTACTATATAGTAGCTATATTTAACTTCTTTTTAGTAATATTTAGCTATATATTTATACTTATAGTAATTAAAACATTATATTACCTTAATTTCTATTATAAAAAGTTTATAATTAAATATTTAAACTTTTTATAAAAAGCTATTATTATATAGCTTTTTAACTTTTTTTATACTGCTTATATATAAGTATATGCTAATAAATATTGCTTTTTTATTTTTAAATACTATTTTTTTATACCTTATAACTATAGTATATATATTATATAGTAGTAAAAAAAAGTTTTTATTTAATTATATTTCTTTAATTTTTTTTGCTAATATATCTTTTACTATAAAAGCTATTTCTTTTTTTTATAGCTTTAATTTTATTTTAAATATCTTAGTTATTTATTTTTCTTTATTTATGTTTTTTAATATGCTTTCTTTAAAAATAATAACTATATTATTACTAAATAGCTTTTTTGCTATTACTATATTACCTTTTATAAAAGCAATATTAACTATAATAACAATAGCTATTAAGTTTTAGTTTTTAAAGTTTTTAAATAATTTTTTTACTTTAATAAGAACTTTTTTGCTATATTTTGCTAAAACTGCTTTATTATTTTATTTTAGTTATATTATAGCTATAACTTTTGCTTATATTTTTAATTTAGCAGTATTTAAAGATAAATTAGTTTAAATAACCTTTTTTAAAGTTTTTTTAAAGTAGCAGTATATAATTAGTATATTTTTGTTATTATTATTTAGTTTGTTTATTTTTTGTTATATTTTTGCTAAATTGTTTACTAAGCGTACTAGTTATTTCTTTTTTATGTTTTTTTAAAAAGAAAGCTTTTTTTTTACCTTTTTATCTTTTAATAACTATAGTACTAGTTTAATAAGTCTATTAACAATTTTTTTTAGTTTTAAAAGCTTACTAGTAGCTTTATTTTTACTAAAGTACTACTATATTATAGTTATATTAATAATAAGTTATATTTTTAGCTTTAATAAGTTATTAATAAATAGGTTATTTATTATTATTTTTATATCTATTATACTATATGCTATTTATAGTTTAAATATAACCTAGCTGCCTTATTATAGCTTATATTATCTCTTAAATATAAGTAATTATTATTAGTTTTAAAGTATGCTTGCTAAATTATAGGCAAATTTTCCAAAATCTAAAAAAAGTTTTTCTATTTATAGTAGTTATTTTTACTTTAAAATGCTTATATAATATCTTTATAATATATTAAACTATAAAATTTATTAAGAAAATTAAAAAATCGGAAATATAAAATTTAAAGTATAGCTAATAACTTATTAGCCTTAGAAATAAAAACATAGTAACTAAAAATAAACTTTTTTATAAAAAAAAGAAGCTTTAAATACTATTAAAACTATAAAATAAAGTTATAAAGTTAAAATATAATATATATATAATAAAATATATAAAAATAAATAAAATATTTAAACTTATTATTTATAATTTTTAGTAGCTATAACTAAAAGCTATTATATAAAAATTTATATAAAGATATTTAAAGTATTAAAAAAATAAAAACTCTTATTATTTTATATTTAAATTACTTTAGCTTATAAAATTATACTATTAACTATAGCTAATAATTATAATAAACTTTATTATAAACTTATTAATATTAAATAGTTATAATTTTATTTAAGTAATTGTTAATTTATTTACTAAAATAGTATATTTTATTGCCTTTAAAAAAAGCAAAAAGAAAACTAAAAACCTTGTTAAAATTTTTGCAAAAGTTTACTAAAAACTATATAAAGTATTATTAGATATTATTTCTAACCAAGATTTTAAATTTACTACTTATTTATAAAAAGATTTCCTAAAACTAGTAAATATTAAACCTTAAATAAATATAACGTTTTATTTTTAAACTAATAAATAAACTAAAAAGCTTAATTAAATTTTTAAAGTATATTTATAAGCTTTTATTAATTATAAAATATTTAATTAAAAAAATCTTTTAGTTATAGCTAAGTTTGCTTATAATAATATAGTTTTAGTGTTATTATATATAATTTCTTTTTATATTAATTATAAGTACTACCTTGCTGTTAATAACTTTTTTTATAGTATTTCTTGCAATTTAAACTTGCGATTTTATATATATTAAATAACTTAAGTATATAAAAAAGCAATATAATACTTAAAGTAAAACTAACAATATATAAAAAAATAAGCTAATAAATATAAAACTAAAGCTTTTAAATATAAGAAAAAATAGCTAGTAATACTAAATAAAAAAAATATTAAAACTAAATAACTTATTAAAAAAAACTAGATAAAAAAAAAATATTAAAACTTTTTATAATTTAAAAGATAATTTCTTTTATTACTATTAAGCTTATATTACTTAAAAGCTAAAAAATATATAACTTATTTTATATTTTATTTATTAAGCCTTATTATACTAGTAATTAAGTACTATTTAACTTTAACTAAGTTTTATATAAAGCTTTTTAAATAAAAGCTAAGGGCTTTAGCCTATTTACTGTGTTTAGGGAGACTTAAATACTGTATCTTATTTTAGTGATATATCTCCGGCTACCCTTTGCCGATTTGCCGCCGCCGATCTCTGATTCTGTCGCCGATTTCTAATTCTGCTGCCAAGCCGCCTATCCTAGCCTTACCTTTCGCCTTTTGCTTTTGCTATATCTATTGCCTACTACTAAGTTTTTTAATAGCTATATTATTATATAAAGCTTTATAGTAGCTTTTAAGCTATTAATAAAGCTTTTGCATATTTATTAGCTATACTTTTTCTGCTTAAATAAGCTTTAAAGCTATTTTTGTTTTAAAGGTTTATTAAATTTATTTATATAATTTATAATAATTTATCGATTTTATAAATATTTAGTTATTAGTTATATAAATAAGCCAAACGGTATATATTAAGTAAATATATATATTTAATAGCTATTAAGTAGTTAATATCGATATTGTTTATTTTTAAACGCTTTAAAAGCTATAAAATAGCCGTTTTAAGTGTTAGGTTATATGTAGGCATTGTAGTTAATTGTTAGTGTAAGTGTTTAGACGTCCAAGTTGTTTTCGGTAAAAGAAATAGTTAGAGTAGTTAGAGTAGTTAGAGTAGTTGGTAAAAAAGACAGGCCTCTCGCCGTGTGGGATTTTTAACTCCTTTATCTACCTTTGTTAGGCCTAGGTATACGCAGCTCCCGTTAAGGTTTTAGCATAACTCTTTTGCTTTAAACCTTACGACAGCACCTTTTACGGGCGGTGCCCCAGCTTTAGCCTGCCATTTTCACTATTTTTGCTTTTTTTTTTTTTATAAACCGTATTTAAATAACCGTATTAATATTACCGTCTATTCAGTATTATATTTACAGTATACAAAAAAAAAGTATAAGGCTTTTTTGCTTTATAAAATAAATTAAACTTAACATAAATAAAAGCTAAAAAGTATTAAATAAATATAATTATAAACTTTTTAAAAACTTAAAGATATATAAAATATTTAATTAAATAAAAAGATTAGCTAGCTAAAAAGTACTAAATATAAAAACCTTATAAATATTTATTTAGCAAAAAAGTATAAGCAGTAATTATAGCATTTTACTAACTTTATTTTAATAAACTATAAAACTTATAAGCAATAATATAAATTATACCTAAAATAAAATATTAAAAAAAAGCATATATTATATAAACTAAATAAAGCTATTTTTAATTAAGCTAATATAATACTAAAAAATAAAACTATATTTATAATTTTAGTACGGTATACTAAAGGTATAGCTATAATACTAGTATTTTAGTAGTAATTAAGTCCGAAAAAAAAGATATAAATTAAATAGAGGTAGCCTGCAGAGCTTACCTTTAAGGTAGAAACCTAAGGTTTTCACCTTATTTAATCTACTAATAAAAGTACCCTTTATTAATACATATTAAATTTACTTATTAGCTATTATACTAAATTATAAGACTTTATATATATAAGATAAACTAATAAACATAAGAAAGACTAACTAGCTAAAAATACCTAAAAATTTGTACTTAAATTATATAAGAGCTTTTAGATATAAATAGGCCTAGTTATTCCCTTTATTATCAAGAGGAATATGAAGATTATAGACCTTAAGACCTCTAGAGAATTATTAGTTGAATATACCTATTAAGCCCTACAATAGCCCTTGTCACACCTTGTCACACGGGGTCATTAAGACCTGAATCAGCCTCTCGCGACGAGATTACCCGCAGTAAGACCTTCTCGGCTTCCTCAAACTTCCCTTGCGCCTTATAAACTGTAGCTAGATCTTCCACGTGATCATTCGTATACGGAAACTCGTCGCCAGGTTCTCGTTGGTCGATAGAAACGACTTCAGTAAACGCATCTTCTGCTTCCTTTAGCTTGCCCCGTAGATAGTAGATCCTCCCCACCTCAGCCATTTGCTCGATTGTCAAGGGACTTTGCTTGCCGTACGTCTCGATATACAAATCAGCGACCTCGACCGCGAGACTTTCCGCTTCTTCTAGTTTTCCAGTTTTCGTGTATTTAGATACCAACCCGGACATAACATAAAGAGTGTCGGGATGTTGACGTCCCAGTGTCTTAATGCTACGTTGCACTAGATCAATATCGATCTGTTCGGCTTCACCGGACCGTCCCTGCATGTCGACAATGGATGCCAATTCGCCTCCGAGAAGGAGTAATATCCAGTGGTCAGGTCCTAACAGTTCTTCAATATGACTAATCTCGAATCTTGTTGTAGCCTCGGCGGCTTCAAGAACATTGTCTCGGCGATAGTTATCAGCTAACGCGGGCCTAAACGAGTACCCTACGGCCTCCATTAAGCCGTAATAGGACCCAATATATTTGAATTCATCACTGTCCGAGTTTGCTATAGAATCAAGCATTTCGGACAGCTCGTCTTTGAATGTTGTTTCGTCACAGGCGACGACTTTGCCATGTTCTGCAATCGGCCCGCCAAATCCAAGCTTGTAACAAAGCAAGAGCTGAGTTCGAAGAGCAGTTGACGTTGAGGCGCTAGCGGTTATCTCTCTCAGGCAATCAACAATCGATCTTCTCAAACGATAGTCAGAAGAATATAGAGCGTGCAGAGAGTTGCAAATCTGGTGAGGTTAGCGGGTACCCCGTATTCGCCTCTCTTACATGAGTTCAGTATCTAGGAAGTGTTAGATCTTACGTTGAAATCGTTGTCCGTAGCTGGCGGTATTTCAATCGGGTCAAGGGGCTTCCCAGCGAGGCGTCTCATGCGGTCGGGGTAAGCCAGATAAAGGGCGGAAGGATACGCTGTTCTGCGTGCTCTATAGAATATGTTAGAAAGTGAATGGTTTCACTGGTAGGGGGTGCATGTATACTCGTTCATATCTAGAAAACGAAGGGCTTCTTGAATGCTAGAGCAGCGCGAAGCTGGGTCGTACGCTAAAGTGGTACTGAAGAACTTTTCTAGCATCAACTTGCTCTGCGCCTGTATTCCTATTTCTTCTACCAGTAACTCATTTACTAGTTCAGGGAGTAGCCGCTGATTCTTCAGGGTCGCAATAAGCTCCAGTGCTGACTCTACGCTCTGGAAGCCGGAACGATAGAACGCGATGTTTGATGTTGTGCCTAGGCATAACTGCGAGTTGGAGAGTCGCGGTTCAGTTAAAAGCCAGAGGCAAAGCATTCCATAAGAGAATACATCAGTCTTCCGTGCCTCGATGGGTGTAAAGTCAGGGTACTCGTCGCATTCCGGGGCGTACCATGGCCAAGACCGGGGAACTGGAATTCGTGTTTTGTCGTCGCTATGCCAGAAACTGAAACTGAAGTCAATAACTTTGGCCATCGCTAAGACGCCCTCATGTTCGCTTTTATAAATCAAGACGTTCTGAGGCTTCACGTCTCCATGAATGATGTCTGTAAATCGTTAGGTCCAGTTCAAGTTCTAGACTCCGAATAGGCGGAACATACGATGAGATTGCATTGCAGCGAGAGCATTGCCGACATCTAGGCATAATTTTAAGCGATCACCAATAGAAAGCTTACGACCTTCAGCAGACCTCGAAAATTGGTACAAGTCTCCGTGCTCCGATCGTTGGAAAATAAGAACGGGCCATATATTGAATGCATCCCTTTGCCTCGTCAATTCGTCAACATCGTCGGCTATATGAGCCTTCGGAGTTATATCCCAGGAAATGCCCTGTAGCTCAGCTATGTTCGGATGGCCATCAATATGAGCATGTCTAAGAATGGCGATTTCGTTGATCAGGGGGAGAAATATCTCATTCCCGGCATCTCTCGCCTTTTCATCATCACCTATTCGTTTGAAGGCCAAACCCGAGTGAAGCGAGAAAGCGGTTTCGGCAGTGCGTCCGGTACGGCCGCCACCGATGAGCTTTTTCTGGGAATCCCAAGTGATGGAAAGGATGGGAACTTGGAGATGCTGCAAAACCGCTAAGAAGGTAATGAGGTTGACCTTAGCGGTGTTGATCTTTCTGGGGCGAGGGTTGTCGCTCCAAGGGAAGATAGAGTGTCTAATGCTAGATTGGGTTTTAACAGATGGGTCGGTGTTGGCCCACTTTCGAGAAGGAAGAGCTGTTAGGTACTGGCAGATGGAGAAAGGGTGAAACCCGGCTGACCTGTGTAGAAGCCATTGTGACTATTTTCGCCAGAGGTAGGTAGTGGAAAAGGTTGCCCCGTAAGATGATTCTCCGTCTGCGGTTGGACGCCTAGGTAGATGTAAATAAAAGTTTAGGTATACTCTTAGACATCCTATCACCTAGGCACCTCTATCCGGCGAATGTCCACGCTAATACCCAATATGAGATGTCGCGAAGTTCTCGCAGAACTGTAAAGCTGGTACGCATGTATAATTTCGGCGTAGTTGAGCGACGTATTACCTCACATCTAGGCGGGCTAATGGCTGGGGATCTAAACGTGCCGCAGTGGTCTGAACGCGATGTTCGTTAGGTGGTGCTGGCGACAAGCAGCGCATGCGAGGGGTAAAGTGAGGGGTAATTATCAACAGCCACATCTTATGCCAACTTGCTTGACGGGTCCAAGTCTCCCAAAGTCGGAGCTGAGAGCATCAAGCAACGGACTCTCGATTGTAAGCGATTATCGTTTGTCGCAGAGTACTATATATACCGTTAATCTAGTTGATGAATTAGCGGCGTTGTTTTTCTGTCACAACATTTTTTAAACCATTCTGGCTAATGTAGCCAGGATTGAAGCGTCCTTTTTGAGGGGTTGATGATAATGAAAACAAAACATCGTTCAAGCCGCTCAGCTTTCTAGTATAATCAAACACAATCCGATCAATCTACAAAGAGAGCAGCGCTGTCAGCCAGGACTCGAAAGCCATTATGAGGGGTACACCGCCGCACACATCCGTTCATATGGATATACTGTGGAGTGACGGCTTAAACTACTCGTCAGTATCGGGGCGGAACCTTGGGCATAATAGAAAGGGTATATTAACAGGGTGTCAGATTTGAGCATATAGTAATTGTTACGCAAGATGATTTGCTTCCTCAACATGAGCCGTTGGTTAGTGCAAGTGACAACAAGCACCCCTGAGCTGCAGTCGACTCAGAACTTCCTCTTCTTCCTTGCCGGAACGGCGCTTTGCCGATTTAGATCCTTGGCTAACTCGGCACGCTTCCTCTCAGCTCGTCGCTCGTCGGCCTCGGGCTGCTCCGGCTCCGCTACGTTATCCGACGGTACTGCTTTAGATTCCGCGGGAGGTTTCCTCCCTATGGCCCCTATTTTCCGGACCTCGGTCTTCTTTGGCAATGTGGAACCATCGCCCTCAACTCCGGACTTAGAGCCTCTCGGACTCTGAGGAGAGCTAGCGGTCTTGTCAAGTTTCCCGCCTATTCGGCCAAGTGTCGCTTTCCGCGGCGTCGTCGGAGCCCCTCTTGACGACGATCGGAGCTCGGGTGAATCGTCATTGCCAGAATCCGACCCCGAAGCCGTCTCATCACCCACCTCTCCAGATGATGTCGCTGTGGTTGCAACTTGAGTCGCCCGAGAAGATTCTCCACGTCTTCCGATTGTCCCTAAGCGGGCGGTAGACTTTTTAGTGTGTTTAGGTTGCTCCGCGTCTTCAGACTCAGATGCGGTCTCATCTTTGTCAGCACGTACTGTCTCAGACGATTGGCTGGTGGCGTAATCTTGTGCGGGTAATTTCGTGTTACCAAGAGCGCCTATTCTGGAACGAGGATTGTTCCGTAATCGCGCTGACTGAGTAGGGGGAGCATCAGATTCGCTACTTTCAGTTGCCTCGCCTAAACTGCCGCCTGTTGTTGATTTACCGCCAGTGGGCAGCGGCGGCGAGAGCCGCGTTGGCGTGGCTTGTACTTGGAAGTCGTCGTTATCTGCACTTCCAGGAACATCCTCACTATCACGGGCTTCCTCCTTCGATTCTTGGTTGGATGAGTTAATTTCAAGTTTTTCGGCAGCGTGAAACCCAGCCCCGAGTTTAGCCCACCATTCGTTCAGCGTATCAGATACACCTATATCCATATCGGTAGCAAAACTAAACCCGGAATCGCCAAAAACCCTGCGCAGTAAATCTGGTGTATTCTGCGGGGGTTCCAGGTCACGTTGCGATCTCCATTTGCCTTCGCTAAAGGGCGCGAGACCCTTAACCCTCTCCTCGGCAGCCGCTCTACTAGTCGCGTGTTTTGCCGAGAGGGAATTGAAGATGAGCTCTAAAGGAGTATGCATCGTGTGCAGCTTGTCGAGCAGCTTTGTAATGAGAGCATCTTTCTCTCTCAGCTGGTTCATGAGGTCTTCGGCCTCACGACATCGCACGTAGTGGTCCTGTACGAGAGGTAGGACGAGCTCCGAGGCCAGTGAGGCAGGAGGGCACTTGACCAAGCGTACAGGCCATCGGAGAGGCTCTAAGGGCTTCGGAAGCTCGCAAGTAATGCGCAGCGTCAGGTCATGTTCTTTGTTGGAGTGGGAATTAGCAGCTATGCTGAGGCTAGTGAGGCGATGATCTGATGACGCAGGAACAAGCGCGGCCCTGAGCTTGGACAAGAACACAGCCCACTGCTCACGATCGGCGTCGACTAGGTCGATGCTTGTGTTTTCCTGGAGACTCCGCAGAAGGATTCCCCTTCGATCTAAACTCTCCACCCATACGTTGGCAAGGTCGGTGACGTGAAGCGTGTACGACGACTCGCCGAAGCGCGCAGACACGAGCAGATTCGGTAGCCCCGGGAAGGTGGGCAGAGGGCACCATCTGCACGACGATTCCATTGTTCGAACCGTTGAGCTTCGGTTGTTTTGTTTTTTATGCTCTTCTTCCTCTTTCTCAATTTAAGTTGCGCTCTCTCGACAGGGTAAGTGTAGTAGGATGAGCATGTAACTAAGCACTGATGACTCTCATAAGTGGTTGAG
Source organism: Nemania serpens (assembly GCA_022578855.1). Lineage (NCBI taxonomy): Eukaryota > Fungi > Ascomycota > Sordariomycetes > Xylariales > Xylariaceae > Nemania > Nemania serpens. The sequence goes on along the minus strand of MU396711.1, from coordinate 379,156 downwards.
GCTGCCACCAGGCAACCTCGCCCTGGTTGACCCTTTTCGCTCTCAAGTTGGAATAGCGCAAGATGGTGAGGTGAGCAAGAAGGGTGCTGACAGGTAGACAGTGTGAGCTGAGAATTACGTAGTCAAAATACTGTACATGTTCCGAGATTGGATGTATATTATGTACTTGTCACGTGATTATGTGGCCTGTTCCTGAAGTGTGAGTAACAGAGTATGTCGCGGCGCTTCCACCTGGCGACCTGGGCCCAGGAAAACCCGTAGACAGAGAGTTGCATATAGGTCGCCGCAATGATAAAACTATAGCTCGCGCCCACCGACCCATATACCGTAGAATGGTACGGTACGCCTTCCATCGACCACAGACCGTTGAATAATGCTGTTTCAGGCCAACAATCCGAGCCCGAATATGTCCCGATTCATCCATCAAGCCGTCACTGCGCGTCTCGTTTCCGTTCAACCACGGCGCCAACGATGTAAATAGCTTCCCGTGACTCTGTAGATGGAATCCGGAAATCCTACACGCATATGCGGCTCCGAGTCTCGCATGTAGTGACGGCCACAATACGGACACTTCAAACGTCGCAACGGTTTCAAGAAGGGCGGGTGGCATCTCTTAATTAAACAATTATATACTTCGTAGCTAAGGCGTCAGTCACTTGATCACCCCTATAAGGCAAAGAGAAGCTCAATACAATGAACGCATCTATCAACTAAATTAACACCACAAGTTTGCTCCTAAACAACTCACCGTCGAACTGGCAGCAGAACGCACATAGTATATATATATTTATATGTAGACCGCGTCCCCTTAGGCTCTCACATCGTAAAATAAACATGGTTCTCTAGGCAATAGACGCAACTTGATTCCCACTGCTTCGCACAAGTCTAGTGTAGCGAACCCTTACCTAGTAGGCTCGGAACAGCAACGCAGTGCAAAAAGCAGACGCCGAGTCCCTAACTAACGCGGAGCCCTCACCTCCCAGCGCAGCGTCTACAGCAAATTCGAGGTTATAAAAAACCCTCCGACCTCCTTCCCCCAACGCCAAAACAAAGCCCGTTTGGTATTCCGCCACCGACGAATAAACTCCCGCATTACGATATGTCCCAAATCAAACCAAAACGAATCAAATCTGAATCAAATCCCCGCGTACGTAGTACCGATGAAACTAGCGCCGCAGATCGCTTCCTGCTCCTCGGGAGTCAGGCCAGCTCCCCACGATCTCAGATCAGCCAGTGTATAGTTCGACCTAGCCAGAATAGACGACAACCCATCTAATGTACCGGAAGCTATGGGTCCCGCACCATTATTCCCCCTCTCTTTAGATAATATCGTGAACCGCAAGACCACCTCCGTGACAGTGACCAAGATGCTAATGACGATGAGGATGATGATGATCCACGTGATGGCGCTCATTTTGGAGTCTGCGACCGAGTCGGAGAGTATCTCGGCAAGATCCAGGAAGACGCGGCATCGCTCGTTGAGCACCTTTGTGCGCGGGTCGATCTCCAGATAGTCGCGGATAGCGACGTACAGGGGATGCAGTGTGGGCTCCGAGTCCCAGAAGAAGTTGGGTACATCGAGGATATTGGACGCTGCGACAAGGTTAGTAGAAGATATTGAGATCGGCAGCAAACACTGCCTAAAACGCAGCTTTTCATAACATACATAGGTTGATCTCGACACGGCTCTTGAACAGGCGCCCGAGGATCTTGACGATCTCTGTCCTCGTCATATTGAGCTGGCCGGTTAAAGCGAGCCGCTTCGGTACATCCTGGGCATCCGCCAGGGTCTCCGACATGCGTTCCTCGAAGAAGCAGAGCTTCGTGCTCTGCGCCATCGCATGGCTGATGGTGAGTCGGACCATGTGATCGGATCTCGGCAGGAGGGTGATCATGTCGTTAAAGATGCGTGGGCGTTTGGCGTCCTCGTTGTATTCGAAGTGGAACTCTTCGGTCTCGAAGTCGCTCTGCTCGAGGGGCCGCGTGACAAGGGACACCCCGGTCTCACTCTCGGCAAAAGTGATATCAGCCAGAATAGCCTTCTCTTGCTGCTCCGTAAAATTCCAGAACACCACCACGCCGTAGGAAAAGAGGAACATCTCGGCAAATTGCTTAGCGTCAGAGGCGACTCGTTTCGCGGGTCTCACATGCTCAGCGCCCGGGTGGCCATTGTTGGTAGCTCCCGCTGTTCCGTTACTCTCGCCCTGAGTAGGGCTTGCCCCCTGCCCACCATATCCATATTCGTCGTAGTACCCCATATGCTCGTCCCGCAGTTCGCTTCGCTCTATCTCGAGGTCGAGCAAAGTTTTCCCAGTACCCGGGCTCTTGAGTATGGGCCGGCTCCGCACGCGGTAACCGTCGACGCCGGGGAGTAGAGGAGTGTGGTAAACAACGTAGAGACAGTCGTCATAGAGCTTCGTCTTGGCGTCGTGTTTCTTGCGCAGGAATTCCGAAGAAGACTTCATCTTGTAAGACTGGGCGGTGCAGTATGCGGTGAGCCGCGCAAGCTTCTCGGCCCGTTCGAACTTGGGAAGACGCTCGGCATAGCTTTTCCCCCGAAGGCCACCTCGTTTCCGCAGCACATCACGTTCCTCGTCTTTCAAGGGTCTATCCTCATCTTCTGCCTGTGCTCTCTCGCCCTCCTCTTCGCCCTCGAGCTCGTCAGGGGTCTCGGGGAGCAGTACCAGTTTCTCGCTGATTCGCGTGGTTCTCGAGGGCATGCTCTGCTGGCCGGCGCGGGAGGTGAGGTTTGGTAGACCGCCGCCGTTCACACGACGGATGCCGGCGATGCTTCGAGGCCCCCGCGCCGGAGGGACACGGGGCTGGCCTGAGGGAATCTCTGAGGCGTACTTAAGGACGTTATCGACGGAGATGCGGTGCATGGGAGATCTCGTCGGCGGCCCGCGGGCAGAAGCACCCCCTGATATCATGATCGAATGGCCGGAGAGGCTAATTATAGGAGGGGACAAGGGTAGATGATAAAATGAGCTGGGAAGCCACAAAGGGGGCGCGCGGCGGCAGGATTGGGGACAACGGCGAACGGAATGGGCTGGTATGCAGGTTGAACCGCAATCGTCAGAGATACAGGTAGACCACCTGGATAGGATGTCGTATTCGTCTATTCACACCATTGGCCTTCGATGCGGGAGATCAGTTCGTCAATCGGTATTAGTTGACGTGGCTCGTATACATACCTTAAGTGTGGTTACCGGCAGTACGATGGAGAGACGGAGGAGAGATGGCGTAGAGCTCGAGAAAGCTTGTCGACAACAAGGTTTGAATGGTAGTAATCGCCCGGCAGCTGTTCGTGCATATGCCCCATTCCAGTCTCAATGGAAACGGAATTGGCTCATCGTCATCACGTATGTGTTTCGTTGCATCTCCATCCGTATGTATGAAGGTAGGGATATACATGTATACGAAGGAGGTACGCAGAACCTACCTAGGTCGGTATATTACGTCGATGGCGGTAGATATGGTTTTAGCTCGGTAATTATGGAGCATACCGTATACACAGTCAAACTACCACACAGTGCTCGGAGACATCCCACTGGGCAGAGGGCCAAACCACCGAATCTCTCCAGCCGCTCCACGCAACGCACCTCAACCCTGTGCCATTGGTACCTACTTTTTGTATTTATATAGAAACAAGACGACACACGAAATATTCGATGCATCGCATTCTTTCCACGCAAATCGTAATCCAGCGAAAGCGGAATCTCATTAGAGCTAGTATAGCTACGCCTGCAGATCGATGACTCTCTGAGCTCGTATTCTGGCTCTCTATCTACTATCTATACCTACACCTACATGTCCTTGCTTCCCTTGCGAAGCTGAGGACTAGCCTTTTTTCGTCCTTCTACCCAGGTTGAGAATGTTATATTAAGACCAGATGTGTGGGTGTATACTTTTCTGTACTTTGCTCATGCCCCCGGAACTCCAATGCCTTATGTATGGGGAAAACAATCGAATGCCATGAACGAGCCAAGCGGCCTAGATAGTTAGAATCATATGGTGGAGGAGACCCCCGTGACAGCCCTTTGACTATCAACATCTTCACCTCCCATGCAGTTTTTCTTTCAGATAGACCACCGCCGCGTACCCTGAACAACACCGCGTGGTCATGCCATGTGCACACCACGGGCACCTGACCATCGTAGTGATGGCTGCAGATACCCCCAGCGATTTATCTTCCACCACTGAATCTGGCTTGGCCATGCACTCGTATACGCGCGACGGCATGTCGTGGAAGAAATGGCAATTGCAGCACTCCACAAGCATCTTGGCAAGCGGCTCCGCTCGGTTACCCGTCGACGCCGCACTCCTGATGCTCCCGGATGAATTGTTCTGCGAAAAATGGGGGCGCAAGGCCCGAGAAGAGGACCCTGCAGCGGCAGGCGCAGCTTTCCTGGCTTCCTGCAGATAGGCGGCCCCCGTGGAACCAGCAGCCGATAATTCGGGGCCATTCGTGCTGTTGCTTAGAGAAGTTTTCAGCGCCGACTTCCGGGGCACCACTTCGTCCGCAAGATCTGGCGGCGGCGAGCTAGGGAGACTGACTGAAGAGGATGCTCCGTTTTGCTTCGGACGTAGCCGCTGAGACCTCAAGAAATGTGGCGTGATCTTTGTAGAAGAGTGAAGATCAAGGGCGGACTGCGCCTTCGGCGGCAATGGTCGAACTGGGCGTTGACCAACGCCCTGCTCACCATCCGAATCCGAATCCTGCCTGAGAGCGTCGGCGAAGCTTACTGATGTCGACATGGCAGCTAGAGTTGGACGGATTATCGAGCCGTCAGCCCTCGCCGCTGTAGCTGTTGTTTGTTGCTCGGAATCGATTACCGACGCTATCCTACCGCTCCCGTCACGTTCCACTTCAGTGTCTGTTCTTGTTTTCCGAATAGGTGCTTCCTCGGATCGCTCGCTCAACGGATTCCGGAAATTTTCGTGAAATGCTCTGCTTTCAGTTCGTTGCGCAGATTCCAACAGGTCTGTTTGCGAAGATTCTAATTGAGACATTGGTGCTCCTTTTCGCGACTGCGGTCGAGAACTATCCGGTGTTGTGGCAGAAGAAGGCGACGGTGGCGAATCACCATAAGTCGACGAAAACGACCGCTCCGAAGTAGAACGACTAGGATCAGTTTGCTGCGAATGAGCGGTAGATGTGCTTGCAGTTTCGACCCCTCCTAGAACCTGTGCGGCCTTAGATGATACGCCAAGGCGTTCGAAGGCAGGAACGTCGCTGTCAGAATACTGGGTGGAGGTCGCAGGAGAATTCTTTGGCCTTTGTTCATTCGATACTCTACCACTTTGGTTTGCATGGAAATGGCCATGCAGAATATCGTGGCCATTGTCCTCATCCGACTCCTCAGAAGGTGTAGATCGCGAGGACATAAATTTGTCGTTATTCGGCGACCTTAAATCGAGTAACGGTGGCAGGTATGAATCGCTAAAGGATGCGAAGTAATCCACTTCTCGATGTGGCTGCAGTGGTTGTTGTAACGTGTCTGGCGCATCCCTGTCGAATGTGATGAGATCATCAACAGACTTCTCAACACCTGCTTCCGGCCGATCTTCAAATCTCCGGGCTTCCATACCATGGACGCGGGGTCCTAAACCATCCACACGAGAGAGTTTCAGTTGCCTTTTGCCCTCCGCCAGGCCATCGTGGCTCCGAGACGCCGGGCGGATCGTCGAGGCATATGTACCAACAGAAATCTGGTCATCCTCCTGCACACAAATATCCCCCACATCCAGTCCGACATTTCGGCTAGAATCTGCCACCCTCTTTCCTTCTTCAATCAACCGCTCCGCACTGGGTGTATTTGTAGCAATGGTTGGTAGGTTTTCTGGCCGACGCACTTCGCTCTTCTGATTTCGATGAACAGTACGTTTTGCGTCAATCTCTATGCCTCCGCTCGCATGATTCTTCGCTGGTTCTGGCGCTTGGTTGCTCTTGATAGCATTAAATCTGGTCTGTTGAGATGTGCGTGCCTTTTGAGATTGTTTCTCCTGAGCTGTGATTAGAGCCATTACACCATCCTGAGCCGAAATCTGAAGGGCCTCGATTTGAGTACGTCGGCCATCAGAGGGTTTCGAAATGGCGGCCTCTTGCTCAACGTTATATGACTGAATCTCCACCTTACGAGACCGAGGCTGGCGTCCCCGTGGCGCGATTTCCGGTCCTGGTTCCGTATTTAATCTTCTATTCTTTGGCGGGAACGTGAAATCAGATTGCTGCTGCGGATGGTTGAAACTGGCCAAGTGTCTCTCTCTGGAAGAATCCTCAGCCCCGTCGGTGGACATGCCAGCAAGATTGCCATGGGCGGCGTTGGTGTCTTGCGCGCTGGAGTGCTTCGAAGAGCTGCCGGTAGAGCCTTCTCCAGAGGGTTGATAATAAAGGTACGAAGGCCCCCTGAGTTTGTTTAATGTTGATGAGAGCAAAGATTGTGAGCGGCCATGACCAGATCCTGTAGATGTACGTGCCGCCGAACTCCTTTTCTCTTGGGAGGAGAGGGAATGATCCGAAGTCGAAATCACTGATCTGATCGATGGCGCCTTTCTCGGCTGTGGGATATTTTGATCAATCCCGGGCCGAGCCGCCTTCTGCTGCTGCACAGGGATTGCTTCGTATTGGATACTACGCAGTAATTCATTGCCGCCGGCACTCTTCTCGGCTTCCCTCTGCGCCTCTGCTAGCTTCTGCACTGCAGTCACATTTCCATGCGTCAATCTAAAAGCAGAAAAAAATCCCTTGCTTTTTGGTTTGTTATTGGCGACGAAGCCGGGATGATTACTCGGTGCCTGATGCTTGCCTCGTGTGGACTGCGCTTCGACCGTCGAAGGAGGGGGACTCATTGCGCCTGACTGCGCGGCAATACTTAACTCGAGAGCTGAAATTGAGCGTTGCGAGTCTGTTAGCGGCTTTGTCGCGAATTGCTCGACTGGGGGAGATTTAGTTAAGCGATTACTTTTCTTTTTGAGAGCCGTGTCTCCCTTTTTCGTAGTGCTTCTGTCATGAGCTCCCTTCTTTGGCTTCTTCTTTTTCTGGCCGTACTGCTCCCAGCTAGGTGATTGGCAGATAGAAGAATTGTCCGAGAGCTCTTCGTCTTCTGGCTCTGAGAAGGTCACCGTCTTGGCGCGTTCTTCTTTCGTGAGCGAGAACTCTGCAACGGACGCCCCCGGCTTCTTCATCGTCGCCTGGGTTGGCGATGGAGGAATGGAAAGAGAAAGCATCGGCAGAGCAGCGCTCCGGCGGACAGCTTTCATTATTTGGGTCTGGTGAGAGAGCGGAGGATAATCACTCGCACGCCGAGACCGAAGGGTATGAGGATTGGCAGTGACTGAGGAGGAACTGGCCCTTTGTGGGATGCTTGTCGAAATCGAGGAGGACTCATGGTCGTGCTGGACACGCTTCATCTATATGATGTGGTAAAATAGGATCCTGTCAGCAATAGCGAATCGGGATGTGGGAATTAGCGAGGAGGGTTAGGGGGTAAGGTAGCTCTAGAACCGTGATGTGTGGTCAAATCTTGGGGGCCAGGAAGGAGGGTTACATGCCGGAGGAATATCATACCTTGCATATTTTCTCCAGCTCCAGCATGCGAATAAAGCTGTCCGATCGCGAGTGCGGTGCTAGCGCGCCGGGACCTGGCCTGTCTGCTCTCCTCATATTTGCCGATTACGCGTCCAGCTGTGGCAGACAGGGCTGCGAATATTAATTGCGTGCTACTTTCCTCTGACTTGTCTATTACTCCTAATGCCTCTTTGCCTCGGCGTGTGGGCTGACAACGCCAGTTGGAGGAGCTGCAGCGACTAACGGACACAGGGCCGGGTGACCGTTGAGCCTGGGCCGGCGGGATTCGATCGGCGGTGGGAATAGGACGTCTCGGCGGAAATGTGCCGTTGTATCTAACAACCAGGCCAGCAACTCGCTCTAGGCACAATGGCTGGAACAAATAAAATAGCCCGGTATACTCCAACCGCTCTTGGCTGGACAGGGTCTTCTAGCGTCCGGACAGCCGGGTTGTAGATGTTGGAGTGTTGGGATGTTGGCCACTCAGCGCTGACCGAGAGCGGCTACGACTGGATGCGAGCTGCGGAGCCTAGGGTTTGTTGCTGCGGCTCACGATTTGCACGTAGCAAAGGACCAACAGGGGCAAGATACCTGAAGGCTACGCCCATGTGATATTATTATACGGCGAGGAAGTGGGTGTGTAGTCGATGATGCCCTCAGCACACCTTGTCCTCAGCGTCATAGGAAGAGGGAACCTGAAGTCAAGCGAGCAAACGGACAAGTAAACAACTGAACGAATGAATGAGCGGGTAAGCGAGTGCGTCGACTGGGCGAATGCAGTGAGTAGGCGAGTAAGCGAGTGAGCGAGTGAGAGGACGTAAACGAATGGAATTGTCACGAACACTCGTGGACTGCCGTTATCATTTACCGAACGAGGCGAATGGATGGTATACAGCCCATAGTCGAAGAGAGGCAATGGTAGAGGTACGGGGTGTTTGATGTTTGGAGGAGTGTAATTGAGCCACGGGCAGGTGATGGCGTTCATGTAGGTAAGGTAGAGTAGGTCATGTAGGAAATAGTATCTAGAAAATGCCTAACCTGTAGGTACATGGAGGAACGTAACACAGCACACAGGCCTATGTAGAGGTCGGGCTCTTCTCTCGCCAGGTGGCAGACAGCAACAAAGACAATACATCAATAAATAAATCAAACCAGAAGTAGCGCTGCTCCGTGTACTTGCATTGCCAGTGCCATACGAAAAACTACATCCAATACATGTATATACTTACATACATGCTCACACACATAGAGCAAGGACGGGAGTATGTATGTACCCGATGATGTAGGTAGATCTTGCCTGCTGTACTTCGTACATGCGCTGGGTCTAGCAAAAGGTTTTACTTGTAGCATTCGAGCTAGTTTATTATTGACGGATGACTGCCAAATCAGATTTAGAGATGCAAGGCGTGGGCAACTGCACTGATCTTAATACGAGATGGTTCAGGGCGAAGAGCGAGCAACGTGGCTAGGAACTAGGAACTAGGAAATATGCTGGGTGCAGCAGGCAATTTAGCTGATACCCAAGGAGGAGGGAAAAAATCAATTTAATTCTTTTTGCGACTATTGATCCGACTTAGTCCCCCAGAGTTATCGACGTGCATCTCAGCTAGCCAGTTGCCGGCTTGGACACCGCAAAAGCAGTGAAATATCCGCGGCGCTAATACATGATGCAGGAAGAGACCCAGGTTTAGAATAGCACCTATATACTTCGTACATTTTCGCACAAGATCGGAATCGCAGGGGAGAAGAAGCGTGACACGGATGCAACGAGAGGAGAGGAAAAGAGAGATATTGATCTATTTACAGACACTGTATGTTTAATTACCGGTCCGCGAAGTATAGGCGCCTGATAGAATCGGTTAGGTTAGGTAGGTAGTAATAAATACGAATTATACCTAGTGTACACTATTCCCTTGCTTAAAGTGCCGCCAGTTGTTTATAATTGGCCACAATAGGAAATCTCCACGATGATCTACCTCCTGTACATGTGCGCGCCATGCTGTTGCTGTCTCTACGGATGTATCTAGCTCAACAAGTCGACATACATTAGGTAGCATCTATTTACGTAACATCATGCAACTTTATTGGTTTTATGCTTTTTTTTCTGATCCAATCCAACCAAAATCTGCAGTCCGATGATTTCCCAGCATCTTCTACTTATACTTACCTGTCAAGGATAGGTTATAATAAGCGACATCCGCAGTTTCGACCAGAATCGTGCATCTTTTCGGCTCCTCTTATCCCGAGCCAACATGATATCATCAAAACTATAGGTACACTTGTACTGTACATGGGTACTCTGTAGGCATCTTCTGTTCGCCGACTTTAACGGGACCAGCCCAGCCTAGAAGCTAAGCCTGTCGCCTGACTAGCGTATAAAACGCCATAAAAGTACCCACACTAGAGCGCTTGTCATCGGAGAATAAAGCCGCCCTACAGTATCCTTAGTTAGTATACGCTAGGCGCAGCACACTATTAACCGTATTAGCCACATGGGGCCCTAACCCATCCTCGTTCGGCTTGACCCCGGCTTGACCCGTTATCAACCTACTGCCATCATATGAGATCAGGTGAAAGATGCCGAACATCTACTTAACTTAGCATTGTCCAATACGTACGACCACGTCTGCGCGCCTCATGCAATGCAGTGCGACGAGAAAGAACTCGCGAGCTCGGACTGTTAGATCTAGGAGTTTCCGATATCTGCCTACCTCTGGCTAACCGAGCACGGCGCGAGCCAGGCCATAGGGTCCCCTGCGGTAGCGAACGTGGTACCGGGAGAAGTCTACATTCCCGAACCTACCACCTCGTTTCCAAGAGACCATAACCGACACGCCCGCAGCAGGACATGGCCTATTCTGGTATGAGCACCCACGACGTACGTTAGGCTCGAGCAAAACAGGCTAGATCTCGGCACCTAGATCTCTGACATACATGCTACGACGAAACAACAGCACATACACGCGGGCCAGACCTGGGCGGCGAGAATTCCGCGAGCAGAATCGCCATCATGGTCTCGCTAAAACGCAAATTCTCACGGGCAAGTGGCCAGGTAGGACCAGTCGGAGGTGACATCATTCGCATGTCTTATGGTGTGTGCCGTGCAGCTTTCTGGTCATTCATCTCGCCATCTCAGCTGCAAAGTCAGCAGCTACCCAGGCCATACAGCTCTACCAAACCAAGCGCGAAAACTCAACCCTACCTAGGTAGTGTCCTATCTCAAGTCAGCTACCTTGGGTAGTACATATTTCGGTGTAGGTTAGGTGGTTTGAAAATGCTAAGAATCTGTCGCTCTTTTATTAGTTCGGACCCAACGGGGTCACAATCATCCGTCACTTTCTTCAGCTAACGACAACGGGATAGTACTGTCCACCATATATGAGTACAAGAACTATAAACCGTCTGAACTAAAAACAACAGCACCTTTCGCGAAGATGGAACCACCTACCCCAACTACCTACTCTACCGGGATAAAGAGGAGTAAACTCGAGGACGCCTTGCAGCCTCACGCCGTATCTCACTGCTACACAATATGCCCGACTGTGTAACAACTTGGCCAACCCGAGTTTTGGCCTTCATCAAAAGCTTTCCGTTTGCGGCTATCTCCGCTATTGGCGTCAGGTCTTGCTCCAAAAGGTTGTATCTGATGTACCACGATCTCGACAGGTACCTGTCTAGAGCTGAGTTACTAATATTCTCTCGGTAGGCAGTCAATCACTTGGCAGCTGATCAATAAACACCGCAAGCCTCTTCCCAGAATACAGGACTTTGATGGGAATGAGTTCAAAAGGCCATCCAGTATGTGTATCATCAGGTGAGGCTGTACAATTTGCGATAGGCTAACTTTTGACACTTAGCGGTCGCTGTCTCTCTCTGGGCTAACCTCCGGAGACCACGCGGTTCCTGGAATGACTCATGTATCATTTCCTTGTCTATTGGTGCTATCCCCAAGGATACTCTGGAAACCTTGGCCGATTCAGCCTCAGCGATTTCTCTAGCACACAGCCTGCATCATTGTGGTTGCCAAAGAAATATCAAAGCTAACTACTATGGTATATAAGAATGTCCCTCTTTCCTAATCCGGTCGGTTTATATTATTAGGATCCTTGGAACTAGATTCTCTGTTCCCTTTCTCGTCCACGTTCTCGGCATCCGCTTCGCTTATTGAGTTGGAGCACGCTTTTGTCTCTTCAGTCTCGGCCGGGCGCAATTTCCATGCGTTCTTAGGGCGTTTAGATCGATCGTGGTTTAGCTTGTCAAACCTGGGGCAATGTGCTCCCGCGATAGATTCACGTAGGGCCTAGCCTCGCTCCCATCAAAAGGACGTTGCATCCACGATGAAGCTATTGGGTGCCATCTCACAAGGGTCACAGCAGACGGTCGAGTAGCATGTCCTCAATCCTCCTAGCTCTAGGAATCCCTGTGAACTTAGCTTCTGCAGGTACGGCCCCGTCTCAGCGCCAGGCCTAGCCCCTGCGGGTTCGCAATCCGAAATGCAGGCAACCTTGTGAGCATATTAGTGGGCGATTGCGATACGTTGGGTTACCAGCGGATGAGATACCTATGCTTAGAACTTCACAAAACCATGGCACATCATACGCGAGTGCTTGCCTCCCGCGGTAGAATACAACGATAGCCGCAGGGGGTAGCTTAAGAGGTAATCATAGACGTACACAGAGGTATATCTAGTTTCGACCAATACGCAAAATGATACTTTGTACGCAGCTTGCTAATAAGCGTGTTACTATAGAACCCTGAAAACCCAGGTAGCGAACTAGTGGGAGAAGTCCTCATGGAATGTTCTCAGCAAGCCTGGCCCAAAGCTGCCGCATAAGTATACTGTTGCCGTTTCCGCTGCAGTACCAGTTCTACTACGATACATGGCTTACTTGACACTACTACTTGCTTAAATCTCAAACCTCCGCTTACTTAAGCAGGCCTCGCAACACACAGCGGGAAAACACATCAAAATTGAATCAAACAATATCTTCCTATTCAAGTAGGTGGTAGCTATCTACTATGCTTGCTGTACAGTACTGGGTAATGTAGTAAGCTTAGCTCAAGCTCGACAATAGCTTGCTATTCCCAATCATGGGCAGTGCTGTCATCCATACACTACATGACCTCCATTTGCCAAGTGCATAGGTACCTGAGCTGAGCCATCTTCGAGCGCGTAGTGCATTATAACCTGCGTCTACTTGTCATACAATACTAGCCACAATGAAAGAAAGCTGACGCGAGGAGCTCTACCATCCTCCAGTCAGATCGCGCCAGCTATGATCGCTGGCTATAGCCAATGGTGTCAAACATCAACAGTCAATTTCGACATGTGTCGTTGAAATTGTGGCTGGGTCATCAATTGTGGTGATACTCATGGAAGTACCTCCTTATCACGACTACTGCAGAACGCAGCCAATTCAAGTCAATCTTGGCAAAGAATAGGTATTGGGTACTGCAAAACCTCGGTTGGCGTCGCCTGCGGTGACGCCATCCCGAAGCTTTCTGATACATCTGGTGCGCTCATTGTACTACTCTAAGCAGCCTTCTAGCACACCGCACAATTATAGTCTAGGGCTTTCGAAGGAGATCATGTCTCGGCACTAACTACGTCTTCAGAGAACCTAGAGCAGCGGTAAGCAGTGGGCAGTGTGGAACGATGAGCAGAGTTGTATTCGTCTCGCCCCCATATTTAGCTCTTACACTACGAGCTAACCAAGACAGCCGATGCTGCTGCAGCCCAGTGATATTCGGCTGGTCCCGAACATTCGCATTGCCGTCTCAGATTCTTGGCAGATGGACAGGTATGTCGGTGGGGAACATAACTGTCGACGAATGAGCGGGCCCTTCCCCAGATGTCACGGCTGTCGAAAAGGTATGTAGATGCTGGAGGGCGAGGTAGGAGAGCGAGGAGGGTTGACCTACAGCTTTAGCTTCGATCTGGGCTTCTAGAAGCATTCCCAGCTGAATCCGTCTTGATACTACCGAAGCGGCAGTACTTAGCACAACAGACAGCCCTCGGGTTCATCTTGCATCTCGCAGCCATCCCATCTTTCACCCGACGCCCGAGCTCCCGCGTCGAGTTACGAGCGTCTAAGCCGCCACATTCAATATTGATGATGCGATGGAAGGGCATTCATGACGCACAAGGCCGGGGGCGGCACATAGACGAGCCCGCCAGCAGGTAGTGCGTAATTCAGTGCTCTGTGCGGTTTTAGCCGGTATTAACCAACACCGGTCTACTAGGCCTTTGGAGATGTTGACGAGGGTATCTCTCGTTGTATCTCTAGTCTTAGTGTACTTGTGGTCTGCCACCGGTATTATAACCGAATCGAAGTCATCGACGAGGCCAAGTATGGGCCGACCGACGGCTCCGTCAGAAGAAACGAGACTTCATGGGCCACGACAGAATGTTCACCGAGTCACCCTGTCCCTAACCTTCGCTTGATTTGAATCTCGAAATGAATCTCCTACATACATCGCTGTTGCATTAATGTAGGATCCCAACACAGCTAAAACCTTCAGCGCGCTACAAAATCCAGGGCTGGGTAATTTTTTCAAGATCACCCGGTTCCACGGCATGAGATGTTTGCATCTGCCCAGACGCTCGATTTCTGCAGTCGGGCGACTTTATTAATAACATGTCCCGCCCAATCGCCGGCATCCGATCGAGCCAACCGAGCGTTGTGAGCCGGGTTTCCGATCCTTTATTAAACAGACCCCAAGGATGAACTCAAATGATCGACAGCCGCTGAGTTTCCATTACGTTTTGCTTTCCTCTCTCTCTCCCATGATGCCAGAGAACCACCCCCCTTCCTGAAGTGCACTTCCCAGCCTATGATGGCGACAGCCCATCCTCGTGCTCGCGAAGCATCTCCCAGAGGCCGACAGAGCCTCGGGAACAGTTCCCTTTTCGTCCCGTCTTCGAAAGGCCCTTTTTTCCGTCTATGGCGACACCGAAATTATTATGGCAGAGGCAAATTGTGGTTCGATGCTCTTGTTCAGCGCGGACGAAGTCCATCCATCCAGCATCCATCTTTCCGGAAAGCCTTCTCGACATATTTTCCACGCGCTAGCTAGGTACACAGTATGGTGGTACCTAAGTATGCGGACAGAGCAGAAATTTCCACCTCGCGCACCGCGCGCCGCCAGGCGAGCCTCGTCTGCTTATTCATTCCCATCCCCAACGAGCTGCCTCCTCCAGTCGTGAGCCATCACGCACTGCCTTTGCTTACTGATGCTTCCATAACTGCAGCTCGCGCGCTCGCTTGCCGCCTAGAGTTCTTGGAAAGGGCCGTCTGGTGTTTCATCCCGCAAAAGCACCAAGCCGCCTTCTCATTACCTCCAGCTCCCTCTGCAGACGCCAATTGCTCATCCATAGCGAAAATAGCACAATCCATTGCGACATTGCATCTGCCTGGCGCAATTGGAGTCGAATAGCCCAGATGGTACGGACGCACATTCAGAAACGCCTGCGATACCCTGCGCAGCGCTCAGATGAGAAAGAGACCGGCCCCTCGCAGACGTACGCTTTACTTATCCCGTGGGACTTATGTGGATGCGGCTTAATGACCGGATGAGACCTCCGCTGACACCATAGCTCCTTCGTTTCCTTTCTGCCACAGGCATGCTAACGGCGTCCGGGTGTCCTAGTTTAGATGGCTCTCGTTGCCCAGAGAAGTTCAGAGTCGCTCTCGCACTTCAATCCTTTCTCTGGCGTCAATTATCTCTGGCATTAATGCCTCGCTGTAGACGTGCACTTTCAACGGAATCTTTCCGTCATGATATTGTCCAGTAAAACATTACTCATTGTGCCCTGAGTTGTTGAGTCGTTGAGTGAAGGGTGTCGAGGGTGAACTCATGTCCTCTGCACTTTTTTATGTGTCGAAGCGTACCAGTCAGTCAGTGTCATGTAGTGTCAGGCAGCCAGGCAGTCGTGCGGTCAGTAACTTTGAGAGCTAGACCTGTGCTACGCAGAACTCATCGCCTTTACGAATGTACACAGCACCTAATGTCATAGACGGTTGAGCCTATCTCGAGGCAAATAGCCTTTATGCAAGATATGAGCTGACAGGTAATTACCAGAGTTCGTGATGCAGAACAGCTGATCCGAAAATGATGAATCGTATCATTATAATACACGCCTCGCTAAACGGCCTTTTGGCTCTATGCTCATGCGCTTTCTATAGCATTCATGTCGAAAATCTGCCCAAATCTACAAGATGATCCTGTCCATGGGGTAAACGACGGGAGGCTCGTCTTGTTTAGAACTTGTAAACCTGGTCTGCGGTATAACCCAGCTCCTTCAAGATACCCGTCAGCTCACCCTGGTCCTTGGGACTGACCTTGGGTCCGGAGATGGCCTTGTACAGGCCTGGGGGTCCGCAGACGAAGACCTTGATATTGCCCTCCTTGGGCTCGGGGAGCACCGTCTTCAGCAGGTCCTTGGTGATGTAGCCCTTGTTGCCGGCCCAATCTTTAGGCGGGTTGTCTAGGACGTAGAAAGCGCGAAACCGCTGCGGGTATGTGTTCTCGATCTTGGCGAGCTCGCGCTTCAACAGGATGTCCTCTTCGCTGATATTGCCGAAGACGAGCGTCACCTTGGTCTTGTCCTCGGGGTTGTCGAAGATGGTCCGGATTAGTTGGTACATGGGAGTTATTCCAGTACCACCGGCGAGTAGAGCAATATGCTCGTGCTTGTTGGGGGACCACGGATACTTCGGCAACGGGCCCTTGAAATCGAGACTCTGGCCGGGGGCTAGATCGTGTAGATGTGTCGACATCGGACCGCCAGGATATTTCTTCACAATCAGTTCAATATAACCTTTCGCACCTATGTGGGAGACCTCGATGATTAGCAGCTCTTCAAAACGCAATTCCTAATCTACCGCTCTTGGACATGACATCGAGAGCGGGTAGCCCAGGGGAGCCCAAAACATACTCTCGTCGCTGACTGGGGTATAGGGCCTGAGAACAGCCTTCTGGCCCTCGGGTACAAACTTGGTGAGGAGGGCGCTAGCAATGTCCAGACCTGAGACCATGTCATTCTCGGGCAGTTGGAAAATGAACTTCTTGGTGTTGTGGTTGATTTCCTCGACATCCTTGAGCACTAGCGAGACGAAACCCTGGTCGCCGCCGGTGAATGCCTTTTTTGGGGGTCCGGCGACCTTGCCGAGCTCCTCTTTCGCCTTGTTCTCGATCTTGGTTGGCGATGAGCTGATGAAATAGTAGCCGACGCCGCTAACGCCGAGCACACCGGCAGCGGCATATGCGAGGTTGTTGGCGCCGCCCTTGGCGGGTTCGGTGGCGTACGAGCGCGTGGATAGGAGGGACTTTATAAGACATGGTCCGATACGTTAGCGATGAAGACGTCTAGTTGATTGAGTGGTTGCTGTTGAGAGGTCTGCTGGCGATGCATGTCCGGGGGAGCCTGCCGGGCTCGGATTTAAAGAAAGGTAAAAGAAGAAGAAAAAAACTTACGCGCTTTAGGGGCTGAGCTGCCCGGAATGCCGATCTCGCGAACATCTTGTGGGATTACAGCAAGTAGGAGAGACAATTGGTTGGAGAAGAAGTCTAATGGAGAGAAAAGGAAGAGATGGTTACGGTATGTAGTTGGCGCTTCCCAGAGCTACACATTGGTAAGCTACCTTTCGTCGCGAAACCATTGCCCCACTATCCAAAGCGCTTGTGCTATAACGTCATCTTGGTACCTGAGAGTCCCCAACACGGTATATCAGACTTATCGATAATACCGTAGATCTTATCAGTAGATTAGACAGCCTGGAACTACACTAGATATGTACCTAAAGTAAGTACCTCTAGCTGTGTGCCATGTACCTAAATGAAGTACATATATAATTCTCTCCATGACGCAGGTACCTAGATCTACGTCCGTAGTGTTGTCATAGAAAACCTGAATAACAAGTTTTAGCGAAAGGGGAATCCACCCAATAGGTAACTGGACGATGCCACTACCTCCTGGTAATCACGTAAGGCCTGCTGCTCACACATTTATTTTTACGGCATGTACATCCAGTGTCCAGGGCTTCTCTACTATTAGCTACTGCAATGTCCTTAAAGTGTAAGCATGCAGTATAAGTGTTTGGGATAGACATGATTCCCATCTAGCACGTTCGGTCTCTTGGGCATATAACGAACCTGAACCGAATCATTCCTGTCTATGTCTACCTAATCTAACTCATATGCCAACGGTGTGGCTCCCATCATAATATGTATCTACCTACGGTAATCTGAACACATCGTCCACGTTTACGACCTGGCCCGTCGCCAGGGACCTGTTCGCGGCGACGCCGGTCAAGATGGACAACGCCCCGTCGACGTGGCTAGCCGCACGCATGAACTCGTCGGAGACGGGCTCGCCGAAGAGGTCGTTGAGCAGCACCGTGTCGCCGCCTCCGTGCGCTCCAAGCCCGGCCTCGATCTCGATCTCGCGCGGCTTCTCGAACAGCGGCCGGAGGAGCAGCGTGCGCTTCTCGAGCGAGCCCTCGTCCGCCTGGTCGCCGCCCGAGTTGACGTAGCTGTTCTCCACCACCTCCAGCTCGAGCCGCCCGCCCGTGCCGTTGAAGCTGACGCGGAACCCCTCCCACGGCGCGTACGCCGTCAGCGAGTACGTCATGACCGCCCCGTTCTTGTAGCGCACGAGCAGGTTCATCGTGTCCTCGATGCTGATGCCGTCACCGAACACGCTCTGGTCGCGGTAGTACGCGTCCTCGTGCTCGGCGTCGAGGTACATCGTCTTCAGCTGCTCGTGCTCTTCCAGGTGCAGCGCGAACGGGTCGCTCTTGGCCACCTCGCTCCCGTGCGCACGCGTGTAGAACTTGGTCTCCCCGCGACGCTCGGCGTTCTCGCGTCCGTAGAACTTGAGGTCGCCTTGCGCGTACACCGTCGCCGGACGTGACTGCAGCCAGAAGTTGACGAGGTCGAAGTGGTGCGTGCTCTTGTGCACGAGCAGGCCGCCGCTGTTGCGCTTGTCCCGGTGCCAGCGACGGAAGTAGTCCGCGCCGTGCGACGTGTTGAGCATCCACTCGAAGTGCAGACTGGTCACCGTCCCGATGGCCCCTGAGCGGATGAGCTCGAACACTTTGGTGTTGTGCGGCGCATATCGATAGTTGAAGGTGACGCGCACGTTGTTGCCCGTCCTCTCGACCGCGTCGAATATCTGCTGGCAGCGAGGCACGTCAATGGTCATGGGCTTTTCCGTGACCACATTGCATCCGAGCTCCAGAGCCTTCACGATATAGATGTTGTGAGTCCGATCGATTGTTGTCACGATGATCTCATCCGGCTTGGTCTCCTTGATCATCTTCTCAAAGTCGGCAGCGAGATATGTTGGAACAGGGTCATGGCCCAATGATTCGAGGTTGGAGTTGGCATAGTTCATGCGAGTCTGGTTCACGTCGCAGATGCCAACTATGGTGGACGTCTTCGAGTAGTCCCGAGCGATGGCGGTATAGAAAAATATCGCTCGGCCTCCCGTGCCCACGATGGCATATCGTGTCTTCGCACGACGAACAGGAACGTCGGCCATCTTCTGAGTCGTGTTGGAAGCCTCAAGGTCAGTCTTTGCGAGTCTTTCAACTTTGGCGAAACCAGTCTGACGACTCAACTTGAAAGCTCGTCTGGGGATATATAGTCTGGCCTTATGATGCCTTCGAAAGAAGCAAGCTCAAGTGCTTTGATATCGGATTCTTTTACGTGCTCTTGGAGTCTGACGTTGGAGAACTTGGAGACTTTAGTAATCCATGTGGCTTCTCCAATATATCACCCAGCTTCTGATGCTAGCGAAGACTATTGCATGATCCCAACCTTTCGGATTCGACATAGGCCGATAGCACACTAACCTTACTTATGTACACTACTAGGTGGGGTGTAGAGTGGGTTAGATTCGATCTTTTAACAACGCTATATGGCTGTCCGCTGTGCAGCTCATCTACACTAGTCGAGTAGTATGGAAATAGTATCAAACATCATTGGTGGTTAATCTATTCTGCGTCCGCCGTGACGCCGTAGGTTTGGGGTCCTCCACATCAAACCCCAGACTTTGCGGGGAATCTCTGACCTACCCTGAGCCTCAATACATTTTGCCGGAGATCGATATAACCGTAACCAATCATGCTTACGCTTCATTTCAACCACTTGCTCTCACATGGCTGCCTTCTTATGGCTCCCTTCTTATGACTCTCGTAGTCGGTTAATATCATCCCCTCTATTCGGGCTAATCCCTGACCAAGTGGGAACTTGTCGCTGACCAACTAGGCGAGGCCGCCCCTTTATGTCAGCAGGTGACATTACCCTGATTTACATCAACGCCTCTAAGGCCATTGTATCCTTGGTCAAGGCATAGCACAGGATGTACTTCTGACAGCATACCATACCCTCACCTAGGTAAAGTCACATGGGACGCATGCAAGCTAATCGGGCCAAGCAATTACTGTGAACCGAGTAGTCGGTGTCCCTGCATCTCCATATTTATGCTATCCAGTTCCCCGGAATAGTATAAAACTCCCACGAGATCGTCACTCCACAACCACGCGGCTTTGACAGTTAACCGTCACCCTTCTTGTTTCATAGCCCAATACTTTGACTGTACCAAGAAGACTCGAGATGGCGACCGAGTCCTCGAAAGCCGCGCCTGCTACTCAGGTGAGAGACGCAGACGCGATCTCTCCAGTGGCAGCGACCTCAAACACTGCACCCCCAGCGAATGTTCTTGCGGACAAGGCAGCCCAGTTCATATCCCAGCATGGCGAGGTTTCTTTCAGCTACGAGGATGAGCGTGCGGTGTTGAAGCGCGTCGATTGGCGTATCCTGCCGCTCCTCCTCGGAGCGTACTTCTTCCAGCAACTCGATAAGTCGTCTCTGTCATACGTGTCTATCTTCGGCATCATCGATGATGCACACTTGACTTCTCGTAAGATACCTCATATTTTCTGAATCCTACTGGTTGCCCATGTCTGTTCCCTGAGTTGCTGACCATTTGTGACCGTAGAGGAATATTCGTGGTTGGGATCAATTTTATACTTTGGTCAGCTAGCGTTTCAACCTCTGGCTGCTTTCCTCCTGGTTCGCTTGCCAACAGGAAAAGTCATCGGCACAGCCATTCTTCTCTGGGTACGCCTACCCCGTCCAATAACTTCAATACAAGAGCAACAGAAGTTGCTGACATACGCATAGGGCATAAGCGAAACACTGCTCGCGGCGTGCACGAATTTCAATGCGCTCATAGCTCTCAGGTTCCTGTTGGGAGCATTCGAGGCATTGATCGCTCCGAGTTGCATTGCTATAACGCAGATGTGGTGGCGCCGTTCCGAGCAGACTCTCCGTACTTCCTACTGGAATGCCATGAACGGCGTCACGCAAGTCGTCGGTAGTCTTGTCACGTACGGCCTCGGCCACATCATGAGCGAGAAGATCCATCGCTACCAAATCATCTTCCTCTTCTGCGGTCTTCTGACTGTTATCTTCGGCGTTACCTTCCTCTTCTTGATGCCAGATTCCCCGATGGAGGCGAAGTACTTATCTGAGCGCGATCAGCTCATCGCTGTTGAACGACTCCGTGCCAACCAGATGGGAGTCGCAAGCCGGAAATGGAGATGGGATCATGCGGTGGAGACCCTCTTAGACGTTAAGACGTGGCTTTGGTTCCTCATCATGACCTCGATTTCGTAAGTTTCGCTCAGTCAAGCCAATCGTGGAAAGCGGGGACTAACCTATGATCAGAATCGCGAGCGGTGGTATCAGCACTTTCGGAAACCTCATCGTCAAAGATTTCGGCTTCACGAACTTCAATGCAATCCTCTTCAACATCCCATTTGGCGTAATCCAAGTCGGCAGCATCATAGGCTCGGCCGCACTAGCTACTAGGCTTCAGCGAAAAGGTCTTGTCCTTGCCATTACCGCCGCGTTCCCTATTATCGGTACTATTCTCATGCTCACGGTGCCTCGCAACGGAAACACGAAGGGCGTGCTACTCTTTGGTTACTATCTCGTATCGTTTTTGGGCGCCATCACACCCATGATATTCACATGGCAAGGCCAGAACACAGGCGGAGACACCAAGAAGAAGACTACAACAGGAGTAGTTATCGTCGGCATGTGCGCCGGAAACATCATCGGACCGCATTTGTTCGACACCAAAGACGCTCCGCTCTACCGCCCGGGTCTTATTGCATCCCTGGTGCAGTTCGCCTTCGTCGGCACGCTTGGACTGTAAGTTCTAACCCCGCAAGTACTGAAACCCCGCGATCGCGATGCTAATAATCGTAATATTAGTCTCATCCCGTTGTACCTGATGTATTTGAACAAGAGCCATGCGAACAAGCGAGTGGCGCTTGGTAAGCGGGCCGATCTCCAGGACAAGTCTATGTTGAGCAAGAAGGATATGCAACAACAACCCCAAGAGGAAGAGCTGGAACAGAAGGAGCACGTGACGAGCGTCGAAGATGACAACGGTCTCCAAGATATTCCGGATCTCAAGAACGAAGACTTTATCTATGTTTATTAATCACAGGCATAAGACCAGATAGTTAGCTCTGTTAGGGGAGGCAACGAGACAGGTAGTAAATCTACACGCAAACCTCTCTCGACTTTCGGGCTGATCCGATATCGGGCTTTGCAACCGACATAACCCCCTGACTGAATCACGCTTCTCGACACTGGTGTTTCGTAGTGTATGTGCGCTACTAAGCTCAAACGAATTTCAAGTTCTTTTTTATTAGCATGCAACTTCGAGTTTCACACGCGAGGTCGGTGCTAAGTCTCAGAATGCTCAACAAACTCGTACACTCTAAGTTAGCACCTAGCTCACGAGAACCACCAGAAAGCATCATGGCTGCTGAAAGGTATGGAGGTGGCTAGTCGGGTTCAGGCCTCGAATTTAGCAGTGGGTTAGATAAGTAGGTTACATCTACCTCGCGCACTGCTCTCCCATTTTTATAACTTGGCCATGATGTCACGAGTCTCCTTCGTACCCGGCGTCCACAGAATGGGGACGATCGTGTATGCCTCAAACAATCCCGGACGTTCCGGGACGTGAAGCGCTCCCACCTCCTTGAACCCGTACTTCTTCCAGATCGGCAGGCCTCTGATGGTGGAGTCGCCGTATATCTGCAGGCCTGTAGCGTCGGCTTGACGAAGGCCCCAATCCATGAACATGTGCCCCAGGTGCTTATCCTGGTAGCCCTGATCTACTCCTATAAACTCGGCCACTAATTCACCATATCAGTAACCATTCTCCTACGTATGCAGAAGGAGAGAGTGCGGGCCATGCCCCGAGGTTCAGGGTTGACTGACTCCAGTGCGTTTTCTGGCCCATCACGCGTTCTCTACTCCGGGCTATTTGCCCCCAGATCGCGTCCGTAACCTCTGGGTCCCAATGATCAGGAACCTCAGGCTTCGGGACGTCTTGATTCCCATCGACCTGCGGAACATGGAATCTGGCAAAACCAACTAGCTTGCTTTCCTTCGAGAGGTCTTCGACAACGAAAGTCTTTATTACACCCGGCCCGGCCTCTGAAATCCCCCGGGTCAGTTGCTAAGTCCCTCTTTTTTTTTCTTTTTTTTTAGAAGATATTTCTCTTACCGATACCCATCGTCCAAAGCTCGTTGAACCATTTGCGCGTTGGTGCGTCGTCTGGTGTTGCATACTCGAAAAGCTTATGGGATGCATTGAAGGAGCCATACCATATATTTGTGAGATCGTCTGCATCGGTCAATTTCGCGTCTCTGACACGATAGCCAGGTGGAGGTCGGAAAGCAATTTTAGGGTATAAGAAACCCATACTTAGGTACCTAAAGGTGGTAGTTGGAAGAGCGAAAGAGGAATTCCGATAGGCTCCTAGACGAATGTTCGACACAAAATAGTACGATGAGGTTTTACTTATGGATAAAAACCTCGTCCGTTGGGATCTACCCATACTAATGTAAGCCTGTTGTGCGTGTATGCCTAGCCATCTTCCCATGCATCTTCGTATCATCTCCATAATACTATACTACGAATACCTAACCCATATAGGAACACTTAACCCATCTCAACTTAGAGGCATCTGTCAAAGTCGGGGGAAACGGCTCGGCCACGAACTATGAAGGTTAGGCTATAGGTACGAGACAAGCTGAATGCAGCTGAGCCGTTTTCAGCTGGATGGATTCCCTTCAGCCTTGATTGGCTAGTGCCGCGGTAGCGCAACGTTTGAGTGCAACACTTAAACTAAATAGGGGTCTAGATCGGTAGTTAGTAATTATTAACGCGTGGGGCGGTGAGCCTTGTCAGGCAAATCCTCGCCTGAGCCAAGAAATCGACGTTTTCATACCAATCGGAGAGCTGCATGATACTTTCCAGTTTCCCATATCAGGCGGATATCACTGCCTAGCAGTTGAAACTAAAGATCCTTCCATGCACAACTCCCACGTCGACAAGGGCATTGGTTGATGAGTGATGTAGGCAATAGGGGTAAGATATAACGCTATTTCGTGTCTGCTTTGACACTGAGCTACCAATCTATGCTTATATTCGATCAGGCTTTTCATAGGTGTCACATATCCACCATGCACAATCGAAGTTCAGCTATCCCTATCTCTACAGGATGTCCTGCCTATTTCGCCAATATGGGCGGCGATCCGAGATAGGCAACGCCCACTACCCACGCCGGGCTGCCTAAAGGCAACCATCATCTAAGTCGGTATTACCGCAAGATAGGTAGACTACGACCTATTAGCGGTTGGCCTTATACCGGACATGGCAGATATAAGGTCTGGGCTTGCAAAATGCGGCCTATGACGTGTATGGTCTCACTCCCTACATTGAACAGAGAGGCATTCGCAGAGATTGTCGACGCACAAGTCATCCTTGACCCGTCCCTAAATATAACTCTGGTAGTCTCCTGTTTCCCAATGTGTGGTTCACTTTAATCCATCACATATATCCACTTAGACTGAGATCCGTGTTTCATTTCAAGTCAGAGCGATCACAATGAAATACACGGATCATCCAGAGGTTCCAGGGTGCGAGAGTAGAGGCATCCTTGAGGTGCTACCGGCTTATTCCGGGAGCAGCGCTACTATGATTATACAGAGTAAGTTCAGCACTTATGACTTTCTCCTACATTCCTCCCTGCTATGTATGACGTTAGCTAATGCTTAAGCATAGACGACATTCCAAAGACAAATGTCTTTATGTCTTGCCTCGAAATATCAGATGTCTCAGACCAGCCTTTAGACAGTGAAGCCGATACCAACCCTGAATTTCGTAGCCCTGCGTCGACTGTGGATAATGATATTATCAAAGCGACTTTCGAGGGTTCCAGATCACGATGGATTGACGACCCAGTTATCAGCCAATGGCGCAACCCGGCGCATAAGGTTCACGGCGTTCTGTCTGAAGTGTGCGGTTTGTACAACGAGTGGAAAACGGCTCAACCAGCTCCATTTGCGCCTGCTCCAGATCCTCTCTGGCTTGATACCGGTCGTGCCCTTGCCAGTGTTGGGCTACCATGGCACGCCAACCAGGTCAACTTACCCCACGATATCGATACTAGTTGGCCATTTCACTTCAAGGAATTTGAGGCTCAAGTCATTCGAGCTAAAGGGGCCCGAGTAGGGGAACCAGATCCGATAGGATATGTTACTAGCTACGACGAAGCCAACCTCTATTGTATTCGAGCCTTGCAACAAGAACTTCGGAAAGAGTTTCCAAGTCAGCGGCCATTACTGGTTTACGACCGCTTTGATACTAGCACTATCGTTTCAGCCGGAAAGCTCTTCGGGCTTGAAATACATCGCGTGAGCTTATCCGGCACTATGGAAGTTCTCAGGCACAAATTACGCAGCGTTACATCCAATGCGACTAGACCGATCATCTTCGCCGCATCGCTATGTAATTCTAATGCGGAATATGATGACTTGGGCGTTATTTTTCAACTCGCTGGAGGATTTCCTCTCATACTACATGTTGATGCATTTCGAAGCTTTGATTATATCACGCTCTTCCCGCACACTGGTGGTCAGTGGCCCGGTGAGAAACTTACCTTGGCAGTCAGAAACTGCGGGCACTCTCTTCGAGCGGAAGACAACTCACTCCTAGCGAGTACGATAGTTGCCGGCGGCTTAAATCACTCACGCCACGACCCTGCAATTGCCCTAAAGCCCGCTTCACTAGGCGGGAAATACAACAGAATAGCCTACACCAGAGCATTCGACGCAACACTATGCGGGTCAAGAGACGCCATGGCGCCGTTATGGCTAGCATTATACGAGAGAAGGCTTGGCGAGCGTGGCCTACGAGACACTTACCAACATCTTCTGTCGTTACGGTCGCTTATTGTGCGCATATTGGAGCTTCAAAAAATATCTGTTACAACGTCTCCATATACTACCGATATCGTCGTCAAATCGTGCACAGAAGCGCAAAGAGAGTGGCTCATAGGACTCGGCGCCACCGTCACACCAAAAGAAGAACTTTTATTGTTTATGAACTTGAATCTGCGTTCTCTTCTTCGCAGTAACCTACTCCCGAAAGGCGGCAACGGCGGAGACGAAGTAATAAGCCCACATGAGAAAGACTTCGTGAGCCTGTACCCGATTCCACAAGATATTCTGAACAACCTTCGAGCCACAGTACAGTCCTGGCAAGTTAGAACGCGATCGACGGCGGGCTATCCACTGTACATGGGCTCATATTCAGCTCTGGGTCCTATCATTGGACTATTCTGGAATCTCGGCATACCGAAGGGTTGGGTTGAGATGAAATCACGTGAACTCCTCGCTTCTCGAATGGAATCTTTCGGGTTGGTCTCGCCCGAAAGTAGGAAGGGTTTTAGAAGTGCTTTCACGAATGGTAGCACGATGGGAAATCGATATGGCATCATGACAGCCCTAGAGCATTTCCCCAACGCCTTCGTGTACTTCTCGGCCGAAACACACTACAGTGTGCTCAAGACGGTGCAGGACTGCGACAGTATCATTAACCGGTGGGCTGAGGGGGGACCCCGGTACTCGAAGATACGTTGCGATAGCAACGGGAGCATCCTCGTCGAAGCGCTGTTAGAGCAGGCCGTTGCTGATAAGAAACGATGCAGCGACGGCGACGTCGAGTATAACATGATTCTCTTATTGAACGTGGGAACGACATTTGTCGGAGCCACGGACGATCTTGTCGAAATACATCGGACCCTCGCAAAGGCAGGGATCCAAATCTCATACATCCACGTCGATGGAGCTTTAGAGTTCGGATTCGAAACCTGTGGTATCAAGTTAGGCCCATGCGGTGTCGTAGGGAACGACGGTACACCACTAGTGCAAGGAGTCACTCTCAGTCATCACAAGGCCCTGGGTAACATTGTCTCCGGCGAGGTCCTGTGTTACAGCCCTCAGGATCAGTTACCGAATTTGTGCTCCAGCCTCGATCCGCGAGTTGTTTTCGAGACTTGGCTCTACAGTCGAGTGTACGAGTCTGACGACCTGGCGCAGATACTGAGCGAATGCCGCAGGAACGCGTTGCACTTGGAGACAAGCCTTAAAAGAATCGGCGTGGTAACTAAGAGGAACAGCCAAAGCATAATCACCGTCTTGGAGAGGCCACCTTCTTGGATCACTGAAGAGTTCTCCTTGAGACCTGAAAACGACTGGGTTCATTTTATCACCATGCCGCATATTTCCAAGGAAACTGTCGATCGTTTCGTCGACCAGCTTGCGGGTGTCGATAGGCAGTTTTTATTTGCCTTTAGCTCAATATCACCTGTCCTGAGCGACATGTTGAGAAAATCAATCAAGCTCAAGCGCGTTGGGTGTTGTAGCGCCCTCGCTAAGCGGGTATCAGATATAACGCGGTCGATTGTATCACGCGAGGATGTTCGCTGTCGGGACACAGTCTCAGTTCTCAGCTCCAAGGCAAGACTGCGCGGTGCCGTCTCGGCCGTGGCGACAGACGAATACGACGAAATCCAAATTATCTTCTTGGCCAACTCGAGCCGTGACCGGTCGATCCACACGGGTCCTCTGTTCATCAGGAACGACATTGCTCATATCAAGACGGAGATCGTCGGTATATCAAAGCTCCTAATGGGTCTCCTGGGACGTTACATGAACGCAAATATTAAGATAGACGGCTCGAGTTACGAGATTCACACGTTCTAAGAGCATAGCTGTGTTCCTAACCCGAAAAGGGGAAAGGACAAAGAGAGGCGCAGGCGCTTCTCCAGACTAAAAGCGGCTTGGGGCATTAATTTAGACAGATAGAACGCTAACCTGCCATAGTATAGCGCGCTGGCTCGGACCTTGGCATTCTTTTCGAGTACTCCTGTAGATAGAATTATAATTATGATCTCTGATTGAGGTAACTATATGGAGAATTATTATTCATTCATACATTACAAACTCTAGCTTAAATCGTGGCTATTTCAATATGAATTCTGATTCAATTATGGCGTGGATCATATGAGCGCGGCTAGTTCTTATGTAAGCTGTAAGACGTTCTTATTTGAACTCAGGATCCAAGCTTGCCAGTAGCTCTACAAGGGGCGACATCACATCATCCCGTCAATCTAAGAGTCGCTTTTGTTGAAGTTATCTGCTTCCCTCTGTACGCGACTATGGCTTCGACCGAACTAAGTACCCTTGGGTGGCGTCCGCAAAACTTCACCAGCTTGAATCAGACTCAAGTCAGCGACGAATCTGCGCACACCTTTATTTCTTTTCTTACGGCAGCTCAAGAGCTTGCGGTCCCGTTCCTTCCCATCACGTGGCAAACTAACAGTGGCATCTCCGGTCAGGGAGCGACAAGCGAGATCAACCAGGCGCTTGTGACGGAGCAGGTGAGCTTCGTATTCAAATGCGTCTCGGACGTTGACAAACTGCAGACCCCGGAGGAGGATATAATCTCTCGGCTGATCAACGAGATGTCGCTATTACGACATGCTCAGATTCATCGACACCCGAACATACTCCCACTCTTGGGGATTTGCTGGCAAGTTTCCGCCACAAACTACCGCCAGTGGCGCAATGATAACATGCCGTCCAACAAGATTTGGCCAGTTCTTGTATTCCAAAAGTCGCAACTTGGCAATTTGAAGGAATTTGCAGAGTCGTCCCAAGGCCGGGCGCTCGGCACACAAGAGCGCCTGAAGATTTGCGTAGACATTGGAGATGCGATACAACATATGCATTCGATTTGTAAGTCGAGATAAGTCCCCCAACCAGACGTCAGTCAGCTGAAGCCCATCATAAGCTACCAATCACGGGGATATTAAGCCAGCCAACATACTGATGTTCCTGGGCGATAGTGGCCACGTCATTCCAAAAGTTGCGGACTTGGGCTATTCGACTTTCTGGTACAGCGATGTCGACCCCATTCGACTTCCTCAATCCTGGCCTTGGTATGCACCAGAGTGTAACGAGTTTCCTGATTTCACCAAAAAACAGGCGGTGAAGGCTGATGTATTCTCGTTCGGCATGGTTTGCATGTGGTTCATCTTTGAAAAGTATCTCTCCAGACTCGAACCAGTTCCCATATCCGTGGGAGAGGCACGGAAGATTTTTAGTCACGAACTCAATCACGAGTCCTTCCACATACTCGGCCTGCTTAAAAGTGAAGGCATTTTGAACACGGTCGCGAAAAAACTCTTAGTGGCAGACGCAAGCTTGGATACAGCAACAAAAGAGATGCTCGAGGGTTTCTTTGATAGCTGCCTAGCTTATACGAGCGAGGAACGGAGCAAAGATGTATTTGGCATGCTCAAGTAAGTCGAAATGTTACTATCTGGGTAAGAAACAGTGACTCGGATATCTACTGACTATTATGGCAGGATGCAGCCTATTCCGCAGCCTACAAACGTACATATTATTAATGATTATGATATCGAAGTGAGAAGGACATCGATAAGAGATAATTAAAGCCGTAACTAACTGTTGCCAGCTTTCCTTCGACGACCATAGATTCAATGTGTGTTTGTTGCTGCTCCCCTCTCCGATATTAACAAAATATTTTGTCACCCTTTCTGACGTCAATGAGTAGTTGCTGGGCTCTTTGTCAGACTTCTATTTAGCAGACTTTAGGTTGCGGTCATATATTCTCAAATCTCTCGAAGCTATTGTCCAGGCCGATCCGAATAGTCCGCTCACTTCGCAACTCGCAATGTGTTACGAGCTCGGCTTCGGGTGTCTAAGAATCGGAAATCAAGACGGACGCATAACATATGACAGCGCGAAAGTGCTATCTCAGCTTCGGGCGTGGAAACCCTTCGTCGACGAAATTTATTGCCCTGCGGAGGGCATTTACGAGGCCATCGGCCTTGCGGAGAGTGTTGATGAACCCGTTAACAAGCAGGATGGTGTACTGCCGCAAAGGGTTTTCGAGGACCGCGAGGAGAATTTGATCTTGGAGGCAGCACAACAAGTCACACAAAGAGATATTGTAAGACTGAGAAAGATATTTGGTGGCGAACATGAGCTGGTTTTAGATCTTCAATACACATTATCGAGGATCCTTGAAGCGCAAGGGCGGTGGCGTCAGGCGGAAAGCCTGGGCATTGCCCACCATCATCCGGCTCTCGTCCCAAAACTACACTGGAGTTTAGGCTGCAGAAATGGGACGCAGGTCCTGGAGACTTGTATCCATATGCTGAGGACGGCAACAGGGAACCAGCTTGATAGGACGCTGAGTATTGTCTCAACGATTGCACGAGGGTACACGAATCTTGAATATAGCAGCGCTGAGTTAAAAATGGCAAAGACTCTTCAAGCCGAGGTTGTAGAAGCGTCAAAGAAGACATTTGGAGAGAAGGATATGCGGACACTTGGAGCAATGTCTAATATGGCTTTCATCTACTTCATCGGGTGCGAAGGCGAGGAGGCAGAAGAATGGCAGGCCAGGGTGTTGAAGACGCACATTGGCTTGTTTGGTGAAGCACACCCAGAGACGTTGGTTAGCATGATGAGGATGAGGGAGATACTCTTCTTGTTGGAAGACTGGGGCGAATACTTTGAATCAGCGAAGAAGATTAAGGCGATTAGGGCGACACTGAGCATAGAAACCGTTGATAAGCATGGGCGCGGGGCTTGGGATGACAGCTGATTCTTTGGAATCAAAAGGAGTGTGAAGGGAACATGGTTCGTTGCCCTCTCTATCTGAAACATCCCGATAAATGGAAGCCCAAAGACTTCCAACACTATCCTCGCTAGAATCACCGATTCGAACACACGTTAGCACGAACGAAATAGGACTCAGATCATTTGTAACCTCGTTTTCGATCCCTTACTGCTCTCATCCCATCCCATCTTCCCCAACAGCGCTGACATGCTTGTTTGGTGTACGGCGTCATTCCGTCCTATTCGATAGATCTTCAACTTAGCTAGGTAGCAGTGCGTAGATAGGGCATGCCTCTCTTCGCTGGGCTACCATTCAGTTTTGGGCAGCGCGTTGTCAGGTGACAATATGGATCGGGACCGGCCTGTGCGAGAGCAGCTCCGACGAGTCCGGTCCCGCATCCGGCATCGAGAACAGGACCGTCCTGAGTCCATCGCCTGCCTACAATCATTTACCACATGCCGCGCTTTGTAAAAGTTTCTGTGCATCGGGTCAATTTCAAACTATTATACTCGTGGGATAATAAACTTACGTTTTCCGCATGCCGAACTACTGCGTCTCTCGATTCATAGGCATATAAACACGTGATGTCTTGTGCCTTACTGTTTTCAGGAGGTGCAGAACTAGAAAATATATACTGTTCATATAGTGAGCTGACCCCGGGTAGCAAGTCGCAAAATGGTCTCCGGCGTCGCGCCCTCTACCTCCTGAGTTGAAACAGCGGGAGCCGGCGGCGGCGGTGGACGGTCAATGATCATGAGGTCGGGATCGGCACTTCCTCGAGTGGGGACCCCATTCACTTCATCCACATCCATTTCCTCGTCGTCGTCTTCGTCTTCGTATTCATCGTCGAAACTGCGCAGGAGGCCTGTTCGGACATTTTCGATACCCATTTCGTGTTCCTCGGCGGTAAACGAGTCGCCCTCCTCGTTCATGACATATTCGCCGATACGTTCCTGACACGCGCGGCGAACGGCACTCCAGATAACCTCGAGCGCCTTTTCCTTCTCTTTCTCTCGGACCTCGGCAGCGGTAACCTGGGAGCGGCCAGGCATGGGCATGCTGGCGAGCGTCCTGCTCCCCTCGTCCATAGCAGCTTCGACGTCCGGTTCGGGCTTCTTACGAAGCAATTGGAGTAGTATGTTCTCTTGCGTACGGCCGGGGAAATTTGTGGAAGGATGAACGGCGACGCGGCTGAAGAGCTCGTTGTTCTGGGATATGATATCGAGGATGGCACGGACGTTGTGGTTTAGAATATCTGCGGACGCTTCGAGCGAGTCTCTGGCAAGCCTTCAGTTTAGCATGATACCGGAGAGGGCGGCAAGGCAAGGAGAGGGACACGCACACATTGGGCAGCGGGTTACTGAGGAATACATCATTCTTGAGGCTATTGAGACTAGCTGAGAGTTGCGAGAGGCGTTGGCGCGTCTGCTCAACGGCCTTCAGCTCTTCCAAGCTCAGCCCGAGCGACGACATGGCTGGAGAATTACGCACGCAGGGCTAGAAATTGTTATGGATAATTCAAACGCTGCGCTCTAATAAAAAATAGAGGTTCGAGTCTCTTTGCTGTATGCGTAGATGGCAAATTGCGTGGAAGTTTGAAAGAAGTCTACGATAGACAACCTTGAAGGCGTCGCATCACTATGTACGGTACCTAGCTCTAAGTGTACCCAGAGTAAGGTACCTACCTCGGTAACACAAGGTACCAAATGCCAAGAGTGCGACAAACTGGGCTTAGCGTGTTCGCCGCTTTTGCTGTGACATTACGCAAACCAAACGGCACTGTAAACCCACTATTCGCGTAGCTTACAACGAACACGTCGGAGAGAATACCTGGAAGGCTTATCATCTTTCACCTGCTGTCACAACCTCTGGGCACAGCAACATAGGGGTAAGTCTTAAATACTCGTTGTTGCGCGAAGAGCTCCAACTACTACATCTAACAAAATGACCTCTTTGTTCTGTTCCTTGTTCTGTTCCCTGAGGTCAAAGGTATGCGGTTGTAAATATTGCGAGATCGCGAGAGTGTGACATTTGCCGCTAAGGATATAGCTATGCGACGTGATAAGGATCCCTTCGTTTCACTTAGTTGTTCTACCGAAACGACCTACAGTGGTGGCAAGTCCGCACGAAAGTCAGTCACCCCTCTGCCACGTGAAGCATTGCTACACTAACCCTCCGCCAACGCCTCAGTGCCCAACACCTCAGTGTCCAGCACCTTGGAATCCTTTTGGGCCTCTTGGAGGACTGTTATCATGCGATTGTAAAGTGTCGGATCTGGGTCCCTAGGCAGGTCACCTTCTGGAAATACCTCCTTCCGCAGTGCTTCAACGCATGGGATCAATGGCTGGTAATACGACGTGAAATGTTTTCTTGCCCTCTGCTCAAACGTACGCGTACCATAAATCACGCCCCTTTTGGCGTCAATCAAGTCATCATCGCTTTTGTAGTTCCAGGAGTCAAGCGGACTTTTCTTGACGGGTTCACCTCCGACTCCATAGTGAACGCAGATCCAGAAAAGCACCCAGAAAAACGACTCGAGATCGTGCATATAGCTATGCTGCTCGTCATCAAGCAGTCCAATTGCCATAAAAGCCCTTGTGCCAGTTCTGCCTTTTGCTCCCGAGCAGCCTTCTCGGTCTTCTTTAATAGCGAGGTCAAGGTCAATTAGAAATGAAAACGGAGAAGTACTGTCCTTATCCTCATTAATCATGACATTGTTTATCGAGATGTCTCGATGGAGGATGCCTGCTCCTCTAAGACACTTGTGTCCGTTAATGCAGCCCTCCAGGGCTTTAAGCAATGCCGCTCGAGAGCTAGCTTTATAGATTGGTGTCCCGTAGTCACAAAGAACAACACGCCGGTGTTCACGATTTGACGGGCTAGTGCTGTCATACATCGTTTGAGAACCGGAACAAGGTCGCTTATTGGGCGGCATAGGAGCACTAATTTGACCAGCTGATCGCTTTCGGTTTGTAGCCTTGCTGTCATTGCTAGTGGCCATGCTATTATTCATCTTGCGGGGTTTGGACTCTCCTGCGTGCTTATCAACGCTTGTTTTTAGCCACAATTTCGCATCTTGAATATTCAGCTTTCCTCGAATATTGTTGTGAACATCGTCGACCTGACCACGGACAACCACAGTTTCATGGTGGTAGTAACGAGCTATGTTATCTACACCTTGTTCAGTGGCAATGCTCAACAGCTCGCCTTCTTCTTCTTCTCGTGCCGTGTCTTGCCAGGAGTTCTTAATCACGAACGAAGGTTGCGGGCCATCTGTTTGCGGGCCATTTGCGCGATGAGTCTTCCAACACGTAGTTGCTCGACCAGTAATACAGCTAGTCCGTAGCATTACTTTATCGATAATAAACTGTTCTGGTTGGCCGTTCCGTGTGATTGTAATAAGTCGTTGGCCATCTTTTTCTGCAACCGTAGGGTCGAAGCCAAGGTCTTCTTTACTCATCCAGAGGAACCCGAGAATGATGTATACGAACTGTTCCCCGTTTTCGTTGATGTCGAACTCATCAGATGATATTCCTCCCACCCGGTCGAACTCCCATACTCTTAAACGAGATCCACAAAGAGTGAAGCCTAAAACAAATCGACGTGTATCTTGAGCGATAAGCACTTCTCTGACGTACCTGCCGATGTCATACCACGTAGATTTGTCAATATCGGCCTTTGGATTGCTTTTCAGCTCTCCAGGTACAAGGATCTGTGACCAGTCTGGGCGTTTTCCGAGCTCGTGGTCGGAATCGCGTGTGAAGCCAACGTCTAGCTTGCGGTGTGCTGGAGAGCCTCCTTTTATAGGTGTGTCAGGCCCCTCCACCAGTACCCGTCGGCCCACCGGGGTCGTCTCGTACTCTTCTGCGAATGTAGATAACTCTTTGATCAGGCCGGCAAACCATGCCAGTACCGGATATCGGTTTGCTTGTTGTGGCCATCCCCTCCACCCATCATCGTCAAAAAGTGGATTGGGACCTTGTATGCATTTCTTAAACACGGACTTATGCGCCGCGTCGAGACCTGGCACACGACTGAAATACGTATTGAAGAAATGAGGGACCCCGGCACACAGATCGCCAAGGTCCCTTTTCAGCAAACTGACAGCACCAGAGACGGGGTCGTTAGAGGCGGCATCATCTGTACGCCAGTTAGAGTGCTCTGACACCATCGGATGGTTGATCCCTACCCTCACTTGCGTCTGACGAGGGACGGCTATCTCTGCGAACAGCGTCAAGTGCGTTCTCATTGGGATAGGTGTTAAAGATACCAGACTGATTCACCATAGTTGATGTGATCTTTGTTGAATAGCTTCAGGTGTGTATGGAAGTGGCATAGGTTAAGTTTCGGTAGCATTTAGATAAAGCCGCGTTTCAAATACTAGAATCTCGGGGCCGAGCGCTGAGACAGCGGTCGCACGGGAGATACGTTCGACCTGAGAGCATTCACCAGCGGACAGCATTTACCTCTGCAGACCCTTGGTGATAACAAACAAATACCGGTCTGCGCACCTAAGGAAACGCATCCTACCACGGCTATTGGTCATCACAACCGCCCACTTCTTGCCCATGTGGATAATAATTCTTCAGCTCCAAACTGTCGGGTCGAACATTCCGAAAAGTAATAGGTACTGGACACTGGCTTTAGTCAACATCCGCTAGACGGGGTGCCCGGCAGTCTTCATGTGCAAGGGTAGGATGCCCATAATATAATAGAGTAGGTAGTCTTCCTTGATGCACTTTCCAAGCATACTACAATTATCAATCAAAGGCTTATTTCAAGTTATTTGGTTTAGAAATCTGTTTCTGCGGTTGGTAGGAACAAGAGAGCAATCTTACATCTATCACCGTGCTGGTCCCAGCTGCACTGATGTGTATTGTTCATTTTAGCTTATATAAAAGCAGGTCTTGCTTAGTCTAGGCTCAGGCTAAAAGCGGCGTAGCTCAGGTAAAGTTCCTATTTTAATTCAGCATAGTAAAACCTATCTAAAAGGTACTAGCTAAGAGGCGATAAGAGGCGCTAATCCAAATGGGACTAGATACATAGGTATGTACTTTAGGTACTTTGTACAAAGTACCGAAGTACCTACCAATAGCCACATGGATTACGCAGGGACCCGAGGGCGCTATGCTGAAGACGGAATGAACTCGAGAACAGTGCCGTGAGGGGGAGGGGCAGACCAACATCACAACGTGCCCCTTTACTAGGTACATCAAAATACCTACCTAATCATATCAACAAGCCCTGCATCTCAGACCAATCTAAACTACACGCTCACACAATACATTGCCACCAACTAGACGGTTTATAATGTTTTTATATGCCTATCCTGTTTTTCGCCAACACACTTAGCTATTGGAGAACTCTATATGATACTTTACCCATCAAGCCCAGGTGAATAGCAAAACGCCCTCGCAATTAATCCCCACGAAAATGCCAACACAATTTGATACAAGAATACATGGTATTATCTGTTCCAGAAAGTGCTTGATAAACAAGACAACAAAATATGTCTTTTGATCGTCATGCAATGATTTTCGTAACCCGCTTCGCTAAAGTCGCTTCAGTGGAGAGGACAAGCGAACACAGAAAAAATAAAAATGAAAAAGGGAAAAAGGAAAGAAAGAAAAGACCCCGGATGGCTGACACTCGTGCAAAGTTGAGGGTCTACTCATTATGCGACCCCGCCTGGTCAATCACAATATCGCGTGTTTCCCGCCCGTGAGCGTCGACGGGAGGGTAACGGGCCCGCCGCTCGAGGTCGTCGAGCGGCAAGAAGGAACGGATGTACTTGTTGGTGCC
Source organism: Nemania serpens (assembly GCA_022578855.1). Lineage (NCBI taxonomy): Eukaryota > Fungi > Ascomycota > Sordariomycetes > Xylariales > Xylariaceae > Nemania > Nemania serpens. The sequence continues at coordinate 342,689 of MU396711.1, read as the reverse complement.
ATTGTCATTCGGGTTGTAGTCCCAAGGATCAAATTTGCCCACTTTGAGAGCATCCCACACGAGTCTCCTAGTTCTCTGAGATAGAAGGACGGATTGCGTGATAGCCTCAAAGTCCCAGCGCGCTTTGGCCTCGGCCTCGAACTTTTCAAACTTAGCCTTAGCCTCTTCCTCATCAGCCGTCAGTCCCTCGGTCTTGCTCGCTAGTTCTGCCAGATTGACCAACTCGAGTGGGTCATTCTCGAGGTTGAAGAGCTGAGGCGCATCCGTTGGGCACGTGATGTACTTCCAAGGACCACGTCGGATCATCATGAGAGGGCTGATGGTGCCCTCGCCTGTATACTCAGAAATGACCGTGTCGTGACCCGGCCTACCCTCGAGATGAGGCAGCAGGGAGGTGCCATCCATGGGTAGTCCTGGGATTAACTGGACATCGACGAGGTCACATAGAGTCGGGAGAATATCCAAGGTCGACACATTCTCCTTTACGCGACGAGGTGCGAATCGGCGAGGATCTGATATTAGTAGGGGAACACGGACAGACGACTCAAAATAGCTCATCTTGTACCTACGGCTCAGTTAGCAGTAGAACAGGAAATGATACAAAGGTGGCAACTTTACCAAAGGCCACGTTCTCCAAGCATGTCGCCGTGGTCACCGCTGAAGATGATGATTGTGTTCTGGTCAAGGCGGCACTGTTTTAACGTCGTGAGGATACGTCCAATGCAGTCATCCACATAGCTAACCGCGCCGTAATACGCTCGTCGTGCACGTTTGATTTGCTCTTCGGTGAAATCTTGGCCCCAAAGGTCGCAAACCTTCAACAGCCGCTTGCTATGCGCGTCCTGCTCCTGCTGCGGAATCTTGACCTTGGGTAAAGTGATATCTACGCCTTCATACAAGTCCCAGTACTTTTCTTCGATTGTATAGGGGTCATGGGGATGCGTGAGGGACAGCTATTGGTTGAGAGTTAGTTTGTCTTAGTTCATAGTTCTATACCTGTTCACTTGCGCTAGCGAAACCACGGCTCCAAGCTTCTTTGGAAATAGGCCGTCAAACTGTGAGGAGCAAACATACCGTTAAGCAGAATGGGCGGCTGCCCGGGCCCTCGCGAACTTGGTCGTACAAGAATTGAGTAGATTTATACATAACCTCTTCGTCATAGTCTAATTGGTTGCTTCGTACACAGGTTCCAGCCTGCAATACGGAGCTTGCATTGTGATACCACTCGAGTCGCCTGTCGGGATCATCCCAGTTCACGGCCCAGCCAAAGTCGCCGGGATAAATATCGCTGGTCAGACGAGTCTCGTACCCATGCAGCTGGTCTCCGACGAAATGCATTTTTCCAGCCAATGCCGTATGGTAACCTCTGAGCCTCAGGTAGTGAGCGTACGTGGGCACATCACTACCGATTTGAGACGCGTTGTCATAAGCCCCAATCTTCATTGGCAGTTGGCCCGAGATAAGACTCATGCGAGATGGCGCACATAGGGGCGACGGGCAGTAGGCCGAGTCGAACTGAACCGACTTGGCCGCCAGTGCGTCCAAGTTAGGTGTGAGAATCCGAGATTCTGGGTTGTATATCTTGAGCTGGGGCGCTGCTAACTGATCCGCCATGATGAAGAGGATGTTCGGGGGCCTCTGACCACCATTGACCTTGGCGGTCGTTGCGTCATTGCCACTACTGCCGTGTGGTAAAGAATCAATATCTGGTGCCATAGTCAAAGAGAGAAACCGGCAATCAGAATGAGAGAATCTAGGCGGTGGTAATCGAAGCAGGCTACTATGAGTATGACTCAGGTTGTGGGGGGTCTGAATAGGGACCGATAGGGAGAGGAAATGAGAAGCGTTGGTTGAAAGAAAGATGGAAAATTAGTTGGTAAGTAAATGGATAGTTATTCGACTTATGTGAACCAGATAGGCGTAGGATGAGGAGTAAGGATCAACTTGAATGGATTTCTACGTCAACTTGCCAGATGAAGATCGGTTGACGTGAAAGCTTGCTGAGTGAAATAAAGGTTTGGAACCTGGATGAGACGAGCGACCGGGATAACAGGAAGGATCATCACTTGATTTGATGACGCGGCAGACGAATCGGAAGATAAAATCCTTCCCGCGATTTAAAAGACACTTGACCAGCTGGAAGTAAAAAAGGAAATGTAGGACTGTTTACCTCGTTTTGTGTTGTGGAGGGAAGGGCGGGTGTCGGCCTGTCGTGCGATGGCGACATGATTTGGTAGGCTCTAAATACTTAGTGTACCTACCTGTAATTCTAATCAAAAAGTCGGTTCTACGACTTGTCCTGTAAATCCCCGGAAAATACCCCGCGCTAGCACGAGATTCCATACCCTAAAGACTTATCTTGCGCCCCATCCACCAATCATCAGTGATCTCCCTTGCCGAATCGGGATCATCTCCAGTTAGATGAATTCAAGTAGATATTAATTTGAAGGCCTATTTCCCACTTTATGGCTCCAGCACAGTATTGTGACAGGCCATGCAGGAGGATGATATTTTTGCAAGGATTACTTCTGCTCATGTTGTTAGGTAATAGTAATCTGGGCAAGAGAATGTACCGGTAAAACTGGGTAGGTCAAAGTCCAATAATGTGAGACCGGTCAGCGTTATCTATGCATACAGTAAGTAGTACGGTTCAGTTCACTCCCATTATGTAGTTGTCCTCTCATAACTACTTCTACTAATACCTGTCTCGCCCTTCTTTCTTAGGTATCTAGCATGAAACTAATGTTGGCGAATCGGCTAGTTCCAATCTAAGTGACAAGTAAATTATTATTAGTCAATCACTTGACTATTTTTAGTACATGGAACATAGCATCCTACAAGCGTGCTTTGATTTAATGTTAATAAAACATACACTCACTACCTATCTCACTATCTCATTATGGGGCCTCCCAGCTTTATTACCGTCTCGCTGAAATTCCATAGACAGAAAAGGAATCTCGGGATATCGAATCTTTTGAAATCTTACCGATGGTAGACTACCCCGATCATGAATAGTCGATGTTGAGACTAGACATCTCGTGACTGCGACCATACCTTATATCATATATATATCAACAGAGGAGACCGGCTATAGGCAGGGAGGGCCATTAGGAAAGGTCTGGTCTCCCGCAGTAATCTAGATCTTTCGACCTTCCTTTTTCTAATGTACCTACATCGTTTTAACACAGACTCAATATTAAGGCACTTGGCCCTAGGTAGTAACTATTCCGCTCACCTAGCGTAATTGACTCAAGTATTGACTGACTCGGATATGTGCACACAACGTACTCCTCAATCATTAAGACCGCATTTGTGAAGGGTTTGGCATAAATGAGTGGTAGAGGTGCACTCTACCTTAAGGAAGAATAAAACCGATGTTAAGCTATGGCGCCTGACATTATTCGGGCGCGGCAGGCGCCGGAATGGGAACGTTACTACATTAGTAACAATCAATCATATGATACACAGACCTACGGGGCTAGGTTGGCAACTTGTGTAATGCAGGGTCCTTCGGCTTTCTGCAGTTTCTATTTCGTAAGCGCCGTCCTTTAACGTGTGACGTGTCTCTACATTTGCTGCTCCCCGCTACCTATTCGCAATCTTGATCATAATTTGACAACTTACTACCTAGGTACGAGATGCTGCAAAATGTATGCGGACCATAATATAGTCTTAGCAAGCGCCTGAAGATTTATCTTCAGTTATTTCGTGCTTAATCCGTAGCTCCCGCTATCAGCGCATCCGGCTTTCGAAAAGTCGTGTTAGTTGAAGCGGTGAACACCATTATCTATGCTGTACCCAATCAATCTAGAGTAGTAGATTCTCCTTGTCAACACGAGAATACTCTCGCCAAATAGGAGGTGGTACGTATACATGCATCGCTTGATTGGTTTGGCTATCTTGGTATCTGGTTGGTATAGGTAGTCGGACTTTCGCCAAGTTGACTGCAGACATGTGAGTTAGATAGGTGATGCAATCTAGCTGAAGTATTGCAACACTCCTAAAGAAACGACTTGTCTCGATTAGGCAGGTCGGTAGGTATCTACCATAATTCATGGAAACACATGCGTGGTCATAATGCAACGACAAGCCAAGTCAAAGGTCAAGATTAGCATTTATCTACTAGTTAGAAAACAACGGGATTAATACATTAATAAGTATTGTAAATAGGAGCATATGGTGTGAGCGGCCCCATAGATTCGCTGCATTCACGAGATATGAAAAATCCGCTTAACCTCTGCGACGCGTTGAGGGGCCTCTGCTCCCCTTAGGCGATGCCGAAGAAGACACGCCGACGTTCGGCGCCGTCGCAGAAAGCGGTACCTCCCTCATCTTCCCCTGGACCTTAGCCGATGGCGCGTTCCAGTAGTATACCATCTGCGCGGCCAAGACGAAGTTCAGCGTGAACCCCGCGATGAAGCCGTATAGGATCAACTTATCGTCCACCTCCTGGAGCGTCGTGAAGATGCGCGAGAGCGAGCCGGCGAGATAGTTGAAGACCTGCGTAAATAGATGCTTTAGCAAAATGCTCAAAAACAAGAGGCGAACCTAGATAGAACTGTAGAAGACTGGACATATTGCACTTACCGTGAAAGCACTTAGCTGACCTGTCCCGCCCGCCTGGAAGATGGCGGCGATCTGGGGTATCTTGCTCGCCACACCCAGCACGCCGGCGCCGGCCTGCAGGTAACCCAGGGTCTGCATATCAAGGACGTTTTGGCTGAAGAGCGTGGCGAAACCCGCGGCGAGGGCGGCGACAAATAACGCGGCTATGCCGGCGCGACCGCTGTAGTTGAGCACGAGGACGGTGATGATGACATTTTGGCCGAGGATCAGGGCCGTCTCGCCAAAGGTACTGAAAGGGAACCCGTTTCGGATGTTGTAGGCGAGGGTGATGAGGTACGACGTAGTTTCCAGGAGGTAGGATAGAAAGCTGATGCCCGAGGCCGACTTGGACTGCACGAGCTTGATGATCTGCGGCACCTTGACGATAGAGGAGACACCGATGATGCCGATGCCCAGACCTTTCGAGATAGCTAGCTTGAGGCATTCGGAGTCGGTCGGGTCGAGATCGAGAATCAAGGTTTTGTAGCAGGTCTCGCCGATGATGGACACGCCCAGGTCGCGAATGGGAGCGGGCAGGCTGTGGGTGAGTGGCTGCAGCGGCTGCAGCGCAGATCGAAGGGCCTCCATGATAGGAGAGGGATTATGCGGTGCGCTCGAAGAGAGGTCGGGGAGGAGACGATTATCTGTCTAACGACTAGTGACGGTTGAGTATAGCTCTCTAGGCAGCGATGCTGGTAATTTACCAATGGAATCGTGACCCGTCGACTGACGACAGGCGAGGCTGACCGGACCTTAATTTTGTTCTGCTATCCGCACTGTGATACACTGTGGAATTCTTAGGCCCCAGCTTTAACCCACCTAGGAAGTGCCATATCTCCACTTAATTTTATTACACCACTTACCTATTACTTTGTAGGTAAGGTGAAAATCAAAGCAGGAGAAGACATATCTTCGGCTGCACTGCCTCTGTTTTTTCTTAATAAAAATTTAAAATTAAACAAAAAAGAGAGAGAGAATCCAAATCTGTCGCTTGCGCATAGTAGATAGCGAAGCCAGAATGAATGATGATTTTAATTTGTCCTATTCAGCCGTTCCTAGAACTCGTCCTTCACGTCTTGCACGTGATTGGTCTACAGAAACATAACAAATCCCGACGACCTCAAGAAAACCGCGATCATGTCGCATTCAAGGTTGTCTTAAGCCACCTGAGGCTACAGCTGAACAAAACGCCAAATGTCTTCGAAAATCTCTGTTCCCTGCCGTCATTTGCACCCTCGTAGCTCTGATAACCAAAGGGCCACGGTTGTTCATTTTCAGGGCTTGTCAGAGTTGAAATTCTTGAGCGCCTGGGCACAGTGAGTCAGATTCGCAGCCGGCTCCCACGTGTTATCCTTAACATGGTAGCCCTTCCACTTTACCAGGTACTCAGTGGTACCGGATTTCTTGCGTGAATCAAGGATGAGCTCGACTTCATACTCAAACTTGCCGGGTCCCTTGTCGGGTGTCTTGATGGGTGTCTTGATAGGTATGCGCCTTCCTTTGCTGCTTAGAGTGGTAACACCCTTCTTCCGTCCTGGAGTGGGCGGCATAGACGGCGTTGCTGCGATCTTGGCACGTTTCTTTTTAGGCACCTATGTTAGTTGCTTGCCTTCCCTCAAAGATTGTTGAGAAACGTACGCTTTGCACGGCAATCCGCTGGGTGGCAGACTCGGCTGCGGCTCTGGATGATCTTCGAAGGCCGTCTCTTAACGGGCGCTTTTGCTTGTTCTGGGCTGTCTTAGTCAAAGAAAGGGAGGCCGCGGATTTGCTGGTACCGCCAGGGACACTGCTGTTCTTAGACGGTCGACCACGACGACGAGGGGTCGAGCCTTGTTCGCCGACGTTAGAGTCTTGCTGCGCGATGCTCGATTGATCGTTTCCCTGTCTGGCAGACATTTCGGCAATCCTAGAAGACCGGCCGTGCTTCGATTTCGCTAATTTATTACTTTCAAGTTCAAATTCGTCGACGTTGCTATCGCGACCTTGTACTTCATCGTGAGCCTCGTCCCGTTCGTTGTCTTGGCCATTCACATCTGTGCGCTTGGTGGGAGGGCCGATAGGAGTGATACCTTTCTTTAGTGTGGTCTTCAAAACAGTTTTCGGCTCTCGCGGTTGGGGAGCATCGGCCTCTTCAGTGATTTCATCAGCGCCTTGGTCGTCCCCGTTAGGAGCCGGTCCACCCTCACCAATCTGTGTGCTAGCAGAGTTGTTAGCACGGCCTCAGCGCCCGCCGGGGGATGTGGCCTATTCGCAAGATTGCAATACAAAGACAATGCACCGGACGGCTTACTGAATCAATTCATTAGTAAGGCTGTTATCGTAGACGTCAGAATCGTCCCGTTGGCTGAGTTCGCGGAACGCGCGCAGGTTGAACTCGTCGCCCTCTTCGAGGTGGGTGCGCGATGAGGATGCCATTCCCATAACACTTGTAGCACACGAGGTATTCTGTTGTTAGGTAATCTACAGGTTCGGCTTACACTGAGGAATGAACTGTAGCGGCAGTGGCCTGGCGGTGGTGGACGATGGCGTGGTGGCTAGAGACCTCGAGAGTAAAAAGACGATGATGGGCTCGAAGAGGCTCTCCAGAAATGCGCACAACAATCGATACCTGTTAATATCTAGAGACTCGTGTTATTTCCTGGGACAAGCGAAGTCGACGACTTAGGTACAGCAGGGACTGTGCGGGTTATAGCGGAAACATACCTTATTAATGAGAGCGGGCTGAATGTTGACAACCTCTGTTGGGTAACCGCGTAACCAAGCAAGATTTAGAATGCTCGTAGAGATACAAGGAGTTGAGAGTTGATAGATCTAAGTACCAAAGTACCTACTGAAGGTGTAATGAAACTGCCGATGACCTGACGGGAGCTAGTGGAACAAATTGCAAGGCAGGAGCAACTGCTTGGTTGGATTGCCGTACCTGCCTTGTTATGTCTTTCTAGGACTACATGTCTTAGGCAAGTTAGGTTGAGTACACATGTACGTACGTACTTGCTTACATGATGTATACTTGCCTGTACGTGTATGTACGTGAGCACAATGCCTATAAACCTGTAGGTCAGTGTTTGCGACCGCTTTGGTATCATTGAAGCTGGGCATAGGTAGGTACTTAAAGTTAACCTACCTACGTCGGACAGTTCTGTATCCTAAGGTGTGCTAGATCTCAACTTAATTGTATTCCTCTATATATTTTAACGGTTTTATATCCTAGCTTTAGAGCATTTAATTAACTGTTTATAGAGCTAGGTACGGTATGAAGAATGGTTGTAACGTGCTATAATCTATTACTACTAGGTACCTAAATTGGCTGTATAGTAGGATTAAGTGGGGATCTGGCAACACCCGAGGATCACAACCTAATTACATGTAGGTAAGGACTTAGGTACCTAAGATACCTTTGCGCAGTGACCTCAAGGCTGACAATAGCTGCCATGCCGTCACTAGACTGACTGTGTACATGTTCTTGCTGGAGTTGTGGCATAGGGCATCTTGCTCGTATGTCCGAGTTCCGGATAGCGGTCGTCCGGGTGCACAGCTGGAAGAGAGCAAGGATTCAGGAAGTGTAAGGACCCATGGAATACATACTGGTATCGAGTCCAAATCAATGCGCTTGGTACCTAATAGCATAATATCTGATACCTCTTCGACTCAATAAACAGTTACAATTTTCCCCTCACGTCTGGTTATTTACTAGTGAATAACATACCATGCTTCCATCATCAGGTTAATCGACATTCTCCTCGTAGTCATCTGGTAATTCTTCAAATCTTCCCTGTTCCACCGCTGTCCGAAGGGGGTTTTCCGCTGAAATGATGCCGTTCGCTTGCAGCCTGTATCAAGATTAGATTGTGTCGCCACGAAGCCGTGAACACAGAACTAGGGGGACTTTACCGTTGGAAAAGTACGAATAACTTCTCAGCTTCCCTCTCCTTCTCGGCCTCTGTCATTTCAGGTACATCCGAGTATCTCTCTGAATCTAGAAACTGCCCAGTCACCGGATTCACGGGCCGCTCGGAACCACCTGCGACGGTCTCAGAGCCTTCCTGAGGCAGAGATATATTCTTGTTGTAGAGTATTCCCGATGCGAACCCGTACCCAACGTCCTCGACGAACTTGGATGCGTCCCTGTCTGACAGATCGAACAGTAGGTCAGAGACCGTATTACGAAATTCCGGTGCCACGGGGTTGGTCGAATTCTCGAGAAGCCAAGAAGGCAACGAGCTGCTACGTCCCAGCACTTGTTGTCTGTCGGCTTCTCCCGGCAAGAGCTTTTGCCTAATTGAGATTCGCACGTCTTGCGGAGCATTTTCGTGAATGGCCCGTATCACCCCAAGGAGGGCTGTTACGCTACCTTCGAGTTCCTCGTCTCTGTATCTTGTCCTAGACCGCTCGAGAAGGTCGATCAAACGATCAGATAGGACGGTGGGGTTGTCTGAAGGATATAGAGATGGCCGGACCTCCTCTGCCTCTATTTCCAAGTTCAAAAGGGCGTTGACTAAGGGACCCGTCGGTGGATCCAGTGGTTTGTCAGTCTGGAAGCGGCCTTTACATAAAATGGTAGCGATATGGGGAATCGCCTGAGTGAACGACGACGTCTTCTGTTTGCAGTGATGAGTGATATTAAATAGTAATTTCAGAGTCTCCGATAGAGCCATGTCTTGCATAGGATCTTTGGTTGGCTTTTCATCGTTCTGGTGTTTTGCGTGACGCTCTAAGTTCTTTATAATAGAGTCCGCAAGATCATAATCGTCAATGAGCTGCTCCAGTTTCGTGTTGGTATCATATGTCGTGAGGAACACTATTCGCGACACAAGGAACTCATCGTCGTGATTATCACTCTTGAGCTTATTGCAGACTTTACGCTGATAGCCGAGATCCACGAATATTTGCCGACACTCCTTCATCAAAAACAATGCATTACACAAACAACGTAGAGCGTTTCTTGATGTCGTATCGGAAGAACTGTCAAACGCGTGCTTTGTGAGCATCTCGATTCCCTTGGGCCTGTTAGCGGAGTACTTCTCCTTCTATTCATAGGTAATTACCTACCTCTTTCGTGAATATGGGGTCTGCATTTCGAGGATCCCGGCCATATATTTTCAGCTCTTCCAAAGCCGCGTCTCTCCCTAATAGGCGCAAGATTAGACAAGCCGAGGAACCTTTTTGTGCGTACGTGTCTTACGATGCGGAGTGAGGTCATTTGAGATCAGGTCTTGCGTCAACTCATCAACAAGGCCAGTTACAGCGGAAAGTTTTGCTGTGATTGCGTTGGTTAACAAGGCTCAACTGCTGACTCCTCACACTGCGATATGGCTCACCTGGTCCCGATAGCATAGCCGCCTGGGATAGCCGAGCATTGCCGGCCATGAGAAAGGAAGCTCCTGAAAGTATATAATGGATGTGACGATTGCTAGAGGGAGGATGGTGATATACGCTGGGACCCTTAGGCGAAACCCTTCAAACTGTTCAATAATAGAAAGCCGAATGTTATACCCGAAGCAGATTAATTGTCGGAATGGAATTCTACCTGGAGCTCGATCCGCCAAGGAAGTGAAGACTGATGTGGCGGTAAGATGACGCTATATAAAACTTAGGTGTCCTAGGAGGCCGTGGCCAATTTCATGAATAAGACACACACGAGAGCACCGCAGGTATCTAGAAAGTGCGTAGAAATATAGGTCTTTGGGTGAGTAGGAGAGCTGGGTACAGTATTGTACATGTGTAGTCAAGACGTACGAAGTGGTGGTATATCAGTGGTTTTGATGTATATTTGGTAATCCAGATAGCCAATCAGAACCATAGGTCGGTCCCTTCAGTTCGGTTCCCAGGCTAGATTCGGGGATAGTATAAATCCGACAGAGACTGATCGAAACGTGAGACGCACGGATCCATTCCAAATCTGTACTTTGTACGAAGTACTTCGTACCTAGGTACCTTATGTACCTACTTCCAGCTGGTGGACAAAGAAGGAAACCACTTAAGCAAATCGACCCCACTTAAAGCGCGACGCGTGCGGGCGTCTAATTTTCTGTCGTGCTATCGCGTTTACAGGGGTCCGTCCATGTCGCGCTTTCTCCCCCAGTTTTGTCGAGCTATTGGTACAGGTAGGTATCAGATGTGGATCAAGCTCTGACCATCACCACCTAAACCACCACCTTTACTTCGTACTGCTGTATTCATTCTCTACTAGGTATCCATTCTCTATTCGCCTTGACATATTCTGGAGATACTCGTCGTTGTGTTTTGCATCCTCCGCTATTTGCTTTCCCCCCCATGATTGTACCTATCGGCGACTCGTTTTATACTTCCATTGTGAGGTGATCACTACCTCATTCCGCATCCAGCAACTGGATTGGTCGTCTCCGGTCTTATCTTTCGGCGCCGCAACGACACTGAGCCTATGAAACCTAGCATCTGAGCTGTCCGGCCGGTCCCTGTTCGCGTGGCGGTAGGCAACTCGTGTCGAGCAGTTGGCTCGGCGCCATGGTATCACCAGCAGCAGCGCCATCAGTCGGCCTGGACGCATTGCTGGCAAGACCGCCAACACCGCCCCGAGAACGTCAAGTCGACCTCGATCCGAAGTTAAGTCTCGACCGACACGCCGTCGTCTCGCGTCTCACGTTGCAAACCCCCCCGAGCCACTCGCCCGACTCGGCGCTCTCGACCAACGCCAGCTCGAGGCGATCTCGGAAACGGGTCGAGTTCACCGTTCAGGCCGAGTACTGCGATCCCTCTACGAATCCCCGCGTCGCAATTGAACATAAGCATTCCACCCCAGTGTCCGCCCTTTCGTCCATTGGCCTCTCGAAGCCGCTGAAGTCGATTCTCAAGCAGACGTCGAGTCCGAGCCCTCTCAATTCCTTGGACCCGTCCGCTTGCCACGGCGAGGCAGCGAGCACCGTCACATTAGCCGCCATGCTAGAATCTACCATCAAGCATCTAGCCGGCAATGACCGCGACTCCAAGGTTGACGCGTACACCATGCTTGTGCGCGCCCTCAAGACGTCGACAAACCTCCCAGACCGCATAGCCCTGCAAAGCAAGATGAGCTTGTTCATGCAATTCATTCAACGCGATATTGCCACCAAAGGTGGAAACGGGGCCATCGACTCATCACTAGTAAACCATGCCCTCACTCTTTTGAGTACCTTTCTTCATTTTCCTGCTATTGCTACGAAAATCACCTCCGACTTTGCCGTGTTTATCATTGATCACTGCATCAGATCATTCGAAGACAATACAGTACCCAAGGATGTTGTTCGACATCTGATGCAAGTGGTTGCCTCTCAAAACTTTGCTCCAAAGGTGATGACTGCTGATCGTGTTGGTCGCCTGGTTACCTCTCTCCATAATATTGAGGATCACATCAAAGGAAAGAGCATTATCATGTCACGCATCTTAATATACCGGAGACTAATTTGGCAATCTACAATTCACATGGTATCCCACTCCGAGTGGCTTCAAGACCTCTTCACGGATATGCTGAGTAGCTTGAAAGAGATACGTTCGGCCGCGCTAACCCTTGGATTAGAAGCTAGCTTCACCGTTGCCAAGGAAAAACAGTTCTCCAAAAAGGTGATGGAAATTTTCCAGATGTCCGTCGATGAAACTCACTATGCCGAATACTATGTCCAGGCGCTCACCGCTATGACTAAGGATAAGTCCCAGATGGCCGCTGTCCCTCAGATTTGGAGTGTGGTTGTCCTACTGTTAAGATGCCCGATTGATCGCTGGGAGTTCTTCCACCCATGGCTGGCTGTGATACAGCGGTGCTTCAACAGTGGCGATTATCAAACCAAATTAGAAGCAAACTATGCGTGGAACCGTCTAGTCTATGCCCTGCATCTGTACGAATCATCTTTCTCTAAGATGATTGGCACCTTATGTCAACCCTTCAACCAGCTCAGACGGAGAGGCAAACAGCCCGACGAGCTTCGGAAAGTCATCATTGGCGGACTTTGCAATCTCTACTACTACGCTTTCAAGCCCAATTCCAGCTTCACTCATATCGACAAATACTGGGATATCTGTGTTAGGACATTGATTCGGACACTGGCATTCCCTGAGACTGATGAAAAACCCTCGGAGAGGCAACAACCCTCTCCCATTGACAATCTCTCTGAAGCTATCGCCATCTTAACCGCCCTCTTTGATTCTTCCGGTGTGCGACTATGGAAAGAGGACCGTATCGCAGATAATACGTTAGCTAAAGCCGCTGAATTGCCCCCGCTAGACCCGAAGTGGATCAGACGAAATGCCATTCGCGTCTTTTCAATAATGGAACCTATCATCACTCAGTCATTCTTAGAGCTTGCCGATCCGGAGTCCGCCTTATCCGGTCTTTGGAGATCTCTAATCGGTGCTCTTGCTGCCGCCGCGTCCAAAGAAGTAAAGGTGTCAACCGACACAGCAGCCTTTTTAGGAAATGCGTTAAGCCTACTCGCGAGAATCTGGGCTGCTGGTCTTGGGAAAGCGATGGCTTCTGTCGACATGCAGCAGTCGTTCTTGAGAGCGACGGAGGCTTATCTTGCCACTATAGTCCTTTCGATCGGTCACCTACCCTTCACAGAAAAACTTTTTTCAATAAACAAGCAGCATACTTTGGTTCCAGTAACTACGCCCTCACACCGCTCTGGGAAAGGGCACAGCCCTACACGATCATCATTTCATCACATCTTCTCGATGCTTTCATCATTACCACCAGGGGTTTCAGATGGGGAAGGTATCACCCATTTGTTCAAGGCTATTTTTGAACCCTTTATAGTCACTCGGTCGACCCGAGCCAGAAGGGATTTGGCACATGAACTGATGCAAATCCCTCAATCGGATGAAGCTGTCAACTGTGGTCCATGGATCTTCATCGCTGGAGTCCTAACAATACCTGTGGACAATAGTCAGTCTAGTGATTTGTCCACTGATTCCGCCAGCCAGTCACCAATTGGGCATGATTTCCGTGATATGGTTAAACATCTTGAAAAGGGTATCAATCATATACCGAATGTCCCATGGTGTCAATGGCTATCGCTCTTCCATTTCGTGGTTGGGCAGGCAACCGAGCTTAGTGGTGAAGCTGGTTGCTCCATCGCTGTTGTAGAACCGCTGGCCAAAGCTGTTTTTGAGAGTTTGACCCTGGAGGCAAATTCGATAAGCCCGAACGTATACAAGTGTGGCTTACAATTAATATGTACTGCGAAACACCCTCGGGATCGACAAGCGCTTGACGCCGCTAGGCGACGTCTTTGGGGGACCACGATAGCTGGTGTTCGGTCTCCCTCTTTTGACCCATTCGATTATTTTTACCGACTTACCTCACGTCTCCTTGGGGCATCCTACACGAACATTAGCAGTGTTGACGAAGACGTCCTTCTGTCCCTTATTACAGAAACATCTCATTTTTTGGCACGATCTAACCAAGTTCTTGTCTTTAAATCCCTTGTGCAGTTACAGCAAGGTCTAGGGCCGTGGATTCAGGACATGGATGAGCGATATGGTAGCAAGCAACGCTCAATAGTGGCTCAAGCAGTATGTTCTGGATCTATCTCTCTCTATCTCCCTCACACACTGTATCAGCTATAACTAATGAACATAGGTCAAATTATTATGGGATCGAATTTGCAATCTCTTTGCGGAAACAACTCTCGATCAGTTTCAGCTTGATGCTATCGAACAGCTTCTTTGCTGCGCGTTCAAGTCGAAACACAGACATATCGTGAACAATGCCGTATTGTTATGGAATCGAGGTTTTGAGAACGCAACTGAGATTCAGTATCCGGCAACTTTGAGAGATGTCCTGGTTTCCCTCCGCCCGTATGTTGATATTGCGCTGCCCAGTTTCGATGTTTCGGGCGGTGATACCAGCGACTTGGTACCCCTGTTTGTGGAGTCGCAGGATGATTTGGATATCATAACCTCCTTACGCACACCCGGTCAAGGAATGGACTCTACGTTGAATCCCTTCTCGTCTTCTGCACATCTACAAACTCCGAAGTCAAAACAAACACTGCAATCCGGTCCTACCAGCGCCGAAAATTTGCAAAGCCATTCCCGCTCAAGATCAGCGAGATCAACTAGATCAAGTAGGCGTGCCAGAGCATCGAAACTACGACACGATGATTCGCAAATTCAATTTGCTACCATTGAGGAATCATCGCCATCTGCTCGAGCCGTCGAATCGCAAGTCCTCACTGACCGACAGAAGGAAGTCCGTGAACGACAGTTAGAGAATGCAGCGCTGTTCCAGTCCATTCGATCCAGCCCTCAGAAGGAGAAGGAGATATTTATTCCCACCTCTGGCGAAGCTTCCCCGCAGAAGTTCAATATGGATCAACTGCCTACAACTGATCGATCCACAACTCCTAAAGTTGCCCGGAGCTTTGAGTATGTGGCCTCAACCCCGACACCCCGGCGTGGTCATCACTTGATGATCGATGAAGATCACGAAATGACTGATGATGTTTCTTCATCCCCACCTGAGCCAAGAAGGAATTTGCTTCCTGAGATGATGTCACATTCACGAGATACTCGTATGTTAGATGACATGCCACTCTCATCGTCGCCGATTTCTGGGTCCCCAATCTTGAAGATGCCCCTAAGGGCCCAAGACGAACAGCTGGCATTGCGAGAAGATCTTATCCACACTACTGCGGAGCCCGTATCAAGCCAGCCGGTTATACTCGGTGTACACGGCCCTATGACGACAGCGCCCGGCGAATTATCAACGGATCCTAAGCAGGACATAACCCAGAATGAGTCTGTAACTGGAGTGGTAGGTCAATGGTCACAGATTCTACCCAATTTGCACCCTTCAAAGGCTAGAGGAACACCACAGCCAGACAGCGAGGTGTTTCTCGGTACATCTGCGTCCACCCAACCCCGGGGACTTCCGAGTCATGGTGCTGTTATAGTACCTGTACAACATATTCAGGAGGACGAGTCTGAATTAAAAGGACGATCATTCGAAATGAGTGACGATGAAGAGCGCAGCATGGCTCGTCTTGTTATCGAGCTCGATTCTAGGAAGTGTGATCCTCTACCGAATTACGATGCGAATTCTCCTGAAAAGGCGCATAGTGACAAGGATACCATAGAGTGCATCACCGTTCAGACCGACTGTGAGCAGGGGCGAAAAGATCTGAGCAAGGAACAAGGTAGCCAGTTGTCACCTATTGTGACGCCAAACCAAACTGAATCTGATGATTCCCAACCAACAGAGATGAGATTAAAGAAGCGGAAAAGAGTGGCCGACAAGAAACAAAATACCGGCGGTAAGAGACGCAGGCGTAATACGCAAATGGATGAAAATGATGGCGACGATGATGCAATGGGCAACCAGGTGACACCGGCTGACCATGAACAATTACCTCGGGGCTCGGATGCAGAGCCAGTTGAAATCGACGGGGCTATTGAGGGAATGGATATTTCCGATGAAGTTCCGCTCTTGCTTTCGCAAGGTTCGCCTGACCTCTCTTATAATCCCGGTGATCAATCGTTCATAGAGGCCCTGGATTTGGACTCGGATAGTATGGACTCGGATACCGCGGTGAATCTTCAAGTAATCACCGAAGCATCACAACAATCTGAGGCAGATAATTTCTCGCATTCTATCAATGACGATACCGCCGAATCTCCTATTTACCACGAAGCTGCTGTTGTGGTTCAGGGCAAGGAACTAGTGCAGAGAGTCGATACACCAGAGTCCGAGCCACCAGACGGCCCAGGGAATAACATCACACCGCAGAAGGGGCAGTCAGCGGCAGAGAGAATTGCAGCTTCACTAAAAGATGGTCTCGAGGGACTACGAGCGGCCACTCTATCCCGGGAAGATGTGTACAAGATCGAAAGCATGTTTATGGATATAAAGAAAGAATTGTACGAAGCAGAGAGGAGAGGTCGCTGAGAGTGTGCATTGAATATCAGCATATATATAAACATCATGGCAATGGCCCGGGCAACGGGTGGACATACTTGCTGGGTCTCAAGCTACTGTATTGTACAGCCTAATGAAAATAGTAAGCATTGGCGTGGAGTTAAGGGGGAATGATAATACGAATATTGCCTTGTTTATGGTACTCACATGTCTGTGTCTCTGATTGGTTTCAGCAGAGACTCTGTACAAGGGCGGGGCTCTATGAATGTGACGAGGTGAGAATTACATACCCAAAGCTCAACATAAGCTAACCAATCTATATCATGATCATGGCTGTTTCGATACCTCACCTTTATTCTTCCACTCATATAAGCAGCTCCAAAAGCACGCATAGGAAACATTATTACCATGTTATGCAAATACGTCATCCAAGATTAGAAGTATATACAGTCCTATCTGGTCAAGTACGTGACAATCAGAGTGTCAAGATATCCAAGACTACTCTGGAAGCCTCGACATCCCATCCCCCAGGCCGTCAACGCTCCCCCGCCCAACGAGTCGAAGGGGATAGTTCCTCTCGTCCTTTTCCCCAGGCGACTCATCCTCTCTAGACGTAGTTGCAGGTGACGGTGCTGCTGCCCGAGGTGCTGCAGTCGGTGAGGACAGAGCTGCCCTGCTTGATGTCGAGGATGGAGGCGCCGGTGACGCCGACGGTGGAGCCGCTCTTGACGGCCGAGGCGCCGGTGAAGGTGACGGAGTCGAAGTTGGCAAAGGTCACGAGGGCGCCGCCCGACTCGTAGTCCTCGACGATCCACTCGGCGTCGTACTGGCAGAGCCGATTCGACTCGCTGCTGAACGAGTGCGAGACGCTCTTGCCCGTCGTCAGGTTCTGGAGGGTGGCTACGCCGGCACCCTTGGAGGAGGCGGTCTGTTTTTGTTGTACGTGTGTGGTTAGAATCGAATACCGAACTCGAGGTCGGGTTGGGAAGCTTATGCTGGAGAAAGGTAGAGGAAGGAGGGGCGTAGATGGAGATGACGGGAGAGGGACAGCACAAGACGGGGACGGCTTTGACGTACCACTGTGATCTTGATATTGTCGCCCGCCTTCACGCTAAAGCCCGTGAAGTCGTAGGCGTAGTCGGGATACCACTCGTACCAAGCGTCGTAGGATACGGCGCCGGAGGAGGAGACGGAGAAGTCCAGTCCCGTCTGCAGAATGGCGGTGCCGCAGGTACTATACAAATACTGGTGTTAGCGAGTACCGCCCATGGCAAGAGTTTAGGGTTCAGGGGTATAGGAGAAGTTAGGAGCAAGGTATATGCTAAGACGAGAATGAGGGATCAAGGGGGGAGGGCAAGGGGGAATCCGTACTCGCCGTCGATACCAACCCAGGCGGAGGCGGAGGCGGACCTGCCGCTGCTGATGGGCTTGGGCACGACAATAGTGCCGACCACGGAGGTGTAGCCGGAGCTGCTCAGCACGGCGCCAGCCCAGTTGCTCGAGTACTCGACGTTCTTGGCGGTCCCGTTGACCTTGGCGTAGACACCATCGTCTTCGGCAGGGAGCCTGAAACCGGATGTGCGTCCGGCCCGGCGCGCGGCATGGTTGGCCCAGCGGGCAGCGGTTCCAGGGGCAGCAAGGGTGCAAGTGGCGAGGAGAGCGCCGGCGGCGAAGATGGCGGTCTTCATGGTGACGAGCTAGGGCGAAAGGAGCAAGGGGTATCAGACGATCAGGGAGAAACCGGGCGGATGTGCAGTGAGCAGGCTGGGGGATACGGAAGGGATCAACAGATCTGACCTCAACTGGGGGATCGACACTTTATAGACGACGACTGATCATCGCGACGAGCAAGGCTTGACAAAAGCGAGCTCTCGGCTCCAGCCCAGGCCTAAGTCACGATGGTGGAGAGGGCGCCATTGTTCGGCGCCTTGAGCGGCATCTTCGTTCCGTCTCGCTACTCAGATCATGATAGAAGGCCAAAGTGGTTCTCATCACCTTCCAAGAAGATGCATCTCGCCCGTCCCAACAGCTGACGTATCGAGGCCACGAGGCCACGAGCGTCGAGGAAGCGGGATATCCCTAGCCATTTCCAGCAGGAGCAAATGAAGAAGCTGGACAATGGACAAGATCAGGGGTTAATCAGCTCAGTTGTCGCGATAGGATGTCAGCGCGAACTGCAACTGATCTGCACGACATCGCTTGAATTGGTCCCAAGGCGTCGGAGGGGTCCCCGGTTGCGACAGGCGAAAGGGGAAGGTCGCATCTGGAGGACCGCTTCTTATCAGCACTGAGAGAGAGCGGAACCATGATATTTATCGCGATCACGATCATGGTCAAGTTCATTAATATTACCAATATCATTATCGGTCCAGTAAGTAGACAGGTAGGTAGTAGTGCGGAGGGGACGTCGCATTCCATCTGAATCCCGCGTTTCTCCTCCCAAGCTGGTGGGCCGGAGGGTATGGAGAAAGCTGCGGCCAAGAATACCAAGCTCAGTCAACCGAGAAACACCAAGCATACCAAGAATACCAAGAGTACCAAGCGCCGTATTCAGTGCCCAAACCGCCTGCAGTGGTTGAAATAAGCTTTACCAGATCTTCCGCCAAGACGAAAGCGTTCTCGGGAAGCTATCTAGTGTCGTACAGTAATGTAGTAATTGAATTGTAAACTCAAATGTCTAGTTAGCTAATTAGGTAATATGAATCTTATAACATCTTCTTCAAGAGCTCTTCACATGTACATTGTTACAAGGTAGCGTTGTTGGAATACCAACTACCGATCTATCCCCTCAATACATTCTATATTACCCACCCACCATTTCGAGGCGCAATCGAATCAACAGCTTCTCTTCCCCTCACTAATACCCTTCCTTCCCTTTCCGTCTTGATCTCGCACCTAATAACTCCACATCACATAATCAACCCTGCATAAAACAAGTCGCGACGAGTCCGAATAAAACCGAGCCGTCAGACGGGGAAAGACGGGCGCACATTGGTCGAAGCGGTGCGGCCCGCGAACTTCTTATCGTCCAATAGAGAGGGTTGGGACGGGATGATGGGGACTATGTAGAGGAGTGGTGTGCCTCTACCTTGCATGCCGAAGACCCTACTTCAATAATTACCGAAACGGGGTCGGCTTTTGTAATTTAGGTACCTATCCATCTATAACTACCGCCAGGTATCTGAGCTGTAGGTAGGTGAGATAAAGCAGGTGACTGTCGGGATGTGGGCATGCGTAACCGCTTATGGTTTAACCCATGTATTAGGAAAGATAAGTCGTCGGAGGTATTCCGCCTTTCTCATTATACTATGTCTAGGTACTTTGTCAGAGTGTTCTTTGTTGTCGTTTACTGGGTGGCCGTCACTAGACTAACATGACCTCTCAATCTCACAGGTAGAAGTATTGAACGCATGCAAACACTAAGCGGCCCTTATAACCCAATGCCATCAGTAGTTTCTATAGCGCTAGCATAAGATGGCCATACTTATGGAATACTTAAATCGACGATCCGCAATCAGTGTGATGGGAGCTGTTTGACGAACATTTGGGTAGGGTGCGGTGGACGAGAAATAATGATTACATGTTATTTGGTAAGTAACTACTACGCTTTTGACATTATATTAACATTTTAGGTGCCTAGTACCGCCTCCGTCATTTCTCATCTCATAGCAAAACCAAAGCAATATACTTGAACAGGCGTGGTGGTGATGGGGCTTATTGAGTCGCGTCACACTATCCCGCCTAAATAGATGATGTTTTCGCGCATGGCGGCGGTTAGTTCGCCCTCGTCTGTGTAGACATAGCGAATTGTCTGAAGCCAGGATTCTGCATGCGGCACCGGGAGGTAGATAACATCTCCAGTATGAACATGACCAGAGGTGAGCAGCGCGGCGAGTGCAGGGAGAGCAGGGATTACGTGGTGAATATCTGTTATAGAAAGTTAGATGTTTGCCTGTACGGTCACTGAATTCAAATAGTAGTCTGTGGTGGGCATGGCGGTAGCTGGAAAATATGGGAACTAAGATCTGCCATGAATTCACAGAGACGAACAGTCAAGGGCATAAATAAAACGAGTATGGAAGACCACGTACGAATAGGAACAGTCTTTGAGTCTCGTATCAACTTATCATAGCCTGTAGCGTGCGACGTTCTCCTCGAGAATCGTTCAGTTTCTGGCGAGGACAATCCCGTGCTCAGGCGTCTGTCGTTTGATGACCATTTTGCGGGTACTGGCAAGGGTCTACGGCCGGCTTTGGAAGGCCATGTGCCCCGATCGTATTTATATGAAGGGCGCCTTGTCGAGGCGATTGCCCGTAGCTCATCAATGTCGAGGCTCCTCTGAATCAAAAAGGTCTGTCTTCCTGGCGCCTTCGGTCGAATGACGGCTCGCAGCGTCAGGCGATGGGACGGCTTTGACTTCGCCGATTCACTCTTCCAGAATGGGCGGGAAATATCGGCGGCAGGACCATTAGGCTGACGTATTGAGCGCGCGATGATAAAGGCATCCGCTGTTGATATGTTGCCGTAGTCTTCGCGAGGTCGAAGACTATGGCGTGCTCGAATTGCTCCTACACTTCTCTCCGTGGCTGGGGATGGCATGGATGAATCGGTTGTCCCGGCATCTGCGAGTCGCAAGCTCACCTCCTCAAGCTTGGAAACTAATGGTGACTGGCCTTCCATAGACACGTACGAGCTGGGGCTGGACACAGTCGAGGGAATGATTGCGTGATTAGCAGCCAAGGCTCGACTATTCTTTCGCGCGTATCCTTCTGAAGTGCTTGGTCGCCTAGGGCTCGGAAGGCCCCTCGGAGATACGGGAGATGGCGACAGTAACGGTCCATGAGCCGTACGGAAAGTCGTAGTTGGAAAATGTCTGAACCCCTCGTAACCCGTCCATAGTGGCGGCAGAGTTGGTCGTTCGACCGCGTTCACGTGGGCTGTCATCGGACGACGAAGAGACGAAATGACGACCAGAAGGTTGAGTTGTTAGGATTTAGGTGTGTTGACTTAGGTGAATGTCCAAAGGATGCTACCGTGGGGGTGGATTAATAGAATCAGAAGTTCCTCGACCGTAAAGCGTTGGGTCTCATGATATTAGAGTAATAAAAGGGAGAGAGGTCCCGCGGAAACATGGCGCTTTCGAGTGCTCTTATTGCCCGGCAGAGAAAGAAAGGTGAGCGAGCACATGCCGATTGAATCAAAGGATACCAGGGCAGCGAGATGTCCTGGTATCGCGATGACAAAAAATGTCATTTTGATTGAATAAGCAAACCCACGCGCTCAAGGAAAGCGTGGAAGAGGGTGGATGTCTGACGACGTTCCGCAGAACAATACACAATACACCAAGACAAAGGGCGTCATCGGCGATAATTTTAGTGTGCCAGATTGAGTGAAAGGATTGAGGAGGTCCGTCGGGCATAGCAAGAAGCAACCGGTCCCGAGTTGCAGACCGCCGCCTCGCTTACTTGACAAAGGTCGGGGCCTCGCCACGCCACGTCGGTGTCCAGATAGAAATGCTGGCTGATGAGGTTTTATTGTCCCATTGGATCGGTCGATGCTGTGGACAAGCGTTTCTTCGTATGACTGATTGGCACCTCGTGTATCCTCGTATTTTCCCCGAGCTCATACGTAGGTGTCTGCTAAGATGTTGAGACCAAAAGCGAATCTCCAAGTTGAAAGGCGTTGGCAAAAACAGTCGACTGTGTGTATATTCGCAATTAATAGGTTGGTGTAAGACAAGGCGCTTAGCCACGCAGACGGGCGGGTAGGATATAGTTACATCATTCGGAATGGTAGGGACGGGCCCCGAATCACCCAACTGTCAAGTTGATGGGATTGTCTTGTCTTTGATGACCCAGCACCTCGGGTAGGGCTGTACCAGTCCACCGGGTCGTTTGATATCTGCACGCTAAGGGTGAAAACGTGGGTACAAGAGTGCAGGTACCTACCTAATATGTATACCTAACTGTATCAAGTATAAGCGTAGTACAACAATGTAGCTTTTGTATGGAGGTACTTGAATACAGTGTGGTAATATAGGATATGCACAGTGGAGGTAGTAGCGTAGTGTACAGGTACCTATTTTCCGCCCCTAATCATATGCCTACACCTACTTCGTACCAGGTAAGCTTATCTGTCCTTCGCTTCATCAAAAACAAAAAGGCACACCCCGTACTTCCTCGTACGCAAGATCTTACCTGCCTATTATTAACTTGATCTGGCCCAGAGATAATCTTGCGCGCCTCACTTGGCCTTTTTGGCTTTGTCCTTTGTCTCTCTCCATCGTCATCATGTTCTTCTCTCTTTGATGCCACCCCACCATCAGTGACAGCTCTCCCTGCTACAGCTACCTCTACTACAGCTAGAGCTTCAACCGCCAGCCACAGCCACAGACAGACCGACGGCTCTACCCACAGTGACACCTGCAGGACCACAGTCGCGATGGCGGCCGACGCGAGCGCGACGAGCTACAAACAGCTCAAGGAGGACTTCGTGTCCAACCTCTCCGGCGGCTCCATATCTGAGATCAACTATGTCACAGCAGTTGGACCTGTAGGCCTTGCCCGGCGCTCGCTTGGAGATGCTAAAAATAAATACTACCGTCGCGGCCGTCCGTCGGGCTAATTCGTGAGCATCGCAGGTCGCCTTTATCCTCTGGTCCGTTCTACAATCTCGACAGTCCTTCTTCAAACCTCTCAAGCCCATGAGTTTCCTCATCGACCTCTTACTCAACGTTCTGGCTCCTTTGCTCGCCATGACCCTTTATTCGAACACGCCACTCCTGCTCTGCGGCCTCTTCCTTACGCCCGCCCTCTTTGTCTATGCTCTGCCCCCGAATCCCATTGGATTGAAAGCGAAGAGGAAGCCGATGCGCCCATCTGCCGGCCAAAACCGGGAAAAGTCCGAAAATGCTCCGAACACCTTGTTATCTACCCTGTCTACGAAGCCGTTCTTGACTACGTACCGCGGGTCGCTCCTCGTCTTGACGTGTCTCGGCATCTTGGCTGTCGATTTTAAGATATTCCCCCGCCGTTTCGCCAAGGTTGAGACTTGGGGCACGTCCTTGATGGACCTTGGCGTCGGATCGTTTGTATTCTCGGCCGGCATCGTGGCTGCTAGGCCCTTGCTGAGGGAGAGAGCCGAAGGACACGCGACCCCTTTGTTACAACGCCTCATCTACTCCATGCGACATTCGTTCCCGCTCCTTGTCTTGGGCATCGCACGCCTCATCAGCGTCAAGGGACTTGACTATGCTGAGCATGTGAGCGAGTATGGCGTTCACTGGAACTTTTTCTTCACCCTTGGCTTGCTGCCTCCCTTCGTCGCTGTCTCCCAATCTGCTCTCAAAGTGATACCGTCGTATGCCGCCCTAGCTATTGTTCTAAGTGTTGCCTATCAAGTCATACTGGAAAGCACATCTCTCAAGGCCTTTATCCTTACCGCTCCACGGACGGATCTATTCTCCATGAATAGGGAGGGTGTCTGCAGCTTCGTAGGCTACCTAGCCATTTTCCTAGCTGGGCTAGATATGGGGATGTTCATTCTTCCGAGAAGTATCAGTCCGAACAGCCACTCTAACCCTTCGGCCCAGCGGAGTGCTCTCCTGACTAGGATGGGTGTCTGGGTTGCTGCATGGTCTGTGCTCTACTTCCTTTCCACTAGCTTGAGATATGGCGCCGGCTTGGATGTATCTCGCCGCTTAGCCAGCCTTCCTTACGTTCTGTGGATTGCTGCCTTCAATTCAGCGCAGCTATTTGCCTGCTGCCTGATAGAGACAATATTCTTTCCGGCCTTCTATAACGCTACCGACCCTAAAACTGAACGGGAAGCGTATGGGGCTGCTACGAGCACAACCTTGCGAGCCTACAACCGGAATGGACTTGCTCTTTTCCTTGTTGCTAATTTAATGACTGGATTGGTCAACATGACGGTTCCTACACTGGATGTAGGACCGGCTGTTAGCATGGGCATATTAGTTGGATATGCCTCCATTCTTACGGCACTTGCTGTTGCATTAGATGCTTGGGATTTATCTATTAAACTATAGCCTCAACAAGTCTATTGAACAAAATGACAACACTCGTCTTCCGTCAATATCTTGACCTCCTTGGGTTGCTGTATCGCCACACTTTGCGCAATAGATGATGCAAAAGGTCGAGAGGAAAAGCCGGGAGCCCCTCCCATCCAACATATTATTGGATATTTTATCATCTGTTGTGCCGCCTGTCTGCTGCTTACATCTCACAATTTACGCTGCATAGCTTTCTTTGTATCTTCATAATGAAGTCGCGCCACAGCCACCGTAGCGATTCACAACAACAGGAGCTCATGCATTCGTGAGGGTAAGCTTCTATGTTCCAAGAGAGGACCTTGGATCGAGCGTGCTTGCATAGTTGGCATTCCTCAACGGTACAACGTCCACGCTTGCGCAGATTGTCGCAGTAGAGACGTTTGCCTGTGAAAACTGCGCCAACGCGCTGCAGGCAATTTGCGCAATAAACCTCGTGGTAATGCTCGATACACATTTTTTTTGATGGATTGTCGCTTAACCGGGCTTTCCAAGCTGAGTAATTGTCTGGGTAGCAACATTCCTGGCGGGAAACAATAGGGGCGGTAGTAGATAAGGCAGATGTGTCTTTGATACTGCCCCGCAACAACAAAGGCGAAACAATGTGTCTGTTCCCTATTCGTCCTTTCATGGATGGCTCTTACAAAACGCCTATCTACGCTACTACTCCATTCTTCGTATACCGACTCCAACCGAGCACATATCAGCAAAGGGAGACGGCTCCCAGGCTGTGAATAGTCGTTTGTCAAGCAATGCTTATGAGGCCATTCGCAGCGTGGAATTCCAGTATTGGCGACCGAAACCGGGCTTGAGGTAATCAGGCTAGCTATCTACCTTACTGCTACCGTCACCGACGCTAAGGATCTGACATGATGATCCCTTAAAACCCATCGAATAGGAAAGGAGAGGATATCCAGCCGGCATGGCATTGCGGGGATGTGGGCCCCAGTTCGAAGCCTGAACAGGTAACGATCCAGATCAGCTGCCAGCTCCAAGACTCAGCCGCATTAGGCCGCGTCCAAGGCGATTTTCGATTTCAACCTTGGGCTACCTACTAAGTTAAGAGCGAGATCGGTAGGTCACGGCTTGTAAGAGTGGATGGTCATGGTAAGTGATCTCCCTTCTTCGGCGTAACTTGAGAAAGTAGCTCGCTGGTCCTCACTTATCTCCTCGTACCGCGTAGCTGGCTACCTTAGCAGGCTGTTTGATCACCGAGATACTAAGCAGGAAGGCGAAAGGAGCATCCATCTATCTCCACAGTGAAGATGAAAACAGAGAGAACAGTACATGACCAAATCAATCCCCTATAATTATCGCCCAAACTGCCCCTGGCTGTGTTCCCTATATGCTAATGCGTATAATGAGGGAGGCTTATTAAAATTCAACGAACCGTCATGATATCTCCATCACTGAGCTCCATCTCACCTCGTCTTACCTCGCTCCAAACATTAAATCCAGAACAAGTAACGAACGATGCATCTATTCCGCCGACGCCTCGGCCTCAGAACCGCGGTGGAAACGCCCGCCGCGAGCGTTACATCGCGGGACAAGGCCAAAACGATCAAAAGGGTTAGCGGGGACAACTCGCCGCCTTCGTACGAAGACAGCCAAGATGCTTCCTTGCGGGCAGTACTACATGATGCAGAGAAAATCACGCCGCTCCTGTGGCATTCGGTCCTTCCTCCCCCTTCTCCTCTCACACTACCCCTCTCCTCACGCGCAGACCAATACCGGGACGTACCCCTAGACATGAATCCAGCACTCAGCAAGAATGACGAAAAAGCCGAGAATCTAGGCGCAGGCACAAGCACAAAAGAGACGGCCATGATAGACGTCCTCGCAAATCTAGCCACGACGCCCTGCGGCGAGCATCCCTTCCTCTCCCGCATCCGGGAATTCTCAGACTTATACTTCGCGCCGTACGCCGTCGTGGACGAAACACCCGCTATTCCCGCACAGCGTAGCCCCGGCCCCGCCCCCGGCCCCGCCCCCGGTCCCTGTTCCACCTCCCCAACCTTTACGTCCCCGTCCCCGCAAGCCCAGCAGCGCAAAGCCCTCGAGACCATCCCCGCGTGCCGCGAGAGCGTAGCCCTCGTTCTCTGCGCGCGCCTCCTGGAGGCGTATTACGCGGGCCTAGGACACACGACCATCGACGCAGAGGGGAACGTGACGAGGAAGACGCGCCTAGCGCAGCTCGCGGCCTGCGCGGAACCGAGCTGTGCCTGCGGCGACTACGACGAAGCAGCCGCGGCTACATCGTTCCCGTCTCCGCTCTCCGAAACCAAGACCGCAACGGACTCCGACGTCAATGCGCTGCCGACCCGAACCCGACGCTGTGCCTGCGGCCATGCGCGCCCCTCGCACGCTGCCGCCGGCGCGGCGATGGCGATGGCGAGGCTCGTGAGGCGCTACACGAACTGGCGCAGCGAGTCCTACGCGTCGCTGTGCCACCGGTCGTCCAGCGGGCGCCCGAAGCATCGCGTCAGCGAGATCGAGGTCTGCGGGGCCTCGTGCGCGCCCCTACTCCCGTGTCCGTGTCGGGACTACGACAAGGGGAGGCGCACGGGACGGTGCGCGCGCTGCGGACACTACGCCGAGGCGCACGTTCCCATCCACGCTGCGCGGGGGCAGAGATCGGAGGAGAAGGGGCGAAGTGAAAGGGGAAGGAAGGACGATGGTCCCAGCACGATGGGGGCCGCGGACCCAGGGCAACGGGATGCGGAGTGGGATTTAAGCTGGATATTGATCGAGAATGCGTATCTACTCCTTGGTCAAATCACGGCATCCTCGCATGGTGAGAAACTGTCAGTAAGTTCGTCTTTATAATATATCTCGTCGGGTTACAAGGGAGATTGGCAACACAATACGAATCTATGGGTCATGTGTGTGTGTGTGTGTGTGTGTGTGTATGCGGAAATTTCCAAACTAACAGACTGCCTGGCTTGCTTGCTTGCTCGTAATTGCTCTATAAAACAGTCGCAAGATATTTTTCCCAGAGAGAAAAGAGAATGCAAGTAGACTTGCATCTCAAGCTTTCGACTCCTCGCGCCGATGACATTGATCTTCATTATACACTTCCTTCTGTTTTTCACTACGAGAGGAAAGGGAAGCTCATCGGCGGGTCTTCTGTGTCCCAAAGTCTCATAGCTTACCCACCTTTCTTCGGCCAGCGTATCGATCGCAACTATCATGTAGCTAGTACGAAATCGTCTGAGCGCCGTCGAGGGCGTCTCCAGGCTCAAGAGCCGTCCACCCACGCACAGAGCCAGCTTCGATACATATCATATTCTTAAAGCCGTCCTTGGGCGCAAAGTCACCGATGCCAGCGGCCTTCTCTGACCAAGGGTTCCACACCACAACATCCTTAAGATTGTCGCGTACGACGCTAAAAGCGGGCTCTCCCCCTTCGGTTACGACCACTGGCGACGAAGGACCCTTGGCGGGGGTGTAGACGCGATCGGTCTCGCCAGTGATTGTGACAATGCCGGACTGTGACTTGGCCTTAGCGCCGTCAACTTTATCAATATACTCCGAATCTTCGAGGCCAGTGACTTCGACTTTGGTGATATCCTAAGTAGAGCGCATGAGCATGTTTACGATTAAAGAGCACTAGCGGCCCATCATTCTAGAGTCACTGTTGGATGCATGGACGTACATTGATTCGGAGATATGTGTGGAGTAAGACCTGGCACTCGAAGGCTTCTTTCCCATCATTCGTAATGACGATGCCGGTGCTCAAGCCATCGGGAGTCAGGGTGACGCTGTATATGGCGGAGAAGGTGAAGGGCCATAGTGATCGAGACTGTTCCTCGAGAGTGGCGGATGAGAGGCCGAAATCGAGCTTTACGGAGGCATCGGAGATACCCGTAGTAGACTCAGAAGATGACTTTCCGAGGAACTCCCACCTTGAGTTGCGAGCAAAGCCGTGCTGCGGCAGCTTGGACGTCGCCGCATGATCAGGAGCTGTGCCGAAAACCTAGATCATGGGAATACGATTGGTAAGCGAAATGGGGCCTCATATGTATCGGTCGCCTCCTCATCTTCTCAACCGGCTATTTGCACTTACGGGAAAGACGAGAGGAATACCACCTCTCACGGCCTTGGATCCATCTAGCTTGGCGGCTTCGGAAAGCCAGAGCTTCTCGTTTCCGGCACGGTCCTTCCAGCTGATGACGGTAGCTCCAAAAAGAAGAATCTCGACGCTTTCCCCGGTAGGAAGGACAGCCGAGACGCGTGAGTTAGCGTGGGAGATGTTGACTTGCGGCTGAGGCGGCAGGCCTGGCGTGGTAGCTAGCGCAGCTGGTTTGTTGGGCCTGTCTACCATTGTGGGCGAATTGGCTTCGGACAGGCGACACAGGAAACCACTGGGATACTGGATGGACGGATAGGTGAATAGATAGGAGAAGGGAGAAGATATCAAACACGAGAGACGAGGCAAGAAAGCGAAGCAGAAGTAGGATAATACGCGGTATCACGAAGATGACGAGGCAGCCTTTGACGAAGCTGCCTTTCTTCCCAAGCCTGCTCCCTAGCAGTACAATTGGTAGCAGTAGCGTGGAGCCTGATATCAGAGAGGGACGGTTTATCAGTTCGCGAGGGCGGTGCTGCGGGGCCAGATGCTGGAATTGTCTGACCTTTTTGGTTTTGATGATGGAGATGGATGGAGACTCAGATGGAGGGGGAGAGGGTGGAGGGAAGCTACAGGCTATGTACTTACCTAATGTAAGATACTTAGAGAGAGCTGACAAAAAGATGGCGGGGTAACTTGCTTGCTTCACCAGTACCTCAGGGAGATATCTCCCTCACTTGGAATAGGCCCTCTCTTCCATTGGATACCAAAGTACTGTGGTGGTGCAACTCACCAATCGTTCCGATGGATCTGTGACAGCCGTTGTGGGGGTGAGGGGTTATGTTTCACCTTTAGTGCTACCTCAGGTACCATGTACCTAGGTAGTAGGTACTAGCCTATACCTTATGTACCAAAACCAAGCGTCTATCAATTGCATGTAATGCATCTTGAAGCATCGAAGTGAGAGGTTTGATTCTACTACAGTACATGCCTACATATAGTTCTCTAGATATGATCGCGAATACTTCGTACTGCCAGTACATGTATTGATCGTACCTCCTGAAGCAGCTCCACTCTCACCTAGCGCTAATTATATACCCCTCCCACGTGGATGTGACATCACTACGCCTCGCTAGTGAAGCCCTCGCTATCGCTCAAGTTTCAAGTGCAGCAGGCCAAGGACCCAAGTTTGCAGAGCGGCGTGTCATTATGTTAGAAAATACTGCACTAAACGAGCTAGAATGAAAGAAACAGCTCGTGCCGCATACATTCTGTTCGCCTTATCCCGTCGCCCGCCGCCCGCCGCCGCGGGACAGAATTCGGGGGAAAGGGGCCGACTGAAGGTGAGAACTGATCCATGGTTTCAAAGTGCATAAAGCAGATATTTGCATAATAATCGTTGTAGCGAGAGTGTGGGACCTGGATATACCAGATAACTCGTTAAAGCGAAAAGTCACGTGCTCCGCATGTCACATTTGATTTGTCCCTACCTTATTCACCTGTACTGTAATTACTCACATACTTCCCTATCAAACTCGGGATTGCCTCCCACTGCATTCACTCACTCCTATATATTGCAGAGGGATGCTTAGCGACAGATACAGAAGTACTTTTTGTAACTCCTTCATTCCCCTAGGTAAGATTGCGTCTTTTCTGATACTATGAGGGAATTGATGGAACACAACGTCACGACCACACATTCGCCGAGAAGGACCAGCCGCACAGCCATCACATCGCTCATAGGCTTGGCGAAGAAAGAGTATACTCAATTCAATAAGCTATAGTCAAAGTCCGAGGACTAGGAGGATGAGGATGATCGAGCCCACCATCTCCTACATGTCGGACTCTTGACGCTTACCAGGAAGTTCATGACAGTCATGAAAAATCCCGCCACATTTATTCAAGAATGCACATCTGCCAATCAGAAAAAACACTGTAGGTTGCTTGTATTGACCCCGCATCTTAATTACAGATCCATAAAGGACCTTCCTTTAGGTAAAACTGATAGCGGGTTCTCGCTGGGCCTTTTGAGCAGCGTCAACGATCACCTCAGCTGTGAGGTCTGGTTGACTCAAAAATGGACTATGTCCCGCCGTGCAATGCCGTACCTCCAACGCCGGGATAGCAGCTATCATGGACTCCTGTATCTGGATTGGTATAGCCTGGTCCCCATCACATAACAAATATGTCATGGGAATTTTGATGTCGTTGACACAGAATTCCAAGGGTTCCTCAAATGATTTCTGCGATTGATATTGTAGCGCGGCACTCCACTCTCTGGCCTCGTCCGACGGCATATCAGAATAAAAGGGCACAAGCTCTGGCACAATGTGAATCGAGTAGGGAATCTACATGCGCAACGTTAAAAGCAACGAAAAAACGCGTGTGGGAGAGGGGCAGAACTGACGTTCTTGAATAGCTCAGCCGTAACCATCCACGGGGGTAACTTCCCACCCATTACCGAGCCGACGGAAAGCCCTCGGTGCGGAATGGCGAATGCGCAGATATACACAATCGCACTGAACCCTCCCTTTAGCCCGCGTGACTCTCGCTCGGCGACGCTCTGGCCCTCAACCGATACAGTGGCTGGTATGCCACCGTACGAATGAGCGACGATAACAGCCTCACGCCCCTGGCTAAATAGGGGAATAGCGATATCATGCACCGCGGCTACATCGGCGCGCCATGTGTGATTCGACGGCTCGGGCCCACCGACCGTCGGTAGTGTTGGCGTGTAAACTTCGAAGCCTGCCGCCTCAAGCCTGGGTTTGACTTTGACCCAGATATGAGGGCTATGCCAAGCGCCGTGAACCAGAATAATCACTGGCCTCGAGTTGGACTCCATTGCCGTAATATAGAGAGGGTGGCGAGATGAAAGGGACGTATACGAGCTGCCGTTACAAAGCTAGCAGAGAAAGTCTTAATCGTTCAAGGTCGCTATGACAGGGCTTCGATGAGAATAAATAGCCTCCCGGAGTGGTCGGAAGTGCTGGTTCAACCTTTGTCTCGCTGATCTTTATATCAGTGATCTGTCATAGCACCACCCTTTGTGTTCCCTCTGTGCGATGACAGTTGCGTAATTACTCTGTAATGTATGCGATTCATCCCTTGCAAACACTATAAAACAGTCATTAGCGCGCAAATACCCGTACACCACTACACGCAGCTGACTCCAGAAGCCAAAAGTAGCGTCGCCGCGTAGCGCCTACGAAGATAACTTGTCAGTACCGATCGAATTTATAGCCCCCATAATTGCGGGAGTGGTGTAGCACAGCACGCCAAATGAATTGCCCTGATGCAAGAACGGTCCGCCCCCTAGTTGATTCGAGTAAGTAGGCATCATCTCAGATCAGAAAGAGCCCTATCCAATAAATGATTGGAATATTACGAGTCGATTTATCTCAGAAGGGCAGACCTATAATTAGAGTGCCAAGGATTTAGATGAACATATAGCTGAAGATGGGCCAATGAGAGTAAACTATTTGGCCCTATTTCATTAGATTCTATCTGTGAAGCTAAATTTGTCGATCCTCTCTGTCCAACACCCTACACAATTCAATAGCCGCACTTCATTTGGCCCTCATTTTCGGCAGATCGACAGATAAGCAATGCGGCCTGCTGAAGAAGTCCTTTAAGCCACTCCCGCAGACACTTCACGACTTTCCGTGATTGCCGAAGCTGCAAACTCAGAGGCGTGAACTCCTGTTGTAAAGGCTTTAGCATGGTAAGTTGGGAATAGTGAATTAGAAAAATGAAGATAATGACATAATGGGTAAGTACTTGATTTTTTAGAGTCGAGGACCGCAGAACTTCCAAGCTAGCCATAGATGAAAAAGGGGTATAGAATGATATAGGAGAAGATATTGATGTTCTATCAGTCCTGATGTATAGTGAATTACTTGGTGTCCGGGTTGTTAAATCACTGTTTAAATCTCCAGTGACATACCAGACAATTACGGACATAAGAGCTCATCCGCATGCTCACGTGAAATATAGGAGCTACACCATACATGATAGTATTTTTTTTTAAAATTGCTCTGCGAGGAATGTTGACTGATCTTTGTCTGCACAATAAATGCCACAAGATTGATAAGCTTCGGGGTCAAACAGGTGAGAATTGACTTGATCAAACTTGATGGGAATTAAGACCGAATGATACTACGTCTCACGAAGAGAAGGGTACAGTCTCCTAAAAACATTGACACCCTGGATAATTTAGTCGACAATGAGCAGTTACTGGAGGTTTAGCGAACATGGCGCATTATCCCATATAGCCGCTCGGTGGTACTTCGGCCATTTTTCATTGTTGTAGTATCACCTGGCATATCACTTGGCACTGAGTATTTCTAAGTCGAAGTTCTTTGTCAGAGAGGTTGGTGGTGCAGTGAATCGAAGGACTATCATAGGTTCGCGCGAGGATGTATCTCACTCGATTGACCAGAATAATCAGTTTGGCTTGGAGAAGTAATCAATTGATTCCTGAACCTCTGAACTGCAACCCGGGTTCCAAAATGCCCCCAAAAGCGATGGTAACCAGCCTCTCAATACCTAGTCTTTCCAAGGGAGATTGTGGTTAACGGTCCCAGCAACAGCTTTCTTGGTAAGTCCTGTACATGATACAGCTCCCTGCTGATACTTGGATTTCTATTCAGATTTTAACAGTGTGAGCATCAACCTCGCTAAGTATTCAGGGGTCCTGGTTTAGGTACTTACCTCTCGAGCCAGTATCGGGTTCAAGATGTAATTCCTGAGTACAGGAACGGAGCTGTGAGAGTACCAGATGGAACTCGCCATGATTGAACCTAGAATTGGACGACCTTGCTGTCATAGGGACCTAATCCTACAACTTCAAAGATGGGCACGCAAGTGACATTTGTATAATGCAGGGACAATTTATACATTGTGTACGAAGTACATGTCAATATACAGTGAGTGTCTTGAATGCATCGTTAATCAGCTAATACCTAACTGCAAGGTCCAATCATTTTCCTTCAAGTATCTCCTTACTTGTGACCTGAAGGGGGTACTACCATTCACTCATTCGTTAGTAACACAGTACGTACTTGTACTAGGACTAGAGGTCTCAACCAATGGTGGTAGGTAATTAAGTAGCTACTGGGAGACAGATTTTATCCCTTCCGTCCCGTTCACCGAGAAACAACATACCATATACCAGCTATTCCGACGCAACAACCTCTACACAAATGACCAGAACCCACCAAGAGCTATTAACAAATGGATCGACTACAAAGATTGACAGGTCAACCTAAGCGTCCCCTTCCGAAAGCCGGCGTTGCCGGAAAAGCTGGAAAAGCTACCGCTGCTAGAAAAGCTGGAAAAGCTAACGCTGCTAGAAAAGCCTGCGGGCCTCTGTCCAAAGCAAAGCCTCTGAGGAGAAGTATAATACGCGTCAGTGTCTCCTGCTCTGATATTTCGGGCGCTTATCCCGCGAATGCTGACTTCATGTACGGTTCCCAGTGCCTTACCCAAAATTCTTATACTTGTCAACTATCCATACACATCCTTCTCCATGCTCGGTCACACGATATTACTCTCCGCCCTGTCCGCCAAGATAACTACATGCGGAGTATTGAACTTGAGCACACGGCCGTTCCTCGCTTCACCGCGTCATTTGACTACCTTATCAGGAGCATCGAGCACCAAAAGAAACCTTTCCTCAGCCTACACAATCTCGACGAGCTCGAGAGGCGCCTTGTCGATGCCGTAAAAGTGTTGCACGCTAACAATATCTCGTTTCCCGTCTCGGCCAATGTAATCAAGCTTGTGGTCCCTCCGCCGAGTGAAGGGCTGGACGGAAACAGTCCACCCAAGCTTTTCCTGGGGCACAATACGAAAGCCGGGTGGGCTACTAAGAAGCTACCGCCGACTTGGAAAGCCGACCAGCTGGCGAGTGCCAGATCACTTTTCTTCATACCTAAAGTAGGAGCCTCTATATCCAGCCATCTTACCTACATGCTGCTAATCCGGACTCGTAGTTATTCACTCGAATCTTTGCCTCGCCGAATCCGATTCTCCTCGATCTCGCAAGCCAACAAGCCCTAACCGCCCATTTAGCAGAGCCGGAAAATTCCCACGACACGAAATATTGCGTAGGTCTTCTTGCCTCTGACATTACACCAGAGCTCGCATACCAAATTGCCTACTCTTGCATCTATGTCGGTAATACCGACATCTGCCGCGAACTTATAGAATCATTCTTCGGCGGGGCCATGCAATTGCCTGAGCCCGGCACACCACCGGAAGCTATCTATGCATCCCTCGTAAAGTTGCGGGCCCGTACAGTCGAATTGGAAAAACTATGTATGAGCGGTAGTGATGCTGCTTTGTTTCAAGAATTAGAAGCCAAGCTGCTGATCAACTCTCCTGACATATTTACGCGGCTGATGTGCTGCAGAGCCGAAGCCGCGGAGCTCCTCAGAGAACCTGGTAGAAAGGAGTGGTGGCTCGTAGCAATGGACCTCTACGAGGCATTCCTCTCTAGCGAAGGACCGAAGTCGTCGCTGGACGAGATCTGCGCCCTCGACTTATATCGTTATCGAGAGCTAGAAGTTGAATAATGTACTACATCTACTCAGGTGGGAAAGGGATCCGTGATTCCAGAGGGTGACAGCGTGAAACAGTTACCGAATATATCCCCAACGCTTGAGCAGCTCATAGTGATGCTGTCAGTTGATTTAGTGTCACTAGCCTATAGGATGGCAATATAGCTTGTTGGCTATATATAGGGGGCTTCGTCCCCCTAGACATTAGCGAGATTCAGGACTTAATTGATCCCTCCTTTCCGCCCTATGATCTATTAAGCTCCTATGCCTTCTATCTAACTGTAGCTGCAGCTTCGTGGCTAACGCCACCGAGAACAAAAGTCCATACACTTAATCGAACGTTTCAATTCTCACGCCGAGTGAACTGGCGTTGCTGACCTAAGTCTTCGTAATCAAACATGTTATTAATACACATCGATCCAGATCCTGAATATTCGAGTTGAACGAGAGTATCGGCATTACCCATGTTGCAATCTGCCAGATGAACCGACGAATTCCAATCTCTAATGTAGAACCAAATGACCTGGAAGATTTCTAGATCCCGCCCAAACAAGCTGATCCAGCAGCGTTCTCAGCAGCCGAACCCGGGACTCAAATAACTAACCGAGTACTACCATTCTTTAACAGTCCTCCACCCGGACAGACCATCTTCCCTCCAAGGAGTGGCAACGAGGCTTGATACCCTCAGGATTCTCGAGTGGATCGCGGTTTCCAGTGCAGTCATCGCTCTCGTAGGCATACACTATAAGAATACTCTGGTTAATAGAAAACTTGGGGGTATGAATCTTGATCCATAAACTCACGAGTACATGGAGAGCCGGTTTGCCAAATCTGAACTCCATGGTCGCTTTCATAGAGCGTGCGGCAGTCGTTTTCTTCATAGTGCCTGTATCTTACTGAGCTGCCACTGCAGTCCGCTAGCGAGTTCCATTTCAGGCTCATGAACTCGCCCAGTGTTGACGGTACTAGAAGGGTGCAGGTGGCGAGGGTGGTGGCAAGGTTTTTGAATTGCATGTTGCAAAAGGGGGCCTCTGGGTTTTGAAGCTGATATATGATGGTTCTTCTGGACAGTGGAAATGCAGAGCTTGTAGTTTGTGATTGTTACCGTACAGGGTGATAAATGAGCACAATATGAAGACAACAAGAATTGGTATCAGTATAGTCGAATTATCTACCCTTTTATATCTACTTAATAGTCACACATGAATAATGATCAAATATTGTACACCCAACATTACGCCAGAAATGACAGAAGCCAAGATATATATTTCATCATAACCAAAGAGGCGACTAGGTAATAGCAGCCTCGAGAGGCTCAGAAATAGCCACCGATCTTACATAGATGTGACGAGGATGGGAGAGCCAAGAACAGATCTTAGGGGGTTCGGGCTTAGAAAAGGCGGGGAGTAGGTAGTACTGCATGCCTACATCTTACATAAGCCACCAACCCCAAGCCTTTTGACGTGGAATTTTGACGATCTTGCCTAAATAAAGTCAACGATATACTTCCTAAACGTCACATTGATACGGAAACTAGGGGCTCGGGATCTTATTTTAATCTTTTTATAGATAATCCAGTAGCATTTTTAACACCCGCCGGCACCTATGGACCCCATGTGCAATCAGCTCTTGATGCTGTGACTTATACGGCGTATTCGCCTGACCATGCGATCATGCCCGATTGGGAACGCACCCAAGTCATCAGCCCTATCGGTATTCCCGACTTTATGTAATCCACACCGACTGTGAACTATGATACAACGCGTCATGTTCGAGCATTATTTGCCTCTTTATCTTGGCCATCGGCGTCTTCGATCTTCTAGTCACTCCTTATATGACAACAGGCTCGACTTCGCAGTCTGTGGGAAGGTATGGACCCCACGACGCATGGGATCGGCAATATTCGAGGAACCCCCCCCCCCGACAGGTATAAGTACGAAGTTTTGCTAATTCCCTTCATTGGAATAAAGAGCTGGCTTTCTGTTTGAGGGCGCCTAGGATATTGAAGTAGGGCGATGAGCAAGCCACCTAGTGGCTTGACTATTAGTGACCAGGTTCTAGCCACCCTAGGGGGTATGCCTTGGTTTTTCCGTTGATTTTCTATATATTTAGCTATCCTCTTCGTCTTCTGTATTATTAGCTTTTTTTTAGTCACGGTGGCCTTTAGCCACGCCTCGCGAATCCACTCTTTCCCCCTTGTGAATACCCTCGAAAGTGATCTATTTGACTTTTCTCTGAAATCTCTGTGAAGTGCCTGATGAGGTCTCCAGAGTGCGGTTATGCGTATGGCATGCACCGTTTTAATATATACACGGACCAGCTGGTTTCGGCCTTCATACACTCCTCAGTCCAGCTGGCGAAGGGTCACCCCTGTTGCCATTGGGTCATGCTCAAGTGGATGCAAGGGATTGTGAGCAAGGGATTTCACAATGCCTTCAGCTCATTTGTTTCAAACTCGCCCGCATGAAACACCTGCGTCAGCTATAAGTCTTCTTGCTTTGATCCCCTTACGGATTGTTATCGGGCATAGTCCGAATTTATGAGTCATAACGTATAACAATACAACATGCAAGCATCTCCTGTATATCAGCCTTAGGAATCTATTCCGGCAGTTTGACTAATACAAGTTTCATCCGCTCTCTTCTTCTATTTCCTCAATCGCAATATACGCACACGTCCTGCATCTTCTACCGTCACTAACGACATGAATATAAATAGCAAGTCCGGGGAGCGCGAGTCCAAATATCGCCATACCGCTAGTTCTAGTCACGGACCGGGTAGCCAAGGACATGTTCCGGGCCCATCTGGTGCGGGAGATAGTGGCGTTACTCACTTGCGCTACCCAGAGGTGGTTTCAGACGAACATGTTGAGCTTCCTCCGATCCGAGCCCACCTTGCCGAGCTCTTTGAGCCAGGAGTCCAACCACCTCCGATTGTCGCCGATGTGCTTATTCATGGGCAACCGAGAGTAATCCAACATGTGGTCAACGGCATACATTACAATCCCATGGTCGAATGGATGAGGAACCCATATTCCTACAAGCCGATACCGGGTTAGTACTTTCCTATCATCCAATCCAGCCTCGGGTGTGTCTCGGAGTCAATGCTGTGCATTTAGGCCCGCCCGCGTCGGGTGCATCCTGAGCCGCCCAGGGTCCCTATTCAAAACAAACTATTAACACCTAGCGCTTAAGTGTACGACAGTACCGACGAGTATTTCTGCCCCAACTGTCGTGGTTCTTGGAAGGCAATCAACTTCAAAGTTGGGGGTATCTCTGGTCCTGGACCATTAGGCGTGGTCTGTTATGGCTGTGTCATGCGTGATCGCCCGTGTTCGAGGGAAGGGTTCGAGATTTGCCGCGACGGCTGTGCACGAATGCTCCCATTTCGAGATCTCGCAATGGAATTAGATGCGGTCTCTCGCAAGTGTCTTCATTGCCGAGATGGGATATACCCTTCTTTTTACGCTGGCTACTTGTTGCTCTTTGGAAGGGCCGAGGAGCTTATGCGAGATAACCCATGATCAATAATTAGCTTACGACCTTACAAGAGATATCAGTAATCTTCCTCTTCGGATTTAAACAGAGAGTGCCTACTACTTCTCGAGAAGTGCGCACTCGGTTCTAGTGGCGCGAATCAAGGAACAATACCTACTTTTTCTAGGCCCATGGCACTTTCACTGTACCGGCCATACTAATTAGTCCATGTGGTTGTCTACCTGTACTGTCTCAATAGCAACAGTATTTATTATCTCTTTAGTATCAACTCGTAGAGTTGACGAACGCGTCATCTCATGACTGAAAAGCGACAGCTGCCAAGGTGGTAATTCATCGAACAGCCCCCAGCTTCTTCGTACCCCTGAAAACAGCCTAGCAGCAGACTTATTTCCCAAGGATTGGGGTTCGTAACAGTAATGTGGTGCTAACCTTTGCTCTCCACACGCGTCTGACCCAGCGCCAAGTTCCAACTACCGTGAACTGTCCAGGTTATTCACCCTCAGTGTTGTTTCTGCACAGGTCCTAATGAATTCCTCATCCGACATTCTTCCCACACTCGTCCACTTCAGTCTTAGAACACCTTCTATCATGCGCCGCAACCCGTCTCGGCCATCACGCGGCACGATCTCTTTCTTCTCCCCGTCTCGCACGTTGTAGAGTATAATTCGAGGTAGTATCCCCCCCAACTGTGGGCCTAACATGTAGGTATATACGCATGCCTGGATGATATGCTCGTGAGAAAGTTGCGATACAAACTTGATCTCCCAGACTGATTCAACGCTTTCACTTTTGTCGCAGTGTGGCTTGCCATAGTTCACGATGTCGACCCGACCCATCAGTTGAGTTTTCTGACTGCCAACACTAAATTGATGATGAACATCGACTTCAAACTTGGTAGAGCTTGTAATAGCTCGTAGTTCCCCTTGGAGTCGGTTTCGGGCTAGGTCGAGATCTCTAGGCTTGATCCAGTCGAATTGGTGGTTATTCATTTGGATAGAGCGTGGTTTATACCCCGAGAGGCTGGCCTCATATTCACAAGCGTGTCGACAAAGCCAGGAGATCTGCTGCTCTGACCATACTGACGAAAGTATGTCAACAGAACATTGGTCGAGGCCGAGTGTACTCATCTTTCTGGTGGAATCGTACTCGAAGGCCGCAACAACAACAAGGCCATTTATGTCGCTCACAGTTTCATGAAACCCTCTTTCGAAGTCCGAAGGCACGAGGTCCGGTATGTCAATATATTCCTCCTTAGGCAGAGGCGGGCAAAGCTGTTGAATGCATAGGTCGCGTTTGATGATTTCATCAAGGTCCTCGCTCCGTACATGTCGAGCCATATCTCTGACGCCGCTTGTAAATGGTAGATTAAATCCAACCGCTGCAGGTCGGCTGAGTGCATTGGGCGGGGCGAATTTTCCTTGAGCCTTTCCCATATTAACAACATCGGCTGTTCTGTATAGAGATTCCACGGACACAAAAGGCATGAGATCGTTGTTTTCGTCATGAATGAGGATGAGCTGTTTCTTCGCACGCGTCAAGGCCACAAAAACTTCGTTAGGACAACGGTCGTCCGGAAGACTGCGACCAAGGCGCTTGAAGAAAGAGAAATCCACGCCATAAACGATAACAAAATCGCGCTCACGACCTTTGAATTGATGAATTGTGGAAAGGCACATCTTTCCACTGGTCACTCTGTCGTCTAAAGGCGCATCGTCATCCGTTGGTACAGCGATTGGTATGCCATATTTCTCTGATAATGTATTGATTAGCCTTTTCAACGAGGGGCTTCGGCCTATAGACGGCGCCAAAATTGCGCTATTCTTGGCTCCGTGGTGTTTAATCATAGTCGATAACGTTTGGGCCAGCGCATATTGGTTATGAGGGTTGCATCTTAACACGATGGGCTTGGGACCAGACTTCGAGCTAGTCATGTAAGATTCGCCACCGAGAAAAGAGCCATTAACGAATTGAACTGTCTCATTCGGTATCCGAAAACTTTCGCCAAGCGTTTCTTTGGCGAAAGCGTACAAGCTAATAGGGGCTAGTATGTCGGATGCTCGCGTAAGGTAGCGTTGATCGGCCCCGCGGAATTGATAGATGGCTTGCCGTTCGTCACCAAGAATGACGATCCGGGGAGGTGGTCCACCGTTTCTCAGAGTAACAACATGGTTAAAGATGCAAATTAGCGAAAAGAGGAGTGGAGTGCAGTCCTGAAACTCATCTAACACGATGATATCAAACGGCGCAAAATTCAACCGAGGAAGCTCATTGCGACGAAAGGTCTCCTCGACCAGGTCCGAGAGTATCGCATCATCACGCACACTAACGCCGAAAAGCAGGCTCGCCATGCCATGAATAGTGAATGTACGACAATTAGAGTAAGGGCGAAGCCGGTGACGCGTCTCATCCTGCAAGGCTCTCGAATAGGCTAAGATGCACACTTGCTCGTCCGGGTAGGCGGCCACGATGGCTTCTGCAGTCGCCGTTTTGCCTGACCCCGGCCGCGCCGACACCACAACATTCTGCACAGAGCAGAGCCTTACGATCTCCCGTTGCTTATCAGAAGGGATAAATGAAGGCCTCTTGCCCCGCGGACCATACGAACCATAACAGCGTGTTGGGAAGCGGGAAGGGCTGAGTCGGGAGAAGTTCTGAAACTGGAGCGTCGTTAGCATTGGAAATTCCAGCACGATACCACCTTGTTTTGTTGTTCCAAACGCCTGTTCGCTACGTACTGGCAACTTCATTCTGTGTGGTCGTGTTCGTGCTTGTGTGCCAAGGCACCAAGCCAAGGACGAGTGAATGATCATCGCTGATTATGGCTCCGCAACACAGAGGGCAATATCCTCGAGCAGCTTCGTTAGGAGCTAGGATCTGAACTAAGTCTTTTGAAAGCTGAATGCTGCTGTTTACCAGCCTAAACTGATATCGCCTTCAGACTTAGCAGGAGTGGTGCTGGTTCCTAAGCCTGGTTTTGAACTAGTTCAATGACCATTAGTTCGAGAAAAGTAGAATAAGAGGTGCCTAGGTAGGTAGGTACTGAAGCAATGCAAGATGAGCAAGCTACGTGTAACTATGCGCCATTGAGAGGCTCTGTTTGCAACTTGTGCTCTAGCTTGTCGCAGAGCAGATGCCGGCGAGATCTTGCTCGAAGGTCAGTCTATTAGTGTAAGTTTAAGTAGTTAGGCTCCTCCCAATATCCACTCGTGGTTGACGACCCGCCCTGGCTTTTGACCGGATCAAACCAGAGCCCTCAGAGACGCGGCACGCGTTATAGAATAAGAGATCAGAGGCGGTACAATCAAACTTAACACATCGAATTTCGTAGGTCAAATTGGGGCCGTTTTCAGACCGCGATGCTAACGCGTTGACGTGATAGAAATCCAAGATGTCGTCTGTAGTATTAAATACCTAGCCACCGTTTCGGCTTGCGAGCAACGGCCCTAGGAATTGGTATGACTGAGTGACGAGATGCTCAATAACACTCTATTCACAGCCCCACCGCAGAGCGAGGATGAGCGCACGCTACCAAGGTAGCTGAACTGTGGGCGGATGTACGCGGCCTCGATGAACGTAACTTAGGCGCTCGTCTTGCAGCGAATATCAAGTCACTATGCCGTCGTCCTTAGTAACATAACGACAAAATAGAGCAGCGATACGGCAAGATTCGAGGCCGTCGTCGACCCGAGCGTGAACGTGCTGCCCACGTTGGAACCATCATCGCCAGTACCCGCGGCGTCATCTACGCGGTTCGCCTACTTGATCAGCCATCGCCATGACAAAGACTGTTGATCCACGATAATACAATAATAACCTATACTTCTAGCTAGCAGGTATCATGATTTCCCCAAGATTTAATAATCACTTACAAGCGCTCCGTAACGCGTCATCTCTATGTAGGTAGGCAAGAGCTCCCCAACTCCGATCCCGATGATATCACATTGTCCATGCGCCAAATACACACATCAACGCCCGTTGGCCAAATACCTCACGTTGCTTGCATGTGCAATGAGAAACTTGCAGCACGTGAGGGCGAACTTGCAGGCCTTCGTCCACCCCTCATCATTCGTGATTCCCAACCTGATGCTGAAATGACCAATCCTGTCGTCCCCTATCTTGTCGCCCTCGATCTTATAGGGTAATACTAGAGGATTCGCGGAGTAGGCGTGGGGACCGCTGTCGGCCTTGGTCTGCTCGTGTACAAAGGCCCCCAGTTGCCTGATCAGTTCCAGGAAGGCCACCATGCCTTTGTCGAAGCTTCGGTTCCATAACATTTGTAACGGAAGATCACCCGTACAGTAGAGATCGAGTATGCTCTTCTTAGGAGCCGGAGGGGGGCCACTTCTATGGGCGTTCACTCGGCTCGACGACGGTGAAATATGCTCATATTTTACGATTTTCGATGCTGATCCCATCGGCATGGGTTCG
Organism: Nemania serpens; assembly: GCA_022578855.1. Taxonomy (NCBI): domain Eukaryota; kingdom Fungi; phylum Ascomycota; class Sordariomycetes; order Xylariales; family Xylariaceae; genus Nemania; species Nemania serpens. The sequence continues at coordinate 299,593 of MU396711.1, read as the reverse complement.
TAGCCATCGAATTTGTAACCGAGCTTGTCAGCCACCGTGACAACAAGCAGCAGCGCTTGACCCCAGGCGGCATTGATCTCGGGCCAATCAACAGGTTTGGAAGAGAGCTTTCCTAACCTGAGGCCATTTATCGTGGCGAAATTGCCGTCGTGATGTATGGAGAAGGTATCGTTGTAAACGTTTGCACGTTGCAGTTTCGTCAAGAGCTGGGAGTCGTGGTCAAACTTGGAGTTGATGCTATCTCTCTCATTTTGGAAATCGGTCAGCTTTGAGGCAAAAGTATTGCGCTCGCGCCAGAATTGCTCTTCATCGGCATCAAGTTTCTTAGATTCCTCTTCGAGGGCGGCTATCTCGTCATCCAGACCGGCTTTTTCTCTTTCTAGTTTCAAGAGTTCATTCATCGACTCCTCCTCTTCCGCTCTGGCCTGAGCGAGGAGGCGTTTCGATTCGGCAACTTCTTCTTCGCTCGGGATATCGGCCTGGACTTGTTTTAGGAAGCTGGCATAGGCGTCTCGCTCGCGAACACTAGATTCTAATCTCTTCTGAAGCCCATCCACAAGCATCTCTGTGCATTCCACACAGACGGGGTGGTCGATGTCCGACCTCGCGGACAATATTTCGAATAGTCTGTTTATGCGCTCTGCTTCGTGAGGCTGAGCAGTCCTTCCATCTACGCGTTGGCCGGCGGAGAACGATGCTCGGCGCTGCTGGTTGGGGGGTGGTTGCTCGTGGAGAGTTGTGAGCCGTGGCGGGGCAACTTGTGAATCCGTCAAGAGTACGAAGGACATGGCCGAACTATCGCGATGATGTGCGTCGCTGCGCAGGCTGTTTCCCTGTTTCTTAAAGGTCGCGGGACCCGCATGTTTGGAAACTTGGTCGTATAGGGCTCGACGTTCGGATTCGTGAGGATAGGAGACTCGTGCAGGGTGTATCCGTTTTGACTGTTGTTGTTGTTGGTGTTGGTGGTGTTGTTGCCGCTGCTGTTGGGTGGAAGAAGCTGGAAGAGATATACGTGTCAGCGATGGAAAAGCGCGAGAGCTAGATAGATCGTCGAGCTTCGACGACGAACTACGAGGACAAGGGCGGAAAACGAACCGACGAGTAGGTCAAAGGCAGCTGGATTCAGGTCGGCTAATGATCCGTCCAGCCTGAGCGGGGCTCTGCACTTTTGGCAATACATGGTGTGCCTGGTTGAAGATCAGTGGAAAGAATTCCCATACTGTAGATTCGACCAGCTCAATAAGTCGAAGGCGATGTTTCGCGGATGAGAGGTCGTGCTCAGTAAGGAAGTAGGTAGATTAATACGTCATGTGAAGGTGTAGGTCGGTACAGTAGATCCCGTACAGTAAGTACCTAGGTACTGTACGATCTAGAAAGAGAGTGGAAGTGGGCTAATCTTCGTATCTTACCTACCTATCGATAACAAAGGAGGTACGAAGTACAAAGTACAAAGTTAGTACCTAGGTATTCTTTCTCGACGCGGGGCCACCCACTTTACGCGTCGCGTGCTAAAGTGTAGTAGCTTGTACCTATGTACCTCTTCGTAGAAGGAGGTACCTACATGTATACATGTACATTTGCACATCGCCCAGGTAACCAAATGTTTTCTGTCGCAATACCGACCAATTCTGTACCGGAACACTCGTATCTGCAACTCACTCACATCAACCCCACGCCGTCACTCCCCGCTAAGGGCTGCCTCATCTCATGTAGGACCCCTTCGCGAAATGACAAGGAGCACGCGATTGCATTCCAACTCAAGATGGAGCCTCCTTCGAAAAGACCGAGGCTCGACTGCCACGACGTCAGCGACGAGGAAGAGGACCAAGACGAGTTATCCATGGACCCCGCGCAATTCGATGCCACTCAAGATCCCATGTACCAGCTCGACAAGGGCCGCGCGAAGGCTGCCACGAGGCTCAAATCCGCATTCGAAGACATATTCGAGAAGTACAGCCAGGATTTCAGCGGCGGCGACGATGTCATTAATTTCTACACCGACGAGATCGAAGTCGACAACGGCCACGTCCAATCGCTCATGAAGAAGGAGAAGAAGAAGAAGACGACAGACGGGGCCACGTATGGTTCTGATTCGAGCGACGAGGAAGAGAGGATCTTGAGTGGGAAGCCGGGTGGTCGAGGGGACAAGTCGCCGTCGAAGCCAAAGTCGCTGATACCCGCGAATCACACGCAGCCGACTAAGAAGACCCCACGCCCTCAATCGCAGTGGAATGGATTCCCCGGGTTGGGTACATATCGATTGTCCTCTCTCTCCTTCGCCTCCTCTCCCTATGGCCCCCCTCCTCCTTTCGAATTCGCATACGGAAGTGATCACGTCGATCCAGTTTGGCAAGCCCCCGACTTGCCCCTACAACTCCCTCATAATCAGCGAAGATCGCTTACTGGAGCATGGGGGAGTCAATTCGGTTCGTTCGGCGAGCAACTACGTCCCGCTGCCAAAAGAATCGTGACCGCCAAGTCTTTCCTCCTACACGCCGCCTCTACTTCTCCCAAAACCAGCGATGACGACATGGAAGAGGATGATACATCGCCAAACAACCTCGATAGCATGGGCAAAGAAGTAGCCCAAGCTAAAACTACAGAAGTTCCAACAACGGGGATCGCCAGCGCTCAGCATCATAAACCGGCCGAAAGCCCGCGGGCCCGATCTCCTAGGGTTCATAAGTGGAAACAGCCTAAGAAGTCAGACGCTCGCGAATCTGGTATGGCTCTCGACACAGAGCCCGAACGAGAACCTCACTCACTTCGGCCTAATGAAAGGAGAATTGAGATTATAATACCCATAATGAAACATCTTCCTCCAACAGAGCCAAGGCCAGATGCGGACGAGACGGAGCGTGTGGTTGGCGGGAGCCCCCCGGAATTAGAAATTGAAGGAGGAAGATTACCCGTCAATAGAGATCCGGGTGACACGCATTCGAAGAATGAGCAACATATATTACGGTCAACACATCCTCCTAAAGATCAAGCATTGGATAAAGAACCTGCCAATTTAGCCAACAGCTCAAGACGCACCAACGTGAAGCACATGGCCCAAGTAGTTGAAGACCTGGAACATGCATCCACGCTCTCGCGAACCCAGAGTAAGCGGAGGAGGCGGTCTGGGCGAAACCTGGCGCCTACAGAGCTCTCCAGTAAAGACGTTTCCGCGCACGATGAGCAATGCACAGAACATGCATGCGCTGAGACGACCTGGGAGCCGAAATCTCCACAAATGGCGACAGATAACGTAGCCACTGACGCTGCTTGTATCAGTCTTTATGAAATAGAGAAGCAGTCTCACTGTGATAGCCAGAGCGACGGAGTTGTTTCCAGTCCACCGCTCTCCCCGGTTTTAGATACAGATGTGGACGAAACAAAAACGACTCATATTACGAATATGGAAGGGGTTCAAGGAGAGAGCGTAAAAGAAGCGCTCGTTGATGGCCACAGCCCGGAGGAGGTCTCGGTGCAGTCAGTATTACCAACAGAGGAATTAAGGGAGCGTAGCGTGGATGGTATAGTAGAAGCGCTAGACTCAACCACTACGGAGGCAGATATACCCGAAGCCGCTATATCACAAGAACTAGAAGCCATGCCCTACGACAATGAAGCTTCTCTGCAAGATGAACTCGATTGTCAGCTCGTCAACAATCGTGAACAAGGGATATCCTCGATATACTCTCATGCTCCGGATAAGACGACAGCTCACCATCCCAACCTACATTCAGACGACGTATTTAGCAGCTCAACTCAGGACACGCAAATCACCATACCTTCGCCCATCATCGAACCCCAGAGTCCGAAGTACTCAGCATCACGTGAGACCGTGGAGTCGGAACTTTATACGGATCAAGACTATCTACCCCCAGTCTTAAAAGCAACTCAGAGACGTGAGCGTGAAGAGCACGATGCATCTCATCAACCACTTCTTTCCAGCGAGCTTGTCGCCGAGATTGACGGCCTGCAGCTGGGTTCGGACTACCGAGATACCCAGCAGAGTCCCTCTCCCGAAGCTCTGGAATTGCCGGATGAAGACCTTTCAATTTTCCCTCCCAGCTACGATGCCCATCCGATATCTGAGCTAGTATTACGGCTATCAGCATCTACAAAACAGACCGATACCCAACATGACGTTGGTGCCGGTAGGTCCCCAAGCCCCGAGCTAGGCACACCAACTGGACCGGAAATCATCCAAAGGACCGCTACTCCAACCAAAAGCACCCGTACCCCTACAACACCCACAAAAAGTCGAGGCCCCAGGAGTACGAAACCTCGAAGTAGCCATCATCACACCCCGTCAAGCCAGCACTCCACCCTCAGTTCCTTCATCCCCCAAGATATCGACGACGAAAGCGATGACGAGCTCAGCATGGCCGGCTCCTTCTCAAGCACGAGGTCGAGATTCTACTCCCCTTTTTCTCGCGCTAACCCCGACGACAGCCCCATTCTCCCACCTCTCTTCTCCACGCCCCGCAAGAGAAACCGGAAATCTAGTCTCCTGACCAGCTCCCCCTCGTCCGCGCGAACGCCAGAAAACCAGTCCCTCGGGTCCCACCGCGACAAAAACATGCCCCCGGCCACGGACTCCCGCGCAAGCCGCGGCCAATCCAGACGAGGGCGGCCCCGCGCGGCGCATAGCTCCCCGCTAGCCCGTACGGTCGCCGAGCGCCTGCTCAGCAGCCCGACAAAGAAACACCGCGCCGCTCCGGCGATGAGTCCGGGCTTGGTACTCTCGCCCCGCGGCACCTTGCGGCGATGCGGCGAGGACGGGTTCGCGTGTGAGCGTGCCTTCTGCCTCACGTGCTGTAAGTAAAATCGGGCAGATAGATGAGTTCTCGGAAATAATCGACACCACACCCGGCATGTCCCACAGCCCTGCTACCACAGCAGCCCTTTCACGAAAGCAGTAATCAATCGATATCAACATCATACTTATACATGACCTACCGATATACCCAACACAGCTTCTAGATCCGTCCGCGTTATTACTTACCCCGTCTTTGCCACGTGCTGGCACTGAAAGTAGCGAAAACATAACATGGGATTCGCATTTCATAAATCACAGCCAGCGAGCCGAATAATGGAAACGGGGGTATAGTTCAATAGGAGCTTATACGCATCATATATTATACATGGCTACACTTCAGCTAGTTTATCACAGCTAGTACATCACCCGAGCTCTCAGCTAGTTTAGATAAACATATTAATTAGCCAGGTAGTCAAGAAACATCACGACACGCCCGTGTCTGACTCCCTCACATCAATCTTTCTAACTATCTACATATCTATATATATGTCAGTCTTCATTGCATTCGGGGATATATATGATAAGAAAATCGAACAGTTCACTGGCCACAGTCGCAACCGCGGATAATCTACCCTAAGTAGCAATATAAACCCGGCGACTCGCTCGCCCTAGGGAAGAAGAGGGAGACTTAGGGGATATGATAAAAAACACAATACTCAGCCCCGAAACGCCCCGATGATAAAAACACAAGCCATTGATAAGACCAACCAAACCCCCATCTCCCCTTCCGCCCCGCCCAGAATAGGAGAATCCATGCCCAGCGAAGTCCCAGCCTGAAAACTACATGTCTACAAGTCCCCAGCATCAAAGTGATTTAAATATCCCCATATACAACAACACACCTAGGATAGGCCGATTCATCATAAAACAAATGCTGCACTCCAAACCTCCACGTTCACATTTACTCATAGACGCAAATCCCACCACCTCATCAATCACACTCTCACCAAGACTCGGCATAAAGCATTAAGTGATCATCTTCCAAAGCAAAGGCACATAATTTCATTAATCCGCTGTCCAGCACGAAGGAATCCCTCCCACCCTCCCTTCCTCATCACCAATTTCACAAGCCCAGCCCAGCCCAGCCCAGCCCAGCCCACTAAACCCGCTCGCTCCCCTGTCCTGTTCTCCTCATAAGCAAGCAATCCATCGCCGTACCACAAAGTCGCAAAAATACCAATCACTACGCTGGTGAACCCGAAAAAGAGGAATCCATTAACAATAACAAGAGACCTTTAGATCCTATAGTTTCGACGAAGCATCCGGAGAAAAAAAGGGGGGAGTTGAGAAGGAGAACGACCCATTTCACGACAATCACCTGCGATATCCCCACCAGAGCGCCGATTCTATGGTGATAATAGCCTAGCCCGGCCACTGGCCACGTGCCTCATCCACATTTCGGTAATAGCCAAAAATCGCCGTGGTTGAGGAGAGATACCATAACGCATCAACTCAATACATGTTGGAGGGGAAAGCGAGGAAGGAGTTTTCATCTTGTTTGGCTCAGAGTGATATGCATATGTGTTATTGGTGTCCATTCTATATGAGGACGAGGCAGTTTCATAAACAGTCCTAGTACAGGCAGCGCGGGGTGACGCGGTGGATATCTACATGGGTAGAGGAGACTAACTAGCATCGAGGCGGTCTTGAATGACCGGTGGGCTAATTCTAGCGCCATCACGGTGGGACGAACGCCTCCCCTGTCGGGCGAGAACTTGGTGGTTTTCGCAACGCGTCACGTCGGTTGAGTCATCATTCGTGTGTAGATGAACGTAAATTTGGGGGTATCACAAGCGGGCAAAGTATAGTGAACATGGATGACCCAATCCAGGGGATTGGGCGGTAACATGTCATATACCCTTTCAGGTTTCCGAGCTCACGGTTGCGCCACCAAGATATTGCTTGAGGGTTGCTTCATCTCGGATAGGCGCAAAGTAAGGATGTGCCATGGCTTCCTTGGCAGTAAGACGTTCCTAAGAAGATATGAGTAATCAATGAGATATGCGGAGAAGAAAGTGCAATCGAACCTGGTGATCGTATCTCAACAGCTTGTCGAGAAAGTCGATTGCCTCGTTACTAACGAATCGCTGGTTCTCCGCGTTGACAAAGCTATGCCAGGGTTTTTTCTGGAAGCGACCAAGTATCTCATCATACTGGGGATCGAGCTCGATCTCGTACTTGTCCAGGTAATCAAATAGATCATCCGTGCCGAGGACCTTGGCAATCTTCACCAGTTGGTCTGAGTTGCTGTTCCCATGGAAAAAGGGCTCCTTCCTGAAGATCATAGAGGCGAACATGGCACCGAGACTCCACATATCCAAGCTGTAGTCGTATTCTTGGAAATCCACCAACAGCTCCGGGCCTTTAAAATAACGCGAGGCAACCTAATCCACCAAGAGTTAGCAATCTCCGCTGATGATCGGTGCCCGTAGACAACCCCATCCCCATCGCCACGCGCCAGGACGTAACGAGCCCAAGATGCTCGCAAAAACAAAGGAAAGGATACGCAATGACGACGTACGCGCACATTATACTCGGTTCCAGGGTGGTAAAATTCGGCCAACCCCCAATCGATAAGACGTAACTAGAGTAGTGTGAGCAGTTGCGTTCGTATTGGATCCGTCGAGGTGAGGGGGGTGGTACTTTTCTGTTCTCATGATCGATCATAACGTTATGAGGCTTTACGTCCCTGTGCATGATTCCCTTGCTGTGGCAGTAGTCCAGGCCTTTGAGCAGCTCGTAGATATAGTATCGGACATCAATGTCGTTGAACTTGGGGTACAGGCTCCGGAAATCGGTATTGTTGACGTATTCGAAGATGAGGGAAGGCGTCTTGCTCTGCAACACAGACAATCAGTACTCTCATCGAGGATGCATTTCGTCTACTGGCCTCGGGGGGTGTGGGATACGAGTTGGGCGAAGGCTTGGGAAAGGACATACTTGGCCATCCCTCACAACATCCAGCAGAGCAACAATGTTTGGGCCACCGGACAGATTCTGCAGGATCTTGATCTCTCGCTTGATCTTCTTCTTCTTCACGGGCTTGAGCACCTTGATGACGCATTTTTGATAGTTGACAATGTTAATGCCCTCAAAGACTTCCGAGTATTTACCCCGGCCTGTATCGTCACCGGCGTTGGTCAATATGGCGGGCCCATGGATGGATGGCGGGATTCGTTGCGCGACGTACCGATCTTACGAACGACCTCGTAGTTCTCCAATACTCCCCAGCCTGCAAACACGCGCTCGTCAGCACCATTGGATTATCCTGGGTATATGGTCGAGGGGGGAGACACGGAAGGACAGACTTGGTAGCAGAGACAACTCAAGCCGAGCCGGCGAGGAGAGAAGGGAAAAAAGATCGCGCCTCGGCACCGGACTCACTTATATTGACGGAATCATAGTCCCAATAGCTCCTGGGCATGTTCTGGTTGACGTCTGCGTAGACCCGCGCCATGATTGCTGATCTCCAGGGTTGTATCGAGGCAGGCAGGCAGGCAGGCAGATGCGACAAGGCTGGCTGAGATAGATTATGGGATGGTGGATTATCGACTGTGGGGAAGACGAAGAAGATGGGATGCCCAAGGCCAAGGCTAAGGCTAAGGCTACCTTAAGGTGGGCAAGTAAGTATGTACTGTAGATACTTCCTAGATAAGTACCTGACGGTAGCTAAGATGGTGAGGGCCGATCGGCGTTGACGGATCGGGTCCCACTAGAATCATGTGTAGCGCGCAGGCGAGCCCGTTGAAGCTGTTCGGAATGAAAGTGTTAGATTATGTATTGGAATGCTGGATTGCCCGGACGGGCGTCGGGGTCGCAGACTTGGTGTACAAATGTACGTACAGTACAGTACAAGCCCAGGTGAGAGAGGCAGAGATTGGAGAGGCACGAGATAAAGTCTCAGAGTACCTAGGTACGTAAGTACATTACATACAAAGGTTCATTGTACTACCTACCTTAGGTACATGTAATGTAGGTAGGCCGCTATTTAGTACCTAACTTCAATGTACCTGACCAAATCTCCGAGCCAATGGCCTTGCCTCTCCGGACTGGTCTCTGCAACCGGCTCTGGGTACCAGCGGGACGGGTTTCGGCGAAACGAAACGCCGGCTCTTCTGGCCTGTGCATTGTATACCTATCAACCTATACCTGCTTCGACTTTGAGGAAGATCAATGGAGGAGGGTTTTCTATACAAGTTATCAAAACATGATACCCATGGTTTTGCGCGACGGCCAAAGGGTCGATTGTGCTAACTTGTATAACCAAGATTTGGATGCTTTCACTGGCCTAGAGCTTAAAGTCACATAAGCATTGTAGGTATGCTTACCTACACACTACTTACACGACAGCCTCTTATACCTGCCCAAAAACTCAACTTCGCATCTGAACTCCCAGCAGATTCACTGAAGCAATCATGGGAAGAAAAGTTCATGTAAGAGATACTAGGGGTTTGCTAGCCTTACATACGCGCACGCTACTAGTTCTCATTTGTACCTGTCACTCTGTGGATTGGTTAGACGGATTGCCCAACATTCTCCCCATGGCAAGCATCGTCGCTCCATCCAATGACTCAACATCCATCTATGCCGCTCCCGACGCCAGTCCACAAATCTTATCATCGAGATAAAATTCGGAAACCAGAATGAACATCATTAGCTGGGCTATATTGCAGGGCATGTCTCTATCCCTCCCCTGATCTATGGCTACGCCGTCTTGTCTGTGGTAGCAAAGGTTCATAATGATCAAATTGAAACCGATCATAGCTGCGAAGACTGGCAGGTGGCGCCGATGTTCTGCGGAAGATCATTAGCTTCATGACTACGTTAAAAAAAATCGATATATCGGTGCGAGTAGTGTCACTTTCAGAGAGAAGATTGATGTCTCGACATGCGCCAGCATCGGACCCACCATCTGTTAGCTAGGCCAACATCTGGCAGGTTCTTGCCGGCTTCCGCCTAAGGATGACGATACAAAGGTTTTCATCATGTGAACAGACAAAGCAGCGAAGCTAAGAGAAATGAAGTACTGACCGAGATCTCGAGTTCCACTAATATAAGGGGGAAAACATAGGGGATGTGATGTACGCATGTTCCCTCGCACAAGTCGCTCAATCGTCGTAGGAAATCTGCTTCCGCTGCGCAGTCGATGCAGAGCCACGGTCTTGCGACATCTCGAGGTCGTCGTAGTGCAAGCTGTCCATACCAGTTTCAACGACATCCCACGTCCTCTTGCGGAGATCCGGCTTCTTCTCCGGTTGAAACTTCTGATTTTCCTTTCTTCTTTGTCTAGCCCGTAGCTTCTTTTGCCTTCTCGCTTCAGCTTTGGTCAAGACCGACTTCTCCGTCTCGATCTCGCCGTCCTCGCTGCCTTCTGCGTCTCCATCCACGGCGTCGAGGTTGAGAGGAGCTCCCTTCTCCACAGGCGTGGGCACAGCCTTATCCCTATTGGTGTCCGTACTAGGCTCAGCAGTGTCCATCTTATCGATTTTAAGAGGCTGCATCTCGGCACGATGCAGTGCTTCCAGCTCAGAATGACGGAAGATGGCAATTTGCTCGTCGGTCAGCGTTCGTTTCACCCCATCGGGGTAGTATCCCAATCCATCATCATGATCATATTGCTCTTCACTGTAATCATATGAGTCGACGTGATCACTCTGTGCGAGCTTCGGCCGCAGGAACTGGGATTCGAAGAGACCAATCGCGTCTCCAGAGAAGTGTGTCGCGTGGAATGATTCGATGTCTGCCTTGAAGTTGTCAGCGCCGGATGCACAAAAAAACAGAAACTGAAGAGATTCTCTGAATAGACGTACCTGTGACACTTCTGGCACTTTATATGATATGGAAGCTTGCAGAGTAGCCGGCATCGCACATTGTTCGCGCGCTTGTTGGATAGATGATATCTGGGACGCGGGAAAGTAAGTTGAAGAGCTTGGGTGGGGGCTCTGTAGGCTCACCTTAAATCCAGCAAATGCCCCCACATTTCCGTAGAGCTGCCAGGTACCTGGGTACCTTCTTTGCTTTACAACTGAAGCTCAATAGGTAGTACGTATGGAAGAGAAGTAAAAGTAGAATAAGAAGCTTTTGAATTGAATTTGGTGCATTTGTATGTAGGTACATAGACATTCATCATTCATAGGCAGTCATAAGTCATGTTCTCATGTTCATCACCAGACTACCGCAAAGAAAACCGAGTCCCATCACAATCAAATGCGATGCACCAAATACAACAAGGGGCAGGGGGGAAAAGTCATCGCTGGTTTCCCCTACATCATCGAGATGATACGGGGAGTCGTATGCCCGAAATCAGTATTCTTCTAAAAAAGCAAAGGTGAGCCAATCCGCTAGCTACGATCAAGCGATATAATAGGCTAGAAGATGACTTCGTAAATAGGTATTCATGTGGCTCTCAGCAAGGCTAGTGCACTCTGAAAGGCTTTCACAACCTCGGCAACTAGACATGACACGGTAAGTCAAGGTTTCATATCTCAGTGCACCTAGCTTGTATGATGAGGACTTACGATGTTGTTTCTTTTGAGATAGTGACTGTTCAGATAGACTAACGTATCGCTCACGTGTCTGTAACCTGTGGGGCATCTACCTTTTAGTAAAGAGTAATTTGAGAGAGAGAGAGAGAGGAGAATAGCCCAACCTCTTCGTCGCTCTCTCGTTATCGTGTGTTGACGAGGCAGAAGCCCACACGTTGAAGTACTAATAGGGATGTCAGTAATACTATCGCCATTGCAGTGACGGGAACGCGCACCTTAACCAATTGTGCGAACTCCTCAAGCATCTGTTTCTCTCTCTCGTCCGCTTCTTGGAGAGCCTTCTCATACCGGTCTTCAAAGTCTTCCCAGTCGAAGGGGGCGAGGTGGCCGGGGCTAGTCATTTCGGACCTATCACTTCGGCGCTTCTGAGTCTCAGGGGTCTGTGCGCGACGATGACGCTGCTGATGGCCTCTGGATTGTCCTCCATTAAGAGCCTCCCTCATAGCCTGGTCGTGGGGTGGCGAATCAGGTAATGCCTGAGGATTCAATCTGACAGTGGCATCTTGTGGTGTTTGTGTGGATTGCTCCATCTGACTGGGTGGCTCGACCATCATGGACTGGTCCATCACAGCACGTTCCGGAGTGTGAGGGATCTGGGCGGGAGATGAAGATCTTGGTGTTGAAGCCATTCTGGATGAACACGCGTTATATTTAGGGTGATCGAAAACCTATTCGTGAGATGGTCTATATCCTCCTACCTGGTAACTAAGGGAGAATGTAGCAGGCCGTATGTGTTGATACGCCCTGTCCGCAGTATTCTACAGTTGTCCAATACTGGGCCAATACAACTCAGCTCGCAGGTCTAGAGAAACAATTGACTAATAAGGGAAAAGAACTGAATAAAGAAGGGCAGCTAGCCGTCGTGATTTGTGCAGAGCAGACAACACCCACCTACCAGCGAAAGAGGCCCAAGACTTGAATGAAGCATCAGTTATTGACCCAATGGACAGACGTAGTGCCCGTCTAAATATGGTAAGCCGATAAATCCGATAAGGCAGTTCAAAAGCGGCAAGTACACTAGCTCGGTACATATAGGTACTCACTTGTGTACCAGCCCACTTACTACCAACGTCACAAGGTAGACCGAACCCTGTCCACCAATGACTCTTCTGTACTTCGTAAGTACCTCTACGGTTACCTGCTCGGTGCACCAGGTACCATCTAAAGAGGTGATCATTCACATTCCGCCGTCAACACTTCTCTCATCCCTCGTGCCGCATATAATACTATTGTACCCTTCGATAGAAACCCCCAGGCTGACATCTCGTCACGAGTTCCCCAATTCGGCCTTAAGTAGGTAGATATGCAGCTTACTATTTGTTCTCATTTCTCGCCTCATATCGCCATCAAGGAAGCGAGCTGTCCTCCATAGAACAACCGAATCCGACCGAACCAGATCAGAATCCGAACCCTTTCGTGCCTGTCTCCAACCTCTAAGCCCACGTCGATCGCCTCCTGTAGACGTGTAGACGGGCCACTCATCAATAATGAACTGCGATATCTGCGAGCGGGCGCACCACCCGAAGCGCCTGCCTTTCCTCTGCGCCGTCGACGCTCGAAATGCCCTCTACGAAGGACGCATCGCAAACGCCAAGACCCTCCTGGAAGCGGAAGCCATCGAATCTCAGATGAACAAGCTCCTGGCCGCCGGAAATGCCAGCCATGACTCTCCCGCGACGTCCCGACCCTCGCGCGCCTACATCGAACACTGCGCCTCGGAGGAGTACAAGGCGCGAGAGAGGACCGAGCGCATAATCGAATCAGCCGACAGGCTGCGCGAGGAAGTGGCAGCCGCCAAGAAGGAGATCGAAGAGAGACGAGCCACCCTCGCACGCAGGAAATCCGACCGAGCTGCCGCGTCTCAGGGGATCTCCGCGCGCCGGGCCAGAGAGCTGGACGAAGCCAGAAAGGCCATCAAGATGACCAGATACAGCTGGGACAGGGAATACGAGGCCATGACCCAGTACAAGGCCGGCCTGTGTATGGAGGTGGCCAAGCTTTACAGGTTGCAGCGCAGTCGGCGTGGGAACCCCGTACGGTTCGAGTATAAGATCGGGGGCATTGATATTATTGATCTACAGAATCTGAACAGTACAGTGACCTCCCTCCACCCCGCTTCCCTGGATCTGTCGATTGATCGATACTAACTAGCAATAGATGCCCAGCCAGAGGCCTTATCGGCATCTCTTGGTCACATCACCCACCTACTATTCCTCACCTCGCACTACCTAGCCATCCGCCTTCCAGCCGAGATTACCTTACCCCACAACGACTATCCTCGGCCTACCATCTTCTCCCTGAGCTCTTCGTACCAACATGGCGAAGTAGCTTTCCCCGGCTCTTCACCCATACCCCCCGATCCACGCGACCGCCAGTTTGCCAACGTCCCTTTCCCGAGGCCCCTGTTCATCGACAAACCCCTTACCACGCTCGCCAAGGAAGACCCGGCGACCTACAACGCCTTTCTCGAAGCCGTCTGTCTACTCGCCTATGATATCGTTTGGCTTTGCCGGACGCAAGGTGTCACCGTGGGTGATAACAACAACCACTTCGATACCTTCGGGAGCATCGGCCGAAACATGTACAACCTACTCCAGCGCACTTCCCCGCAGATAGCCGACGACATCGGGAACCAGATCGCGGTCGCCGACGGCAGGGAGCCCACGGACCTCGGCAAAGCCGCGCCTCGGATGGGGCTCTACTCCCACGGCAGCGGGCACACCTTCCTGGGAAGCGCCGCCGGGAACGACCTGACGCGGAATTTCAAGCTGCAGAATCCGCTCAAACTCACCGATAAGTTAAAATCCAAACTCAACCAAGAAAACTCCATTCCGGAATGGGAGGTCCTCGAAGACGACGCCTGGGCCCCGGACGACGCCGACGACGGGGTGTTCGTCGGCGGCGCCAGGCCGAAGCCCAGCGTCGGCGAGCGGGGCGCCCGCTTCGGCTTCGAGAGTTACATGAGCGTCAACACCGTTAAGAGCGGTGGGAGCGGCGACAACCCTCCGGCCATGATCAGAACAAGCGCTAACGGCAAGGACCGCGAGAAAGGAGACAAGGGCACGAATGGCTGGACGAAGATTAAAGCTAGATAGGTCAATATATAATAGATAGATAGATGGATAGATGGATAATAGATAGATAGACGGCGTGTCATTCTTCACCAAGGACGGCATCCGCACCATGTACGAAAGAGATCATAGCAACGAGAGGAAGCCTATAAATATATAAAGTAATCAATCATGCAGAGACTCGGCACGAAAGTATAAATGTGTAGTCTCGTCTGTATTTGCAGGTGACCCGCACCGCATGTCCTACAGAATCATTATGTATAGAGGTAGCTATAGCCATAGCAAAAAGGACCAGAAACTCCAGACAAACAGCGTGGGGTATCATCCATCTATCCATTCATTCAGTCATTCAAACATTCATTCGTTCATTGTATCCACAGGCCCAAATTTTGATCCTCAAAAGTCTCAAATATGCAAATGCAAATGCAAATACCCAACTCCAAGACCAGACCATCACCCCAACACTACAAGAAGGGGCTGCGTTTCCGGTGCCTGGCCAGCCGCCTGCTACGGTGCAGGTCATTATCTGGGCCAAGCGTCTCGGGTTGCTGCGGGGTGTCGTCCGGGTAGACGGGGTCGGGGCCCGGCACGTGGCCGATTCCCATGGCCACAGCCTGGGCGATGTCCGCCTCGTACTTGGCCATCTCCTCCATCATGGAGGGGTCCGGCTCGAAGTTCAGCTCCTGAACTTCCTGCGGCGTCCACATGTCGGTGTCGTCTTCGCCTTCGGCGTCGGCGCCGGAGTCGGCGTCGTCGGGCTGGGGCTGGGGCTGGGGCTGGGTATCAGCCTGCTGATGAACAGCAGACTGGCCCCCCGACGCCAACGCCGATGTCGACGCCTCCGCTGGCGAATCCTGGTCGTAGAGTCCCAGGAACTGGTTCATCAGCTCCTCCTCGTCGTATTGATCATCCAAAAATGTTAGGATATCATTAGCGACCTGCTCTTCTTCCGTAAGTTCCTTGTAGACCACTGGTGTGGGGAACGAGAGAGCAGGTGCGGTAGCTGGGGCGGCGAATGTGAAACCAGAAGTCACGGGTGTGGTTGGGGCCGCGGACACACTCGGTTGCTCGGCGGTAGAAGGAGTGGCGAAAGAGAACGCCGCCGTTGTAGGAACTGTTGGGGCTGTGATGCCGCTCGGAGCAGATTGAGCATTAAAAAGAGACGATGCCACCGCGGGGAGGTTCGCAGCCGTCGCACGGCCTTTCGGGGTTAATATTTTCCGCGGAAGTCTCCTTGACGCGAGGGAGTAGCGGAAGTTAGGGTCCGTAGAGGAAGTCGAGGCTACTGAATCGTCCGGACGCTCCTCAGTAGAGGGGACGGAGGCAGCTGAAGTAGTAGCCGCAGCCGCAGCCGCAGAACCTTTCGGAACTTTCCTCAATGTCGGGGTTAGATCTGTAAGATCAATGGATGTGACGACGGTGCCGAAAGGAGGAGCCACGAAAGATGGGGTGTACGCGGTAGGAACGGAAAAATTGAAACCGGGGACCGTAGCAGCTGTCTGGGATGCGACTCTAGATGGGAGAGGATCAGGAGCAGAGGTCGCGGGGACAGCTGGGGTCCTAGATCTCCTCGGCGGTACTGTCAGAAAGGCCGACGATGGAGGAGCTGCCGGAGCAGTCGGAGCAGCTGGGGCCGTGGATATAACCGGTGGTGTTATTATAATGGCAGGCAACGCAGGGGTCGTAGGTTGGATCGATGGTGCCGCCTCAGAAGTAGAGCGTGTGATGGTGGTCGTGGGTGTGGGTACTTTTAAGAGTACTGCCTCACGTGCAAGGAAGGCAGAAATAGAGAGACGTTTGGTCGAATGCGATTCTTCAGGGGTAGGAAGAGAATGCGCTGACGACGTGGACATAGACACCTCGGGAATAATAGGGGTTGTATATGCAGACGACGGTGTAGCAGATGATCCAGCAGTCGCCAGGGCCGTGGACGCAGCTCGTGGTTGCTCTCCACGGGTAGACCATCTAGGAGCAATAGGTAGTGAGTATGTAACAGGCGGTGTCGGCTGATTAGTAGATGGTCCAGTAACCGCCAGGGCCGTGGATGTAGCTCGTGGCTGTTCTCCACGGGTAGACCATCTAGGAGTCGCGGGGATCGAATATGTAACAGGTGGTGGTGCTTCATAAGGAGTAGATACAGTGATAGCAGGGACCCCATATATAGGTGCGGGGGCTGCTTCGGAGGTAGACAATCCAGGCATAATGGGGTTTATGTATTCCACTGGTGGTGTCGCTCCATAGGTAGAGAATCCAGTAGCCGCCAGGGCCGTGGATGTGGCTGGTGTTGCCCATCTAGAGGAAGACAATCCAGGCCAGATGGGGTTTGTATATGTAACAGGCTGTGTTGGTTCATACATGTAGGGAGAGGGTGCAGTCACAGCTGGGGCCGCAGGTATGTTCGTAGGATATATTCCAGAGAAGGGGGGTGCCGGCATAAACGCACCGGCGGACGCACCAAAGGAGTCGACGAGTCCCTGTTGGGGGTGATAGTCTGTAGGAAGGCCAAAAGGTGGTAGGTAATTGGCCACGCCATAACGAATCCGAGGATCATTTTCGCCGTGTATCCAGTCCAAGCCGTGTTGCGTGCCACCGTCAACTTCGGTCGTGAACGTGTCCTCGTCGAATCCAATCTCGAGGTCTCTCACTCCGACGGTAATCTCCGCCACTGGCTTTTCGACCGGTTCGGGCTCATCCAAATCCAAATCCATTGCATCATACTCAGCATATCCTGCGTCGATCATAGTTATGTCGCCGCTGCCGTCGTTGTCTATGTCCATTCCATCGCTCGATGGTTCTGGCTTATATTCGAGGCCATTATCCACTGAGTGAGGAGGGATCGATAACGCCGGCTCCCTGTCAGCAATCACGGACGGACAGGGCGGGCTGCTGATGTATGGCGTTGGGTCGAGAACAGGGGGGCCGGGAACGGGGAAGTGCTCAACTTTCACCTGGACTTCCGGAATAGTTTGGGGAGGAGCGGTAGGGAGTTTGGGCGTAGACCGGCTGAAACTAGTCCCAAGCGGACCAGGATAGATGAAAGGACCCTCGAGTGCGGGCGGCTCTGCCTTTACGGCATCATCCAGCTCCTTTCGGGCAGTGAAGTCCCTTAAATAGGCACGTCCGTCACGGGCGTAATCTTTACGTGGTGGACTATATCCCCCGAATTAGCAATCCGATGCGGATATACCATCATAGGAGCAGGCCTACCACCGGCTGTTGGTAAAGCGTTCAGCGCTAAGCGAACGTCTAAGCGCTAATATGCGTTCAGGAGGTGGTCCCATCGAGCGATCAAGACCACGTGGGCGCCGAGCGAGTTCAGGAGGCGGACCCATCGAGCGATCAGGGCGATTCGGGCGTGTACGCGGTATTGTCGGGCGTTCAAGATTGAACGGGACTATCGGATGTACCGGGCGTTCAGGAGTAAACGGCCATTCTGGATCAAACGAACGTCCCGGAGTAAACGAGCCTACAACAGCTAACGACCGTTCAGGATTGTACGAGTGTTCAGGAATAGATGTGGGGTGGAAACAATTGGTCTCGGGACGAGGAAGTTCGGCTCCCTAAGCCTCACCTTGACGTCTCGAGACCTCGGCATGTGCCTCGTTCGAGCCAACTCTTTCCTGATCGTGTTCTCGTTCCTGAAGAACCGGTTGGCTCCGCCTTTCCCGAGCTTCTCGTTCCGTCCTCCATGGCTCATATGGGGTTGTTAACAACTTGACGATATCTCGCCATCCGGGGCACCGAGCATAACATCTCGAACAAGACCATATGATGCATTTCACGACATGGCGGGTGATAAATCTCACCGCATCGATGAACAGAAATAGAGCCTGTAACATCAGCGGACGCCAGAAGGCCAAAGACCAGGGAGGACAAGAGAGCTCTCCATCGCGATCACCTCTCGCTAGTATCTGAGTGGGGTGAGTTATGTGGTGCTTTACCCACGCGAAGAAGCCCGGAAGAGCACAGATAGTAGCGCAGATGGTGGCCCAGATGGTACTCAACAGACCTGTCATCCAGCGGAGAAAGACTGGGTGTGTCAACCAGGAGACCCACAAACCATAGTTGGCGTATATAGTGAGAAGTATGTCGAGCCTGGCACCCAAATCAAACCAGAAGGGGTTAAGGGAAAAGGCCGGAACAATGAGTGTGGAGATGGCGAAGAATGCCATCCCGGAACCCTTCTCCGGGGCCGATGCAAGGACCCAAATGTTAATGAGCACGAAAATCATAAACACTGCACCAGGTAATGTCAGTAATGCTTTCTCTTAGCTATCCTAGTGGGCGGGGTGGTGAAAAGATGGCACGTGTTGGGACGCCTCGCACACAAGCAGAGGAGCCGAAGACGTGAGAGGACGTCAATAGCTACGAATCATATTCCGGGCGATGCAATCCATCGGCAGCCGGTCGGGAGATAGAAGTCGTGCCGAGGAAATGGGGACAGAAAATACTTACCAGCGGAGTTGTAGTCGGATATTCTAAGGAGCCAACCGAAGACAAGGCTGAAGTCAAGGGCAGCTCTCGTGAGGCTGACACGGTCAGAAAGAAACCTGACCGCGTCAGGGTCGCGAATCATCTCGAGAAAGAACATGGCGAAGGGGTCATGCCAACAAGATATGAAGGGAATGAGGAATCAAGATACAAAAGTCGTATCGTGCGTGTGTGTGGAAGCGTGCGTGCATGCATGTGTGATGGTGGAATAACAGGATCACGATGAAAGGCAGTGTGCAGTGCTGGTGTGGAGGGGGGAAGAGAGAGATGGAGATGGAGGGGAGAGGGAGAGGGAGAGGGAGGAGGAGAGGGAGAGGGAGAGGGAGAGGGAGGATTTAAATACGACTAGGAGGTTGGGAGGCTGGCGCTAAACTACACGCACTGAATGATTGTCAATGGCCGTCGTGGTTACACGTCATCACCATCTGTGTCCGTCACGCATCAGGGAGGCAAGGCAGGAAGGAAGGGAAGTACCTATGTACATAGGTCGATACAAAAGTTACGTGCGTATTCACTACATACCTCTCCCTCCAGTCGAGCTTCTGCTACGAGTCAACATGTACAGACTGCATCTGCTACAAGAGACGTACCCCTTCAAGACCTACCTCCACGCTTAGGTCGGCCTTGCGTGCAACCACACAATATGAAGCGCCCCGTCACGATTGTCGAATCACGCCTAGCTCAGGCGGTTAGTTTTCTTCGTCTCACCCCTCCTTCGTCACTGTAATTACCGGCGACAGGCTTGAGGATAGACGAGGGAGAAGGTAGAGGTCCACGTACGATTGTATACTCAGAGCTACATACCTACCTAAGCTAGGAACCTGTCAGTAGCAGTGGCTGAGCAATGTAGGGTTGAGTGCTCAAACAACGAGTGGGGTCGCCGTCAGTGTCACGGATTGATAGTACAGAATATAAGACGAAAAGATGATTTGCTCGGGTGATCGACTCGATCAAACAATGCTCTGGCACGTACACGTCCACAAACCATGCCAGATGCTCCACGTTCCCAGCACTCGTGACCAGCCCACACAATATCGAGAGTCATAAGTCATAGCAGCATTAGAATACCCATGCAAGTAGCAAGTCCTAGCTCACTTTCGCCCTCGACCCAACAATCTCTCACGCAACTCGACAACGACATCGCTCCAAGTCTCAGCACCCTCAGTCACCACCGACGTTCCGATGCGGGTCGTGAGGTACTCGGTAAGCTTGTCGGATTTGAACTGTTCACCATAGACAACTCGGGCTTGAGGGGCAATGGATACTTGTAAGCCACCCTGAGTGTGTTGCCCATTCAACGCAAGCGTAATCTCGACTTTGGTCTCCAAAGGAATAAGAAGGAGCGTGGATTGTATGGCAATCGAAGAATCTGAAGTGCGGGCCACCTTGGTGGGAAAGGTGCAGTTCAAGAGCCGCACGTTTGCGGCAACGTGGTTGGCCATCTTCCATGCGCCACTAATCACACCCAGCATGTTGCGGATCTTGGTCTGCGACAGGGTCATCCCCCGCACGTGATCCCTGATGCACTGAACGAAAAAGTCCTTTTCGGGCGATGGGGGTAGTGGGTCGTGATCACGATTGGCTGCAATGTACCAGAGATCGATGCGGGAATCCGAAGCGTTGCCTGGCCTGAATGACAAAATGTTGAACACCAGCTCGATTTCTTGCTGGTATGTCATAGAGATGGACGTCCCAGCAATGCCCGTAATTGCCCAGCCATGTCGTTTCTCCAACTCCTCAACCCTGGCTGCTCTCGAGTTAGATATCGTTTAGAAAATAAAAATAAGAACTTAGCATCGCCGAGGGATGCCGACTGACCTTTGAGACCATTGACTTCATTAGATGTCCATCCTCTACATTCCTCCCGTTCCTTTTCCGCTTCTTCTATGTCAGTGAGACAGCTTCGCTTTTTCTGCGTCGCCACGTTAATATTTGACTCCGCCGCGGTCAACTGCTTCTGTAGTTCATCTATTTCCCGCTTCTTCGTCTCAATATCGGAATCCAGACTGATTAGCTCTGTGCGCGCGGAGAGAAGATCTTCTGGGTCACAATCGGCGAGCTCTTGTGCCATAGTCTCAAGGTCTTCATGCTCCGTCGTCAGAGACGCAAATTGGTGGATGAGGTCAGGGAGAACTGAGTCTAGAAGTGCTTGCTGCTTTTGTAAGAGTTCTTCATCTGCATTCATACCCTCTGAAATTTTCACGAGGCCTTCCTTGAGCCCATCCTGAAGCTTCATACGCCATTCGTACCACATAGCCTTGCTGAGCAGTCGTGCGTGGGTCTTGACGTTTTTAAACTGGTTGTCCATCAAAGATTTGAATTCCGGCGTTGCCGTGATGTACTCTTTGAAGAGGGGTGGGTTCTCCTCGAATGTTTCCGTCTCAATCTCTCGCACAATCCTTCGACCTTCGGAGATGTACTTCTTGAGCTCTCGGCAAGACTGGCGAAAGTTAGCATGTCTCTGCGACGAACAGTTTAGGGAATATATTTACATGTTGGTAGAGTTCGAGCATCGGGACGGTGCAGGCACCGGCTACGATACACCGTTCCAAAGAGAGATCGTCGTTCCCCCGAAGCACGTCCTTCTGGGCACTCGGCGCCTGGGTATGTCTTCGCTTTGTAGTTGTTAATTCCATGAACCGGATGCTCGTCATGTTTAAAAAGTCCTCGAGATGAATATGCTCTCCGTCACTATCTCCAACGCTTTCGAGATTCGACGATAGTACGGTCTCATGGAAGGTAAATGTACTAGTGGGTTGGTCGGATGGCACATCTTTCGACCAGCTGTTGCTCCGGGGAGGAGAGGCCAGACTGAGCCCCTTTCGAGGCGAGGGAACCAAGAAATGTGCTGTGGCACGTCCATTCCCAAACTCCAATGTGTTGTTCGCAGATCGAATAGTCCGGCCCGTGGTCTCCTCTTTAGACGGCGGCGCGTTTAGTCGAACGTTCTTGACGGGGCTGCTTTGGTGGTTCTTAAGCCGTTTAATACCATCTCGGACACAATCATCGTCGTCTTCGTCAAGTTCGGCAGGTCGTTTTCCAAGAAGCCCACTGGCGCTACCAACGTGCAGACTTTTTCGGCCCTTCAGAGGGTTTTTCTTGGGAGTCATACTAGATATCATGTCTTTCAGTGTAGCCGTGCCATTATCATCATCTCCGCCAGCACCCTCATCAAGAATACTATGCCGGTTTTTTTTGGCTGACCCTTGTCGACACTCTGAATCGAAGTCACCTTCCATAATCCGCGGATCTGTAAAACTAACCGCTTTGAAGTTTTCTCGTGACGTGAACGGGCTGGCGGCATCGCCAATAGATTCCCGCCGCTCAAGGATAGCAGTCACCTTTGGCGAACCGAGACCGGGGCGATCAGCTCCAATGCCGGAGAACCGGTGCTTCTGAGGGGTGAGCACAATTCGAGGCGTCGTGATGCCAGTAGTAGAGTTTTGTTGGAATATTGATGATTTGAATGGGTGTCTCATAGTTGACCTAGGTGTTGTATTGGTTGGGTTTGAGGCTGCTTTGTTGGGAGAGGCGGATCGTCTTTGTGACGGCAGCGATGTTGGTGTCCTGATTGGACTTGATTGCTGAGGAGTGCTGGGCACATCTATTTCAAGCTCATTGCGATTAGGAGATTTCCCTTTGGGTGTTTCCGAAGCCCGTCGATCAATGCTGCGGCGAAGTCCTCTCTCTCGCAATGGAAGGATACCAGGGTTCTCGGCTTCCGCGATGTCTGTGACCATATTCATTTTGAACGGGTCGCTCCATGAGGGTAATTCCGAGGTGATATCCCCATCTGGTATGTCTACTTCTTGTTCCATGATTTGTCTGGCCCGAGTATGGTTGTTGGCTGGAGAAGGTTCTCTGAGAATCCTACCAACTGCTGTGGTCATATCCATGCCTATTGTGGCGTCTTGTTCGTCTCCGTCTTCGAGGGTGCCATCGTCCTCATCATCAGCTGATATAATGCGGCCTAGTCCGACCGTCATATCCATAGTCCCTTCATCATCTCTCGCCAAGGTGCGACGTCGGGCAAGGGATACTCTTCGTTTCGCAGCATTTGATTTAGTTGTCGACACGACACCACCCATGACCGTAGTAAGCTCCATCGACATATCCTCATCTTCATCGTGCTCAGAAGCATCATCGGTTTGGAACTCATTTCTTATACCACCAATTGCCATGGTAAATTCCATAGTGGCCTCTTCCGCAGAGTTGTCGCCGACTTCACCGCCAGGACCCGGCCGCTCAACTCTCATCTGGCCTTGCGATGAGAGTATACCACCACCTAGTGCTCGTGTTACATCCATAGACATGTCTTCTTCCTGAAAATCAGCTTGGGCACCGTCTCGCGAGCTCATAATGCCACCAAACACCCCTGTAATTTCCATGTCCATGGGCGCCGTGTTGTTATCATCGTCGCCGCGAGTAGGGCTTGGTGGGTTTTCTTGCTCGCGAAAAGTGCTTGTTGGCTTATGTCCGGGTTTCTTGACCCAGCCAAATGAAGGAATGACCTCCTCTTCATCGTCGATCCGTTGCGTCTCTGCCTGTCGCGTAGCAAGTCTGAGAGCATCGTCGAGAGTATCGTCACCTTCATCCGTAAAGTTTGATCGAACTGACATGGCAGATGCAACAGAAGTACTAGTCATCTCATCGGCATCGAGATCCATGGTCACTCCATCGGCATCCGAGTCACTGTCAGAGTCCGAATCGATTTCCTCGTGTATCTCGGTGACGCCCTCGGTTATTTCAGAGTCTGAGCTATAGACACTAGAAGCCAACGTCAGGTCATCGTGGTTGTTGTAGTCCATTGTGGATATTCCCGAGCTCCTGCGTCCATTCTGCCGATGCACGTTCCGGTGCTCATATGGAAGATCCGGGATGAGCTCATCCATTCCATCTTGAGGGGCAGATGCCGGGGCGGTGTCCTCGACAGCAACGTTTGGTTGTGCGGCCAGCGATGAAGCTCTCCTCGTGGAGTCAGTCGAAGTAGTCGAATCCTGCATGTACTCGATTTCGTGGAAGGTGTGAAGTGTGGCCTCGGCGGCAAAAGATACGCGTCGGTTGGCAAGGGACTTCCTCCGCGCTTCGCGTCGATCCTTGATCTCTTGTTCTAGCTGGGCTCTCTCGCGTTCTTCGCGCTCTCGGGCGGCGGCCTGTTGCTCTTCCTCGGTGCGCAACGCGACTTTCGTTCCAGACGAAGATGAGTCGTCGGTCTGAAAAGGATTCGCCAGCTTCTCGATACCCTGACCAGTAGCAGAGGGAGGGGATTTTCGAGAGCCCTTCGGCTTGTGTGGAGGGATCTCTGGTAGCTGAGGCATTGTGGGCTTGAGGATTGATCTGGGCGGAGGCTTCGAGGGCGCGGCTAACGACTACGATGCAGTAGGTACGGATTAGCATATGAGAGTGGCAGAAATAAGGTTCTCCAGGTACATACCACGCGTCTATTTCCAGAACCAGACTTTAAGATATCGAGACCACCGGGACCCATGCTTTTGCTACGCGATTTCTTTCGGTTCGCATTTCCAGCCAGAGAGCTGGCTAGATCAACCGTGATGTTCTCTTTCTCCATTCTCTTTCGCACTGGTGAGTGGCCTGTTGACTTTCGGGGTCGTCGTGTCGACGGGATAGTCACATCGGCGCGGGCAGACATGTTGGCGAAGTTGTGAACTAAAAAGGTGCCAGAGGCTCACAAGCTCACAGGTTCTTTGAACAAAGTTGTGACCCTGCTTCTAACGTTTAGACAGTCATGCCTAAGTGGTTCGATGGTATGTACGAGGGGCTTACAAGCTCTGTTTATGATTATAAAGGGACTTCCATAGACAATGGCAGCGTCTTCAAATTCTGTAGAGGGACTACTAGTGAAGTTGATCGCATATTCACTCGCCACTTTTATTTGGGGATCGCGTTCAATGGGGTTTGTTTGTAAACATGGATAATGCGGGTGGAGGAGGGATCCAGTAGCACATAGCATCCAACCTACCTTGCCCCACTACTGTAGGTACTATATCAACCAAATTAGGCTTAGTGCGCAATACACACCCAATCAAAACTTGAAGCTTCAAGTTACCTACCTACGTACAATGCTGTAAACTTACCTGCCAACGCAGAAAGAAACAGTTTCATCAGCCAATATCTTGCTACTTCCCCAGGTAAAGCCTCAGCTACATTTGATCAAAACTGTACTACTAAGGTACTACCTGGTTGATACTATTTCAGTTGTCGGTTGCTGTAGGTGGCATATAGTACGTAGCTACCTAGGCTATAATAGGCGACCTGTGTCTCGAGTTCATTGTAGCGTACTGTGTATGATCCACTCTAGTAGATACATGAAATACCTATGAAGATGACGCAGCAATGTTTATAGCATGCCTCCCTCTTTCCAACAGTTCATTCCCTTCTTGAATGTTACAAGTCATACAATCTTTACGTCAAATCAAACGACGTTCAAACGATCCTTTTTTCGCGCTTGCTTTTCTTCATGTGAACGAGCTTCCTCTTCGCATCGCCTCAACACATCATCAATAGACATTTTTGATTCCTCGATCTCGCGATTGATGCGCAGGCGATCAGTGGTGCCCTTCCTAACCTGGCAGCATCGCGGAACCAGTAGCACAACTGGCCCAGTCCCAGAAGTGTAAGGGTCCGTGTCAAATTTCACGTAGCTTGCTGTCGCGGGATCACTTGGGTCCATGACATTCAGCATCAGGGTTTCCGGATCATCCTCGCTGTCCGGTCTCACGAGGTGATCGAATGTGATAGTGTATGTTTCAAGTCTGGCTCAGCCGCATTAAGGTTAATAGTATTCGAGAATAGTATTTGGGATTTCCCTGACGTACATGGGCTCGGGCAGAATTTGATCACCTATCCTATGTCGCCAAAGGTAATACTGGTGTCGCGGGATCATATCTAACGGGTTTTCGAGATCCGGGTCTCGTCCATAGAGTAGCTTGAAAGCCGTTTGGACAAGTTGCAAACATGGTTCAGCAAAGTCCACGGGCGGCGCGTCATTGATCTTTGGCCGTGCTATTTCAGCCCCGCCATGGAACATTTTGTCCAGATGTTCGAGATCGCCCGAGATCTGAATCCTAAGCGGTTTATCGAATGGGGGAGGATGGCCCAGATGAGCGGGAGTCTCTTGACATTGTGGGAGCACGAGCTTGGCGGACATTGTGAGTTTCAGGGATAGCATGGGAGTAAGAGAAAGGCAATACTGAGGGTTTCGGCGCCTTAGTATTCTTAAGGGGGCTTGTATGGCCTTTTATCATCCCTATTCGGTACATATTTGATACACCTGTCTCTAGGCAGCAACAGCCCCGCGAACCCGATAGAATGGAACCCTCTGCAATTGGAGAGTCACAAGCGCCAAGACACATGGATGATCCAAGCCTCTTTTCAATAGCAACTACTAACATACCACTTCTTAGCACAATGCATTGACTTCCTTAGCTCCAAGCAGCAGACCTACGTCCAGATCAGCATTGGTGTTGGCGACAGGCATAATTACATGCAGCTCATCTCTGCAAGCCATGCTATAACAAGCCCGAGGCAACCACGCTAACCTAGGTAAAATATTCAGCCTAATAAACAGTAGCCCATACCATCTTTGCCTGCACCTTTCACGTGCTGGCTTGCTTCTCCAAAGCAACAGTTTTATATTCAAATTCCCATATGATGGCCAGGTGATCTAAACACTGCAGCTTGCCTAATGCTCCTGCGGCCACCAAGTCTACCTCCTTTTCAGCTATATTTGTAATGATCCAGTCATAGCACGCGGTGATCCTCGTAATAGTACATCAATAGTCTTATAATTGAAACAAATGAGATCTATTCAGTGTAAAGAATGTCCAGCATAACAATATCCTACCCAATTCTACTATGCGATATAAGTGAACCTAGTGTCCCGCATACACTTGCCCCTCCGTTCTCACTGTGCTATACACATCTTCAGCCAAAACCATCGCCGATGGACATCTCACAGGACCACTCTAACAACCCCACCACCCGCACAGTAGTAATCAGCCACCAGGCTCCTTTTCAGCTTCGTTCTAGCACGGCAATGGACTTGATAATTGCGACAATAGTGATAGCCTTAATAGCGGTCGGAGTCCGGAGGCGTATTACACGCTTGCCTGCCGCAATTGCGCCACTGTCGCTCTGTTCGTCGGACAGGGATGCAAGATCGCGGGTTATCGCATAGGGACACCTGTTCAGGGCTACGATGCTCGCAAGAGTATATGTGCGTAATGTAAGTACACATCTAAGAATCGGTTAGCATGCAAGGGAAAGGATATATATCAGTCATTGAATCATACATTGAATATGACTCTATATTGTGAGCGGCAACTTTGAGGATGGGCTTATATCTTTTGATTTTAATATCCTGACGAGTCAAGGCGGTGCAAGCGAAGTATTGGATAGTAAGAAGTTTAAGGAGTTGGTGGCTTCGAGATGACTTCAAGACAGTAGGAGGATGTATTCGAGTTCTTATGTACCCATCACCCGCTCTTCGGCTTCTCTTAGGAAGGAGGGCGGTTTCGAGGCTGTTCACGAGCTGGTTTCTACACTTCTTCGCAGCATGGATCATAACGCCCGGCAAGTTGAATATCAACGAGTTTTGTTGGTATTCAAAATGAGTTCAAGTCTCTAAATCGGCGGTAAGCCTAGGAATATCCTATACCCTAGGCCAGGCCAACTCATTGCTCTACACACTGTCAGCGGTTACATCGCCATTGTCTTTGAATGCATATGATAGTGTAATTATTACCTAGTTTGTTACCAACAGGTTGGAAGTCAGATGGTTTCATATGAAGCGGCCGGGGGGCGCTGCCAGTGGACGCGAGACCCTTTTCTAGACCGCGGCCTACAGCAAGGGGGCTGTTGGGACTCAATTGGCCTCATAATCGGCCAACCTAAGACCCAAGGTTGGGCCATCAAGAGTTATCGAACATACCAACTCGTAATTTACGCCTCACGGGCTAGGCCACAGTTAATAAAGTACGGTTCAGAAAATAACTGCGCCTAACGTCCAGTTTTGGCATCTATAGCATCACAATAGCTGCGCCTCACGTGGCCAACGATTTGCAAGTCGTCTGTTAGAACTTTGCGGTCTCAAAACGTAGTTCAGAGGCTCGGATTATAATGTTAGACGCCTTGGGCCTAAATCACCGGCGGTTTTCAGGACGCCATAAAGAACGAAGACTAAGAGCCAGACAGGTTAAAGACCATGTTCGCTGGAGGTTTTAAAACTCCTTGCCAAGTGTCTGGCGTTGAGGACTTGCCCTCGCACCCGAAATCCGGGCTACCTTCATTGAGGCTCTATGCCTCAGGTTTACTAATAAATTGTTTGCGGCTGTAGAGCGTAGATATCCTTTCTTTTCGATGATACTGAGTCAAAAAGTCGGATCTGAGAAGTGTTTTAATTGTTAGAGGTAAGTGTGCGGTACCTACAGTATAGGAGAAACACGGATTAAAGAATTTGCAAGGTTCTTCAGTTAAGCATTATCTTGTACCTACTTAGTGGGGTTTGTAGGTGGGACAATACTCTAGCCACAGTTTATCGGGGAAATACAGGTAGGAGGTACCTAAGTAGGTACCTATTGTACCTAACGCACTAATAACGCCACAAGTAGTTGTGCACAAGCGAATTTCCGCCCACACAATCCTAAGATTTTGCACTCCTCCATTTTTAGACTGTCGACCTGTTGTCCCGCGAGATCCTGACGCCAACCTCAACCACCACTCGATCCCCGAAGTCAACATATCCTCCTTGCGACCTCGACCAAGACTCGCAAATATGGCTACCGAGTTGACCGTACAATCGGAGCGTGCTTATCAGAAGCAGCCTCACATCTTTCAGAACTCCAAGACCAAGACGAAGTCGGCCCGCCCAGGTAATTCTTAGCCACGCCGTTGGATGCAACGAACTGCTCATACTGACGCTCTTACCACAGGCAAGGCAGGCAAGGTATGTAGTTCATACGCGACGGACGACGGGGCCAACAACTTACATGACGAATAGAGATGGTACAAGGATGTTGGTCTAGGATTCAAGACCCCCAAGACCGCCATTGAGGGCTCGTATATCGGTATGTCGAACACCCAACCTCTCGAAAAACCCACCCGATGCAGCCAAGTTGCGATAGGCGATATCGCACTGCTACATCACGAGCTTCAAAGGATGAAAAACGGCTGCATTGGGGTTCTGGATGACTACAGCCTCATGTTCCGCGCGAGAGAAGGAGCAATTGCATCGCTATTTCCAGGGGAAAACTAATATTAGCGTACAGACAAGAAGTGCCCCTTCACTGGACTTGTATCCATTCGCGGCAGAATCCTTACAGGCACCGTTGTCTCAACCAAGATGCACCGAACGATAATCATCCGACGTGAATACCTTCGTAAGTATCCTCCAGTCATCCTTCCACTCCAACATCCAGACGTCGTAAACTCTGAGAAAGGACCACTTGCTAACTATCGCGATAGATTTCATCCGCAAGTCAGTTTATCCGCCATCGATGAGGCTACAATCCTCGTACTAAACTATATCCTCAATAGGTACGACCGTTACGAGAAGCGACACAAGAACATTGCCGCCCACTGCTCGCCCGCTTTCCGTGTCGAGGAGGGTGACCACGTGACGGTGGGCCAGTGCCGACCTCTGAGCAAGACCGTACGATTCAATGTTCTCCGCGTGCTTCCCCGAACTGGCAAGGCGGTCAAGAAGTTTAGCAAGTTCTAAGTTTAGGGACTCTTACGGGCATCGATGGCGTTGTTTCTTCACGGTTCTTCATGATACAGAATTTCGGAACGGGCGGTCCATAGGCTAAAACGGCGACACGGAAATGCACGCCGGTAGTTCTGAAATACAAAAAGAGAATACCACATGATGAGAGTCTCAATGTATTTGATGAGACGTTTGGACGAATCGAGGGGCCACGCCGGCACTTGTTATATGTGAAATGGTGGCCAGATGGGTTCGAAGGGTCTCGGGACCAAATTTGGGATTGGTGAAAACAATCCCACCCACCGCAGCTTGTCTCGTTGGGATGCTATCACTCAGCACTGAAGCTCTAATTCTTTGAGACAATTGCACCTTCAGTCTTGCGCAGATATCACACATCCTGCTTTTGTCGTGCTCCCCATTATATCACGACAGTGAAACGTAAATGAACATCATATCCCCGCAGGACTTTTCCAAAAAGCAACACTTACACCAGGATGCACCCGAACATGTAAATGCGACTAGAGTATATTTGACAAGGCAAACGGACTTCCTCAGCATCGTCAATAATACGCGCTTATCGTCGATCAAGTGGCGAGGCGAGAGAAAGCTAACCATCGAGTCAATACAAAGATCCCGCAACACAAGCGCAGCGCCCGCCCGACTACCTCTATCTACCTTCTCTTGTCGCGGCTTCGAGGATGGGGTTATGGAAGACTAAGCAGGTTAAGTTGATAGTTCCTCCGATATTTGCTGATTAGGCGATATAATGTGCCTAGGACAAGGTGACAAATTGACTTCATATTATTGAAGAACACTTTCTCCTTCATTTTATGTTAGTCTTGCGCATTTATATCAGCTTCAGACCACGCAGATTCACATGGTCCATTAGAAGCCCATCATATTACGATGACCGCGATAACTGCATAGCTGTTATCGATAAGCTCGAAGCCGTATAAGCTCGAAGCCGTGCCCTATCTAATCCGAACTAAAGAGACCCCCCCAGATCAGGCAAAGAAGACCATATCAATCAAACAACCTACACCAAAACTCCAGAATTAGTACAGAAGCTCTCCGTACGCCAGCACTGATGAGCTGGTGGGACAGCCTCTGGGCCTCGAACAAGAGCGCCGACGATCCGCTGCGGAAGCTGGACCCGAAGCTCCGGGAATTTCTCGCGAAGGAATCGCCCGTTAAATACCACACCGGCAACGCCCCGCAGCCCCAGACATCGGAGAAGTCCCCCGACTCCACGTCGTTAATACCAAAGGCCGGGGCCGAGAGCGAGAGCGGGAACGAGAATGAGAGTAAACCCGCAGCGCCCAGGCAGAGCCAGTTCCAAGATGGCCGGTACGCCCACCTCTGGAAGTCGTATCGACCGCTGGCGGAGATCGAGGCCGAGACCAAGAGCGACCATGAGAAGCTGATGGATGTCCTGGAGGGCTATAAGGACCGAAAGTCGCAGATTGGGCGGGCAGCACTCGAGAACTGCGCCCTGGAGCAGGTCGATTGGCGCGCCTGCATGTCGGATCCGTCCTGGAGCGAACGTATGACCATGTGCCGGCAACAGGTCAAGAAGTTCGAGCGGTGCTATATGACACAGACGGTACATCTTGCCTCTCTATATATTTCGCATTCTTCGTTGTGATGTCTGTGGAAACGTCACATTCTCTCCTCCTACCTCTTCGCAGACCTCTGCTTTCGTTCATGCCGTACTCCAGTACTACGCACGAGACAGACGATTCGGGACACGCCATGGTGGGAAATCGCTAACGCCCCCTCTTCCCTCAGAGATTACTCAAAGCCCTCGGTTATCTCTCGACCCTCGACCAATCCCCCGAAGTCGAAGAGGACATCCAGATGCACGCCGACGCGCTATTCCAGCGCATGATGAAGCAGGAAGCCGAGATAGAGGCGGCGAGGAAAGAAGGGCGACCGATACCGAAATTCGAACCCCTCATACCGAGGCCCATGGTCAGCGCGAAGATGCCCGAGCCGGAGCTAACGCCCGAGCAACAAGAGACGCTGAAGGCGAGGTTAGAAAAAGTCGCGGAGGGAGACCGCGCAGCGGAGGAGGAGGCGATCAAGGGCGAGTTGCGCGCCAAGGCCGAGGTCGCGTCGAAGGTCCAGGACTTGTGGAAGCAGCAGGAGCTCGAGCGGCGGATGCGCAAGGAGAGGGGTGAGGAGACCCTGTGGGATAGGGCCGCGGGTGTGTTCAAGAGTGGTAACAGCCAGGAGAAGAAATAACGTCTCTTGGTCAGACTCTGCTGGGACATCGGTTACACTCTGGTATACGGGCAGAAAAAAAAGTTGAATCGACGAATATCTCTCTACTCGCATCCTCAGTCATCTGGTAGATTTACGAGGATGACGCGCATGTATAAATGATCTAACGATTGTATAATACTGTAAATAAGTATGGGCCACCTAGTCCAAGATGAACAATACCAAAAAGCGAATTAATCCCACCATCTGGCATAATAGATAGGCACGGCACGATCTAGGCTGTCTTGCAGTATGTCAGGCCCACCAGGCGAAGATCATCATTATCTCGCTCACTTAGCCCACACTTTCAAAAGCGTGGCCGAGTTAGTAGGTTAGATAGGTAGAACAGTCAAGGCTGAGCCTGCATTTAGAAATTTAGTATATATAAGTATTCATACGATCCACGGCCTTTGCGTCCGAGTGTCAAATACGCGCAGTCATGAAGCTAGGGTCTGACAAGGACTTTCATTGTCGGCTTATACCCGACCGACAATATTCCGTGGAATGAATATATTGCGCCTTTGATACAACTATGTGAGGTAATAGCAATATGTTTACAGCACGTATCCCATGCCATCTCGTCGACAGGGAACATATAATCGGATCAAATCGGATCGAATATCCTTCGCTCAGTTACCCGGTAGCCACTACAATATATGGATCCATCCCGAGAAAGCCGGTATGGAACTAGGTCCCGAAGCATTATGCAGCGAAAGCTACATGATCTAGTTGATTTACCAAATTAAAGAAACAAGTCAGTATGAGTAGAGAAGAAAGATACGAAGAAGTCCTAGGGCAGATATAGATGAAAAATGAAAAATGAATAGCACCGACAAAGCTTGTTCTGGTGTCGAGACGACGTCAAATTAGTCAGTCAGCCATCCAAGACACTCTCCGAGACAAGGCCTAGTTTATGTAATCTAGAATCCGAAGGCGCAATCCTACCTCCCATGTCGATCTCCAGTTTCGAGGGTGGAGATGAGAAATGATATCATCCGGCCAAGACTCGGCCAAGAGATCGCCAAGAGATGAGGCAAATGCTTGTTTCATTGTATTCAACGTCACGTCAACGACACAGAACATAGGTATACACAGTTCAGTTGGGCAAGGAACCGAGAGCCTCAAGTCGAGAAAGGTTGTATATTCATCGCTAATAAAGGATCGCTCCGAAACACACGTAGTGCTAGATAAGAAACAATGCTGCTAACCAACAAATGTAGCTCGTAACGTAGTCCAAATGTCTATTCCTCTGAGCGGGCCTGGTAGTGTAGCCACCGATGACCTCCCGCCGTGTTTCGCCCTCTGATTGCATAGAGGTAGTCTACCAGAATTGGGTCTATTTTTTTGTCCTCTTTGGCGTTGTCAGTCCTATTATCGGTCTCGTCCTCATTGGTGTCGATTTTCGTCGGAATTTATTTGTCCGCTACTATTCACCCTCGCCAAATTAACCTTGATAGCATTCCGGGCTCGCTAGAAGTATACGCAGCTAACTCTTCTTTTGGAGACTTCGCTCTTCTCCTGGGAAATGTTGACATTGGTGTGTCGCGTTGTTCACTGTGATCATCGCTGCTATCATCGCCCAACTCACCGGAAAGCCTTATACAGTTGGGGGTGAGGGGTGAGGTGAACCGTTTGCAATAGATGCTACCAGCGGCGGTGGTAGCGAGCTTTCGCTGTCATGAGACGAGGAGCTTAAGCCATGAAGTGATTGGTTGACACTCTGAGATGCAATGCTTGGATCAGGGGCTGCCGGAGGTGGTTGTGGAGATTGTTGTCCATTATTTGTATTTGAGGCTAGAGAACTTGAACCAGAGCCTTCTGGTATAGGTACTAAGAGTTGGCCACCTGTTTGAGACCCGGGGTGTGAACCCGAGGGAATGGGCGAGGGTGGCGGGTGGAACGAAGGGGCATGAAGGAGTGGCACGAGAGGAAACGGAAAATCTCGGACGCTGGCTCGCTTTCGGTTCTAACAACAGCCCTCATTACAAGCGCAAAGTCCGCAACATATCTCGCATCCCGCTTCCTCTCCACCTCTAAGGGACATGTCGGGTTGGGGTTCGGCGGTCTGTTTGTTGAGAAGCATATGTTAGTTAAGCGGCGATTCCAGGTCGTCCCAACTAGCCATATATATCATACGTGCTGTAGTGGGATGGGATGAAGAGAGCGACCCTCATTGGTGACTAAAAATAAAATAATAGACATACAGGTTGCTGAGAGACGACGCCAGTGGCCGAAGTCGAGCTCATCTCCATGGGAGCTTGCTGTTGTGGTTCTTGAGGAGCAGGCATGGTGTTTTACTGATTCGATAGATAGCTGCCTAGGAAGAGTTCTTCGATATGTCTGTTTATTGATAGAAAATTGAATCTATCTCTGTTGAATCTGGGAGCTGGCGTAAAGAAGAGGACAGCATTGGGAGATGCGAAAATGTGGGAATAGAGACCCCTTTATACACACTGCACGAGTTTGCGATATAGGTACGGCTATCACGGCAAGATGGTCAGCTCCAGTGCCTGGCACCTACCTGTTTACCTACCAACCCCTTGCTTGATAGGTAACTGAGGCATGAGCCCCAATCGGGACGTAATACCTATCAATGTAGGTATATGGACCGTACCTGTCCATCTTTGGTACAAGTGAGTACTTGAGGTAAAGCGAAGTGACATGTCGTGGTTTCAAGCTGAACGTGCATGCACCAGACCGACCCGTAATCTCACGCGTGCATGATGCATGATAGGTACTAGAAGTATTAGGTAAGTCCAGGTATCTGGTACCTACCAAATCTCAAATCCCGCCTCTACATTGTTACATGCAGGTCTACACTAGAGGTACAAGCCGCGAAGCTTGAGCTGACCCAACACCGACCCCGGTCCATAGTGCATATGGGACCACTATTACTACTCTACATAAGGTAGTAAAATGTACCTACCACCCTACATCAATATTCCGCAACACCCTCGTCATTCCTTTCCACTCCTAACTAGTATTCGTGGATCGTGGGCGACAGGATAGCCTGGTAGTGGCTACGCCTAAGCCGTAAGAGTGTCCAATAAGCAAGCCAATCGGCGCTCGTGGCCAATCACGTCTGCGTTATGGGCTGACAAGAGCCTACCTATCAGCGATGGATATCCTATTCCCTGATTTGGGATGAAAGATGGTAAAACCGCGCAGCGAGGCCTCCTGCATCGCGCACCCCTGAGTTGCTGATCATGCGTCGTCTGGTACAGCTCATTATCGCAACCCTGACATCGTATTCCTCCATCGTGGCTGGCGCCCGTCAACACCGCAACTTCGCAAACATACATACACTCCCTAGGTGTACGGCGTCTAGACAGGTGACCACCGGATACGTGGTTCTTGGGCTCAGACTACACGATGCTCAAGTATCATCATCTCAAGCTAGCAGAACTTTGTCACCGGGTTTGATATCTCGACGGTCTGAACTCTTCAAGAAGAAGAGGAACCGTCTAACAGCTAGGCATGCTTAGCCGGGAAAGAAATGCCTGCCCATATCGAAACTCAGTACTGTAGGTAGTGTGTACTTCCGAGTTTATACCGGTACGTGTTCCTGTTGGTG
This sequence comes from Nemania serpens, assembly GCA_022578855.1. Taxonomy (NCBI): domain Eukaryota; kingdom Fungi; phylum Ascomycota; class Sordariomycetes; order Xylariales; family Xylariaceae; genus Nemania; species Nemania serpens. Next base: position 264,117 of record MU396711.1, on the reverse strand, counting down.
CACCGTGCCGCCGCTAGACGTCAGAAATATGTCTTGCCTAACCGCCTTCTACACTGCCATCTGTTTGAGGAAATTAAGCTCCAGGCCCGCATGCCATAGCTCAAGAAAACCCCAATCAGAATCAGCAGAGGTAATCCGCGATTCAGCTTCCTTCTTCCCCTCTTTTACGTCTCTTCCATCCTCAACTAATCCTAGGACTACCGACTCAAGCTACCCATAGTAGCGGATCAGTGCTGCCTCGACTGCCACCGCCGGTATTAGCTGGCTACATGTAGATATTGCTGGCATTTGTTGGCCTTCGATAGTGGGGAATTCGTATTTACGCTGCGCCTTAGTTGGTTGTAGTCCGACAATGGGGCTGAGAACCTGGACAAGCTAGACAATACGGAAATGGTGATATGCCCAGGAAAACGCGAACAGGTAGATGGCGAAAGCAAGCACAGTACTTTGTAGGGGGTTTCATGGTAAGAAACGGCATGGAAAACGGTGCCTACGACCGAGTACAAAGGTAAACTTAACAGAGCGAGGAAACTCTCTCAAACGAGGATCTGGAGGACTCGGACGAGGATGTTTATACCCGCAGAGCTGTTAAGGGCGGGTAATCATGTTTGCTCGGCAATTTTACAAGGATTCGAAACACGTAACTTACCTATGTTATCCATTCACATACTAGGTCACATCATGTCTGGAGAAACTGTCCCCCTAGAATTGACACCGCTCCGGGGAAATATCACGAGGGGAAAAGCTCCGTCGTGGATACCTATCTGACTTGGCATGTACCTATCTATCTACGTGCATGTATGTATCAACAGCCAAGACAAAAAGCAGAGAAAATAAGAACGACTGTTTTCTCACAACCCATGGTTCTCATTCGACGACTTGGGCAAGGCAAGCTGGTATATCATATTTGATATATACTTACTAGGTGTCGCGCAGGTAAGGCGACTTCGAGCCTCAAATTACCTAATAAGGCGGGTGACAAATGGGTGCAGGTAGATAGATACGTAGGTTGATGATATTGATGATATAGACAATCCGCCAAGATCCTATAAATACTGGCCAAGCCACCAACTCAAGCTGTCCCGCTCCCCACAAGCTTGGTGAACTATTTCGAACACACTACATCTATTCTTGGTGTAACCTACCCTAAGCTGTTCGCCCTACATCGACTTGGCATCGCCCGTTGCGATTTATACCCAGATAGACCGGGTGACCAAGGGCCTATCACGAGCGAGCGCGGCGGTAAGGGGGAAAACGAACCTCATGTCACTCTGAATAGGGATATGGAAAACAGATGCCACTTGGGGCATTCTATTGACAATTGAGTGGCCGGTTGTGAGGGCAGCAGAATGGCCAATATGGTCTCTGATTGACAAATACTTAGGTAGTCCAACAACCAAACTCGTGGTAACCATATCAGTTATGTTCAGATATCATTATCATTCATCATCATGACCATCCATTCATTTCGTAGGACCCCAAAGACTCATAACATAACCAAATGACCCCTCATCTGCCCTCGAGCGCCAAGGCCGCGCGCTCAAGAAACATATTGAAGTCCTTGATCTGCCGCAAGGCACCGCCTCCATCACCCGCCAAGCCCACTTGATTCGTGATCTGGGAGATGAGGAGGTCTAGATTCGCCAGCTCCGCTGTCCTGCGTTGCTTGGGGTTCAGTTCGGGTGCCATTTTGCCGTTTTCGACCGCCAATTCGATGTCGTCCATGGTCGAAGAGAGTCCCAGTTGGTTCTGCCTACATCAGTACGTACGTTCACCTTGGTTCCCACGAGCGATGGGGAACTTACCAGCGCCTCGTTATTTGCCCTCTCGTGCCGCATTCGGACGGCATCGAGCTTGAGACCTACTTGCTCCCTCTCGGCACGAATCCTCAGTATTTCGTTCCGGAGCGAAAGCTTCTCCTTCTGCGCGGCCCGCACCCGCTTCTTAAGCGTGCGAAGGTTATCCAGGGCAATGGTCTAGAATTTATCAGTTTAGTCAATCCGAGTGAAGAAAAAGTCGAGTAGTACTCACTTGGGTCTGTAGTTGTGTTCGTAGCTCTTCCTGAAACGCCTCCACGGCTCGCAGCTTGATCCGGTATACCTTCCTGCTGGCTGGTCCGTCCGCTTGGCTCGCTTCTTCGTGTAACGTGGAAAGATACTTCTCCAGTGACTCTTCACACATCTGCAATACTACATCGATGACGTTTGGAGATTTATGATCTGTGAAGGGTATTTCGGCATTGAGAACATCCTCGTCCGCATCATTGTCGTTGCGTCGTAGTGGCTTTGTGTATCTCTGGACTGTGATAGGAATAGAGCCCCCATCGCTTTTCCGTCTGGCAGTGACCTTCTTCTTCTTCGCCTTAACAGCTTTGGGCTGTGCTTGTTTTGCTGGGCTGACTTTTTCCTGTCTTGGCCGTCTCTTCTTAGCGGGTCGTTCCATTGGAGCCGTCGGTGAGTCTACGTCATCTGCACCGTCGGGCGGCTGCTTACGCCGAGGGCTCACTCGAGGACGCTTGCGACCAATACGGCGGGCAGCTTCATGGTTGTTAATTTCCTCAGCTTCCTCGTCCTCTGCCCCAGGTTCCGGTTCCGGTTCCGGTTCATGTTCAGCCTCAGCTTGTTCATTTTCTTCTTCACTTTCGCCTATCTCGTATGGAGATTGACGTATAGTTTCTAACTTCTTCCGCTGCGGCGGAGGTTTCCTGGCACTATTAATGCCCGCAGCATCTGGAGGAGAAGAGAACTGTTCTGCGTCAAAGGCAACGGTGCTAAGAGCGCTTCGGCGATTCTGACTCCGCGTAGACCGAGCCGAACCTGTCACTGCTGTGCTATCGCTTCTGCGCGAGTGACGCGCAAGCGGCGACGAGCCATGAAGCTGCTCGACTGGAGAAGACGGTGTCCTTCGTATGCTTGCTCTTGTAGTCCTTGCGGATAAATGACCCACCGTTGTGGTGCTCTGCCTGGTTTTCCGTGCCAGTGGTGACGATGTTGCGACCTCGCCAGTAAGCCCTGCTTCCTCCGCCTCCATGACTACCCTTTGGAGCTTTGTGCTCCGAGTGATGGCACTCGACCGCTCAATAAGACGGCGACGTCCACTCCCAGGGGCCGCGATTGGGCTTTCTGTAACCTCTTCTATAAGGTCCATCATGGATTCGTCGGATTGCTTCGATGCTTGGGACCCCCGTGATCGTTCGTTGTTAGCATCACGCCGTGGAGTGTCATCTTGGTTTAGATCGAGTGAGCTTAAGCGGGCAGAAATTCTTGTTGTTGTCGGCGGAGGGTTTGCTTGGGGTGGGCTCGTTCGTCCTCCATCATGTTCTTGCTGTATGGCGTTGAAGAGGGTTGAGTTTCGGCCGCCGCTCAGTCGCGCCGAAGATCTCGTGGCAGCCGATGTGCTTGAGGGCTGTGAGGGTACTGTCGATCCAGATGCCGGCTCGCCACTTAATCGCCGTCGTTTCGCGGACGTGTTAGGCTCCGATCGTATCTGAGGCAGAGAGGGAGATGGATCGGAAAGGACTGGACCGGGAGATGAACCGGGGGAGGGTTCGTCGACGGGCAAGACGAAGCCAAACGAGTCATCGGCCACTTCATGACGCCTGTCACGAATACGTTAGAATAGAGATCGGAAGAGAGGAATGGATAGATGGTCCCAGATGGCTCTATTTTTATTGGGTTTCCTTCAAAGTAAAAAGAAAAATCGAAAGAGAAGAGAAGCGTACCCGGCCCCTCGCATGCGCTGCTGCATGCGCTCCTCTCGGCCTGATCATGTCGGGTTAGTGATATGGATGGTGGTTGAGTTGAGATGCTGCGTGGAGATTTAGACTTACTAGTGGCCATGGTGGTCACGTATTTGCGTCGTCTTAGTTTCTAGGAGATGCTACCATTTCTAGAAATCAAGGAGAGATTAAACTGCTGCAATGATATGCTGCTCTTGACTCGACGTACATAAGCCCGCTGTACTGCTCTCGTTAAGGTACTTCTAGCATCCAGTATAGAGACGCGTCGTCGATACGCGCCGATGACACCCCCACCATGCCCAGTAAGGTACAAGTAGATAGGTTGTGGCTAGTGCGCTCTAGGTTAGGTTGAAGTGGCTTAGCACCAATCTGCACTACACCTAGCGGAGAACCCCACATTATTTATTTTATGGGTCTAAGTACTGTAAGGATTACGTTCTCGGTACTGTACGAATAGGTACCTAAAATACTGTGCGAATAGCACGCCCTCCGAACCACGTAATCCTAGGAGCTTTCCCAACTCGACTCAGCTCCCCCGTGAAGTTATGACCTCAGCTCTCAGGCATCACCACCCGCGCCAGAGCCATCAAGAATAGGCAGCCAACTATCGCGGTCGTTCGCATATCTGCCGTGCCAATTCTTTGATATGGGAACCTAGGCTTCTTCCTAACCTGCGTCCCTTCATTAACTTACTGTCTGTCAACCGCCTCGAACATTCTCCATCGCGACAAGCTCCCCATCTGTACCAGCTTCGTCGCATATCGCCAGGATGCCCTTGAACGTGTGTTTCCCCTACCGCATCATGTCTACCTCACGATCCCCTTCTTCGCCTTCTCGTCCTAACTTGAGCGATAGATCTTTCGCATCTTGGGAGACGTATCCCACCTCCTCTCGAAAGTCATCATAATCTACGCGATCCACCGCAACCGGAGTGCCGAAGGTCAGTACAATACTCTCACGCCGTATCCGTACTTCAGAGAATATGGAGAAGATGAAGGCCATGATCGCTCCCAAGAGTCGCATAAGCTAACCGTGCAACCAACCACACAGGCGTATCGTGGATCACACAGGTCCTTTACGCTGTCGTGTTCTGCTCCCGATATACCGACATCTTCACCGAAACGTCGAGATGGAACTACTTCTTTAAGCTGTTCTACATACTCTCGTCCATCTACATCATTGCCATCATGCGCTGGCTTTTCCCGCGAACGAGGGAGCGGGAGATTGCTTGGAAGCTGGGGGCTGGCATTCTCGCCGGCTCTCTGCTACTCTCCCCATTCGCCATGCTCGTCTTCGAGGGCCGCACGCAATGGTCCTTCTTCACGGTCCGCCCCTCTCATGCACACGCTTCTCAAACCCGCGGCTAATTATTGTCATAGTGGGTCTGGGATTTCTCTCAGATTCTCGAATCCATCTGTGTCTTGCCTCAGCTCCTTCTCCTCCGACAGACGAGCGTCCCGACCGTCATCGATTCCTTCTACCTCATTTCCCTAGGCGCCTATCGAGCTCTGTATTGCCTGAACTGGATCTGGAGAGAGCTTGATCCCAACGACCGGAAACCGAATGCTGTGTCTGTCATCTTTGGAATCATCCAGACGGCCCTCTATGTTGATTTCTTCTGGGTCTACTACACGCGACAACGGGTTAAGCTACGATACGGTGGCATCGTCGACGCTGACGATATCAGGCGCGGTTGGCTTCTTAACCGCATTTTTGGCAACAAGCATTTCGAGAACAATCAAGAGGATGAGGAGAGTGTCCCGGCTCTGGGCGACGGCGAAAACGGCAATACCTCGTCTCAACGGAGATCCAAGTGGGGTGCCCGGGGTATCTCGATTAGTGCTGATGACACAACGTTTGAGCAGGAGCATGACCATGATCTAAATGACGAAATCTCGGGAGCAGTCGATCCCGACGCTAAGATGAAAGACCCCGATGAGCTTGCTCGAGCTCTCGACGACGACGATGATGATGACGACGACGATAGTGACGATGAGGAGGACGACAGTGACGATGACGATGAGGACGATGGTGCTCCATCAGGATCCAACACGAACTCGAACAAGAATGTACCCGCCGGTGTAAACAACGAGAATGAGTGGCGAAGTGCATAAACTTTCCAGTACGCCCCTGGAAGATACTACCTATTTTGATTTGGAAATCATAGCACAACTCTCGCGGCCCAACTGCAAAATCCGTCAACCGGCAGGATCTGTTATAGGTGATTAAGCCCGTAACACGGCGTATAATTCTATTATGCAAGTTTCATATGCGGTGGAAAGGCGCACAGGGGTTCAATCGTAAGAGCAGGAAGATGCATGAACTACAGGTTCCGATTTTTGTATCATAATTTGCAGCGCCACGTGAAGCCAGAAATTTACTACTTGTACATTATACCCTGATTTCCTCGTCGGAAAATATTGTGATTGGCACCGCTTTGTGTCATTTTAACCCTCGTCACTGTGTCACCGTGTAGCCTAAGATATGTATATAAGGCGAAGAGGACTTCGAGGGCCTCGTACACGTTGCTAAATTCTCGGCCCGGAGTACGAGGTTTATTTCCAGTGTGCATTTGGAAACGAGCCTTCCAGATATATGTGAAATTCAAGCAAGCTCTTTAGCGATTGCTAACAGCATGTATGACGGGCATTCGGACACACCTACCCGTACCGTCACCGTCCCACAACACGTCTAGATACACATCTCCCTACCAAATCGGCCCAGGGACAGACGAGCTTTGTGTTATTTAAGTTTGTGTAATGCAAGCTAGGTACCTGCTCAGCTGTCTGGATGAACATACACGGAAACGGAGCTCGGTATTCGGAGTTCGGATCCCGTCTCTTTGCCTATACCAGGAGCTATGAAAAAGAGGAGTGCGAGAGAGGAGATTCGGCTGCATGCCTAAGTTATGTAAGGTAGCCTTTACCTAGCCTACTTCCATGCATACGTGTGGGAGTTCACGTGTTGCGCAAGCGAATATGTGTAAGTACTTAACCTACAATGTAGCTAGATTGAGTTCGGGATTTCTCTAACTCTTATCAAAGTTCCGTTTGGCATCCTCATCGTTGATGGCTACATAGTGTCACATGTGTACACGTGTGCGTGTGCATATGTACAGTATGTAGGCAAGTAAGGGTGATGGGTTGATAGATTGTAGACAGGGCAGGTATATGGCATAGTTGAGTTTTGTTGTTATGTGCCAGAAAGTGTATATAGGTACATATACTCGAGAGCAATTATAATGTGTCGCCTACATGTATGTACCGCCCTCTCGTAAACCATGTCTCGCATATGAAAGCTTGTGGCACGAGGTACATAGCATCAATATGGGACGGGCCGCTCCCGACGCCTCGTGCTGGGCTTCGGCGGTATTTTATGGTGCCGAGGAGCTGGGTTGGGTATTGACGGGGTGGAAACGTCATATTGGCAATTGGAGCGACTTTGTCGAGTAAGTTGGTTAGTTGCTAGATAGGTCACACGCAAATGAGATTTCTACCACTTTATACTTATCACATACTAGATAAACCTCGCTATGTTGTGTATGCTGACATTGTCAATCAGGAGCGTGACGTTGTCCCATAAACGCTCGCTACCTGCATCTGCTGCTCGGTACAGGTTTCGAAACTAAGTGGCGCCATCGTAAGTTTCGGTTTACAACTATGTAGACTAAATATGGATTCAACTTTGGTACCGTGTTAGGACGAAAGACGGAACCGGTCTGTACTGTGATCCCGATAAGGGCGCAGAGTTAGTTAGTAAAAGAGGACATACCCGTATTAAAGCGTCTGTCGACTTGGCCATCTTCTCTTAGAGAAAGGGGATAGGGGTAGTCAGTTCCCTAGGGGTTTTTGATGTGATTCGGCCGGTATTCGGGCTGGGTAAGCGAACAGAGTATGGTGGGATAGGTGTTTTATTGATCGGGTTAAAGGATGAGATCTCGATATTTATGTGCTGCGAATCGCCTTTTAGTTCTAGTTGAACCCATAGGCAAACACCGGCCCAATTCGTAGACGGCCTGTGAGACTCTCAAGGTCAGGGGTAAGCAAGTCCTCTATGAGCTGCGATTATCTATCTCACGTCAACTATATGGATAAATACGAGCCGAAAAGTTTCGACGGTCTGGTGCTATAAACATGAAACCCATGATCGCGAGCCCCGGGGACACGAGTCGCCGGACGCCAACCTATGGCATCCTGGCAATCTTCCAGTACGCGCGCAGGAGGCCCAGTCCACCACTCTGCGTCTCGACTGTCCGCCCTCGCCCACGGTTATTCGGGTCTTCCACAATCGCCTGACGCATCCGCTTCACCTCCCCCGCCGCACCGCTCCCATCCAGCGGCGACTGGCCGTTCTTCGCATACTTAATCCGTGGCGGTCCCGGGGTGGGCTCGTGGGACGCCGGGCTGCGCCACGTGGTGTCGGTGGGCACGCCGTAGTTCCTGTAATCCGTCCCGTTCGGCGCGTAGTGGATGCCGTCGCTCGCCAGCGTCGGCCACGGGCCCACCCAGTCGCCCATCAGCAGGCCCGCCGTCCACCACTGGCCGAAGCGGCCCGACGCGTCCCGCGTCCCCATGGCCGCGTGCACGTTGTGCGCCAGCCAGCCGCCGTAGGCCCCGCAGGCCTCGGCGTGGGAGCCGCTGACGGATCGGAAGGCGCGCTCGCTGACCCGCAGACCGGTCTCCGGCGCCGGCGTCTCCAGGGGCGCGCAGAAGGCCGCGAGGTGGTGGAAGAAGACCCCCTTGAAGGTCTGCAGATCCTGGCTTCCGGTGCCGCTGGCGTCGAGGTACTCCTCCATGATGCCGAGACGGCCCAGCCCGTGCCATTGGGGGAGGACGCCGGCTTGCGTCGCGAGGAGATTGTCGATCGGCCTGTCTGCTGTGAGGTTGTAGCCGGTCGCCTTGATCACGTTCTGAATCAGACTGTGTCCGTCGGCGAGAAACGAGGCCGCGCCGGTGGCGTCCCATAATCCGCGTTGGCCGGTTAGGATGACGCCTTGGTTGTATGAGAAGACCATCTCGTCGCGGACATCGCAGCTGGTGTTGTTGTTGTTCTTATCGAGATACCCGCTGATGTGGAAGCCGTCGACGATCAAGCCCTGGTCGTTCGTCATGTTGGAGTCACGGAGCCATCGGTAGCCGTCGATGGCGGCCTTCAGGTACTTCGCATCTCGCGGGCCGCTGGGAGCCCGTGAGTTCCGGGGCTTGGGATTAAATCTGTCCGTGTAGTTATGGAACGGCGATTGGTTATTATCACCTGGGAAATAGAGGTACATGGAGATGGACGCAGCGATGTAGAGCTCGTTCGTGATAGCATTCTTGTATGGTAGCAGCCGGGGATTCCATAACATCCCTCCGTTACATAGCTTGGTGTCCCAGCCATGCGAGGCGAGGTCCCAAAACAAGCGTGCCCGATGAGAAAATGCCGGAATCCATACGTTTCCGTGATATGGCTGGTTAGAGATTGTTGCGCAGCTGTTAAACCTCCGATCGGTGACACCAGGCGTTTCTTTGGACAGGTCTGGACTGGAAAAGCCGTAATGTAAGTCGCTATGGGCGTTGATGAATTGTACAGTTTCGAGCCAGCCTAAAACTACCCACAGAATATCGTCGTAGGCCTCGTTTCGTAAGGCCACGGCATCCTGTCCGAAGTAGTAGGCAATAGTCTGGGCGAAGTAATTATCGATCAGGTTGGAGGCGCGCCTCCAATCAGTCACGTTATCCTCTTTCGAATTCAAAAATACTAAATCTTCCGAAATGCTGCGGGTTGCTCCCGAGATGTGCGTGCCTATTACCGCGGCCGTCCAATCGATGGCATCGGGCCAGGTCCCTAGCCAAGGGGCGAAGAATTCCGATTGTGTGACGTCGAGGGCGCTTAGGAGATCGGCGAATACACTGTTATCTGCGATACGAGTCGACCTGGTCTTGGAAGCAGTGTTCACGGAAGCAGGTAGGAAGCTCGCTGGTGCGCCCGGAACGCATTGCCTCGGTCTCTCGAAGAACACGGGACATCTATCGGTGAGTGCGAATGCAATCGTCGTCCAGGCCAGAAGGATACAACTGAGTAAGGCCTGAGACAGAGTAGAGGAAAAGCTTGTGACACCGGCCATTTCAGTAACGGGAGGGGAAACGTCAGGCAAGCGGAGGGGGGATGGCCGAAATATATAAGGTCGAAGTCTTTGAAGATCCAGAGGAGAATAGGGAAGCGTGACGAGAGTTGACTCGTTCAAGAACAGGGCGCTTCAACCAACGCTCGCAAGGATAGGCCGACATGCCCAGATCTGAATCGGAACATCAGAATGGATAGAACATCTCAGCTAGCAGAAAATTACAGTGAGGAATTGAGTTTAAGTTCTAGTTAAGAGATGAAGAGAAAGGCAATATGAACAAACCATTGGTACTAATGCCAGCCAGCCTCGTGCCACTGAAATATATACGGCCACGTGAGATATATTAAACTTCACATGGGTGTTGTTCAGAAGTGCCATGTAAAAAATTTTCTGTACCTGCGTGGTCTCTGGCATTTATAGTGTGGCCAGCCGCTTTGAAGTCAATAACTCGAACAGTAACCACAGAGAGTTCAGGTATTGATTACGTGGGTACGTAGGGTGTGACGGGATGAGAGGATGTAACATGCCCCGCGGCTCAGCTCCAGCTGGCTTCCCCATCTCAGATCAGCTCCTCGTGGGGTAACCAGCGCTAATCTTGGCTAGGTTAGGTTGTATCCATAAGATGCTCCTCATGCACGCTTCCGGGTCATTATATTCGAGACAGAGATGCTGGTCTTTTCAGCTACTGTAAGACAACTGGCTAAGTAGGACCGTATGTCTCGGCGAGTTCAATAACGGGTGAAAAAAGAGAACTAGTGTGCATGCTATAAATGAGGGAGCAATATGTTGAATATGATCATATTTGCCCAGAGAGTTTTGATAAGCTTCGAAGCAGTCATACCCAGAAACGTTGAACCGTTTGCCGTCAAGTAACTTCTTACATCCTTTTCCTTCGTACACCAGAGTTCGCGCTGACAATAACCCAGCCCAATCATGAATATACAATTACCGCAGCATATATTCCGCCAGACTCCTGCTGTAGACATGCTCGGTGTTGAGCCACCCATCAGCATTTCCCAAGGCCTCTGTCCCAACTTCCTCGTACTATACATAACTCCTCAGTGCGCCGAACTCACTGGCTGAGACTGGGCGGCGAAGGGAGAGACCAGAATAGCTGATAATTGAGCCTCGTCTCATAAAAACCGTCTTTCGAATTCCTGATATAGCTGGGGGCTAATCTCATCACTACTGAGACCATGGACCTCCCATAGAACCCCCTTTTTGGCATAATGTTCTAGTAAAGGTTCACTAGTCTCCTGAAACTTTTGGAAACGTGTCCGATAGACCTCCTCGCTATCATCGGCGCGCTGCACAAGTGGCTCGCCCGTGACATCATCATGCCCGGATACTTTTGGAGCGTTAAATGCTGTGTTGTATATGCGACCGGACGGCTCGTGCACCCATCGAGACGAGATACGCTCCATGATCACGTCGAACGGCGTCTGTAGAGACACGACCCAATTAATTGGCACAATATCATCGAGTCGCTCGGCCTGGACTGCGGTGCGTGGAAAGCCGTCGAGCAGAAACGAGGCTGATGGGTCATCGGACGCTTGCTGTGATAGACTTGCGCCTGCATTTGGATTCGTCTCTATGCCCGGAATAGACGATTCCACAGCATCCGCAGCATCCGCAGAGGCGGAGGACGCGAGGGCCATGAAGCTGGGCCGACCACCCGAGAGCCAACCCCGCTGGGAAAGCTCGTTGGTGATGAGGCGAAGAATCAATTCATCAGAAACCAGACCACCTGTTCTCATTGTCTTCTCGACCCTGATGCCGAGCGGTGTGCGATTTTTGACATTGTGACGGAGAAGGTCACCGGACGAGATGGCCGACAATTGAGGGAAACGCGAGAGGAGACGCTCGGATTGGGTTCCTTTGCCAACCCCGGGCGCACCGACGAGGATCACGCGGGCCGCTCGGCGAAGGCGCATAGTATGAAAGACGATTCAGATAGACACGGTTTCGGTACACTTTTTGTCGCAATGCGAAGTCGGGGCGCAAGCGAATAATGCAAAGTCTTGGGTACTATATCTGGCATACGTTCCCCAGGCGATCTCGATCGGGGAATGGGCCCAGAGGCTCGGCGTAAAGAGGACTGATCAGATCCAAGCGGATCTCACGAAGAAAATGGAACAAAATCCATTGTATATATTTGAAGCGCCTCGATGTCCAGGTGAGATTGGTAGGGCTTGGTGGATGGAAGGCAGAGGGAAACGAAAGTGGTACGACGATAATGCTGATGATCTGGGTCTTAGGTCTTGCCTCTTAGTAATTCTATTGGGATCGTTGTCACGCTAAATCGAAATGGAGAAGTCCGAGAACCGGGCATTGGCCATCTACGCTAAGCCTGATAGGGGAATATCCCCACCATTTCTTATGCACCCCGCTTTCTGCTTCGAGCCGCTACTCACGATCTGTCACCTAGCAGGTACCTAGCTGTTTCACCTATCTACCCACTTCGTACTTTGTACACCATCTCTATAAATAAAGTGCATTGACGTTGACGATAATAACTGTATCCAAACAGGTATCTTCAGTTTTTTGTATGCGTACATGCAAAATTACCCATCCAGCAGCATAATACTATCCTGTGTCAGCAGCCTCCGATATCGAGGCTTCGGCCGAGTCCCGACACTGACTTGGCACGCCCTCTCTTCCCACATTAGGAGAGGGGAGTCTTCACCTGTCACATAACGACGAACGCTATTCATCAAGCAAACTTAGAATATATCGGTTCTCTTGCACGGCTTATGGAACTTGAGACTGCTGTTGGTTTTTTCAACCTCAATATAAGCTCAGACCATAACTTAAAAAATATAGTCCCCACTGGTCTAGACGTGAAAATGTAGTGAGAGGAATCATTCCATTACCAGGCCTGTTTCGGTTGGCCCAAGCCCATGCATGTAATACAGAGTGCTGCTGCTGCTTCGTTGTCTAATCAAGCCCGCTCTCTCCTGTCCCACAAAGCTCCTAAGGACTTCGATGTGTCGATGATTCGATTCGTCAACGCGTGCCCTAGAATCACTCATAATCGTACAGTTCCCCGAGGCGCGGGAGGCCCCTGTGGAAGGAAAAGACCCAGTTCTATATGTGCGCCATGTCGCTGTCGCATGCGATCCCATCATTATTCGTTGCGTTTTTTTAAGACTTATCCACCGAACCCGAAGCCGCCTCCGCCCCCCCTTTTTTGCGACTCCTGCTGGAGTTGCTCGGACACCTTCAAGTGAACGTCGAAGAACTTGGCGGCACACCTGTCGAGGCAAACGCTCTCGCCTTTGTTGAGCTCGGCTTCGCGGTAGTCGGTAGGTACACACTTCTGTTGGCATGCTCTTGTGAGGCTAGAGAACAGCACCGGATTGTGAGCTCATCGTGTACATCGGTTTCTCGAGCGACCCCGGGGGAAGGACCTGGTATGAGTGGGGAGGATGCCGCTGTGGCTGGTTCGTGGTTCAGAAACATACCGATTAACCATCTCAGAGAGGAGCTTCATCTCGGCTTCGACAGCCGCGACCTTCTCTGCCGACGTGGGCTGTGGTCTTCCGAATCCGAAGAACGACATGTCGATAGCAAGCGTAGATGACGTGGGGTGTGTATTAAGTTGATCGGATGCTGTCCTTGGCGATGGTTTGTCGTGTATTCGATGATGTTTGTTATAGATTCAGTGACCTTGCTTAATGCTTCGTGGTCTTCAATAAAGCAGAGACTCAAGCTGCCGACCAAATTCGAGCTTTAGATTGCTCTAATAGGAAGGCGGCGTTCCCGATAACCTTTGCGCCATTGGTAGATAAGCCTGCAGAAAGGTGGGTCTCGAGCCTAAGTCCAGTGGGGGCCTGTATCACGGAGAGAGACACGTCCACTAAACCGCATTCTTGTCCTTCTGCCTCTCTAATTATAAAATATCCAAGCGAAACAACAACGTCTTGGATTTGTAGTACCTGCCCCCCAATTATCAAGCCTTGATTTACTCGGTTATGAATAACCGTACCATCTGCGCATAGTCCTGCAAGTCGTCCAGCCCCTAGTGTGGCGGGTCATGAGCAGATGAGAGGGCAGCCTTGGATTAGAATCCAGACTTTCTGTCGACATTTGCATATCGTACTAAGAGAGTAGGTTCCAAGTCTTCAGTCTCCTTGACAAGTCGGATTTTGAAATGATGATATTGCTTTTTAAGAACGGTTGCGACTGACACCACACTTGTGGTGCTTGATCTCACTGTGCCAGCTTATCTGATCATCCCCCATTGTCTTGTCTTTCATACAGTTGTATCGAGCTGCGCGTCAACGTGAAAGCTAACTCGCCCAGAAGTCATCGAAATGGATAGCTCGCAACGTCTTCGCTTCCTGCGGCCGTATCTATTCGGATTACCACTAGCCAACAGGTCTGCATATGATCGGCTCTTCTGCAATTCGCGCACAAAAGCACATCGCGAGTCCGTACCATGTGCCGTGCGGCAAAGGAGAAACTTGCATCTTTCCAGAGTAAGGAGAGATACCAGCACCACATTCGGCATTTCAGAGGATGATCCAAACCACCGCGCCGTCTCCGTCGAAGGCCGCGTCCACAAGCTCCGCGAATATGACGCGCTCCGATTTCCTAGGCTGGGTCAGAGCTTCGGCCGCATGACCATACCTGCCTTTCGCCAGAGGTTTATGGAAGCATCGACACCATCCTCGGAGGAAATTACTCTTGAAGGCAGAATTCTGTATATAAGACGGGTTGGATCCATGCTAGCTTTTTTACAAATTTTAGGTGGATACCAACAGGTTCAGGTCATGGTCAACATGAAGACTTTGGCGTCGCCCCCGTTAGATCCAGAAGATTTCATAAGGGCCCTTCATCCATTGCGTCGTGGAGATATCATATCGGTTACCGGCACGCCCATTCGGACAAGTTCAGGCGAATTAACACTTCAAACGCTGAAGCTACCTACCATTCTAAGCCCAGCCCTTGCGCCACTCCCGGGACGTCTGATCAACGAAGAGACTAGAATTTTGAATAGACATGTCGACTTACTTATAAACAAACGGACATCTGATACTATCCGGCTTCGCTCTCACATCATTAAATCTATGCGAGATTTTTTCCACAAGCAAGACTTTCTCGAGGTCCAAACTCCCATCCTTGCTGGCTCGGCTGGTGGTGCTATTGCTCGGCCCTTTCTAACCACTGCAACCAGCTTAGGCGAAAAGCAACTTTCAATGCGAATTGCTCCCGAGCTTTGGCTCAAGCGGTTGGTTGTTGGTGGTAACGATCGGGTATTTGAGATCGGTCCATCTTTCAGAAACGAAGGCTTTGATACGACGCATAACCCAGAATTTACCACTTGCGAATTCTACTCGGCGTATTCTAATCTGGACGACTTGATCCGAATCACTGAAACCCTTGTCGCTCGTCTTCTTAGCGACGCCGATCACGCCATAGCAAACCAGCTCACATCTCTTAAGAGGCCAGACATCGTGATACCAAAACAGCAGTGGCTCCAAGTCGAGTTTATTCCCACTCTGGAGGGGATTCTTGGCTTCCGTTTCCCCGACTTATCGAAACCCGATGCTCTAGACAAGCTTACTAGCCTACTTGATGAGCACCAGACATCAATCCCGACCTCAACCCCAGGGGTGTCGCTCAATAAACTTTTAGATCAGCTGGCTACAAAATACCTTGAGGACGCGTCATCATACCAGCCGCTCTTCATCATACACCACCCAGCCTGCATGGCTCCTCTGTCGAAATCTTTTATTTGCCCTAAAACAGGCCAACTTGTGTCCGCGCGCGCTGAGCTCTTCATCCAAGGGCGCGAGATAGCCAATATGTACGAAGAAGAGAACGATCCTTTTGAACAACGCCGGAAGTTCGAACTTCAGGTGCAAGGAAAGACCAGCGGTACAATCAACGACGACGAAGATGAAGAATACTTGTCTGAAATCGATGAGAGCTATTTACAGGCCCTAGAATATGGGCTTCCCCCCACCGGTGGTTGGGGCTGCGGTGTTGACAGACTCGTCATGTTCCTCTCCGGCGCATCAAAGATCAGCGATACCCTCTCATTTGGCAATCTGAGGAATATTACCTCTCTGTCTCAGACTGCTAAGGTCTGGTAAATGTTCGCACGTGTTGTAGATTACCACGTTATATAGGTACCAGGAACGAAGATGCTCGACACTTGTAAAGTTACTGTGTAGATCTGTACTTGAGCGAACACAGAAGCTATATCATACCTTTAGGTCCTAGCTTCGCTTGTCTAATTGATGGCCTTGCTCTCATTTATTTCGTGTCAATAGTGATGAGTAAGTCATACTGCTGAACAGTTATCGTCGCCACTTCGTCTTAAGGGAGCAGCCAAGTTAGCAAGAATTTACATAGATCTAGAAAGCCCCCTCGCAGACCTGAATCAGAGCAGCATTCGCACCAAACGATCTACGTCTATTTCAGTTTGGAGATTATCGCTATACCTTAGGTACTTAGGAATGCCTAAGATTTTAGATTTTGCGTCACGTCACATCGCATCACATTGCGTTAGTAGGATGAAGAAGAAAAGGGAAGACAACCAGCGACTTTTTTTCTTATACTTTTCTCTCTGTCTATCTAGAGTGATAATCTCCCGTTCCCCCGCCGTTTTCAATAAAGCAACCGCATAACAATAAGGCATCGCAACAAGAAGCCACGCCGTCCCATCCGTAAGAGAAAATACCGAAAGCAAAGGAGATAGAAGGTCCGTCGCGTTGGAAATAACGCCACGCATGCGATTGCACCCCCACACCCCCCGCAGCTGTGCGCCGTTCCGTGTCATGGTCATGGTCATTCCCGTCCTTGGATTCATTTTTGTCTTCGAAAGCAGCGAGCAGAGAGGTAGGTAGGTGTTCAGGTGTGGGCGAGCACCCGTTGGCTTGACCTGGTGCTGAAGACTAGACATCTAGAATGCCTACGTTGTTGGGTGGGTGAGTGGGTTTGGAAACTTGTAGAAGATTGTAGATATCATTGCGAAAAAAAAAAAATCTGCGAGACGAGTAATTACGTGAATATGTATGATGAAGCATGTAGATAAAACGGATTGAATGGGTAGGTGAGAATATGTTCTGCCATGAAGGCCTGTAAGCAAGCTGTCTGTGCGTGTCCGTGTGTGTCGATAACGGGCTGGGTCATAAATACACATATATGTATATATCGCCGCTTAGCCACTTGTAGATAGATAGATCATGATCGATATATTAGTTGACATCGAGATGAATCGGTTGGCATATTTGAAGTGATCGATAGGTACGTAGGCGGGATAGGGGCGAAATCGATAGAAGCTGGAGGAGGAGGTGAAAAGAATTGGAGCCTCGTTGTCGTACATGTGTCGTAAGTATGGCATATAGCACCTCATCATCCATAAGATATAAGTGAGGAAAGCCTTAGTCCTTCCGAGAGGTAGTCGCTGACGGGACTTCCGTCGCGATATTAACATACAGCTTTCGTTGGGCTGGTGCAGGTTGATAGTTTGGTTGAGCAATGGTTGCTGCCGGCCGCCTCTGATGAGGGAGTAGAACCGGATTTGCAGCTACCTCAGTCGCTCGTTTATGCGGAGGGATATACATGCCTGACGGGCGTGGGGTTTGACGACTGGAAATATTTGCTGTGCTCGAAGGATTTTCGGTGCTATTATCAACTGCTGAAGGGTTTGGTGTCGAGGGGGCTGCACTATGCATATCAGCTGTAGATCCTTTCTCGTCGTCATCCCCCTCGGCACTATGCATATCAGCGGTAGATCCTTTCTCGTCGTCAGCCCCCTCGGCACTATGCATATCAGCTGTGAATCCTTTCTCGTCGAACCAGGCATTGAAGTGGACGTCCCAATACTCAGGTAGGCCACCTGAGGCACCCAGCATCTCAGCAACATTGCTCTCATAGTTGTAGATGTGCATCGGGCCATAATTCTTGAACAGCCCTTTCTCAATGGCCAGCTCCGCCCGGTAATCTCTTATGTTAAGCTCCCAGCTGCGGCAATTCCGCTCCAGTGAGCCCTCATAGAGGCAGCGCTGACCAGTACCTAATTGGACCTCTAATAGCATCCTCTTACGCCCGAGAGTCTCCTTCCTCTCGGATAGTTGCGTCTTGTTCTTAATATATAACGGATTATCGTACCTCTCGTCGATTATCGCTATAGCTCTGGTGATTTCCCTCACCTCGTCGGGCATCTTGATCGTTAGCTCGTCGCGCAGTCGCTCGGCCGCGTTAAGAAACCTAGTATCTACCATGCCGGGGAGGGACAAGACAGCATCTTTGGCCGGCCTGGCCTTCCTTCCAAAGCCTGCCTTGACCTCTGGCTGGGCAGGTTTAGAGATATTCTTCAACACCCTACAGAGAGACAGCTCTTTGTGATTGTGATTTTTGCTCCGGAAAATGTGCTGAGCCACTTCTCGCCTGAGACAGTACAGACGATAGATATGTCCAGAAAGATAGGTTTGCAGATCGCAGCCGTAGCATCTAACGTCTTCGACTCGGCAATGCAGCCCTTCAGCCATAAAGAAATAGGCGGCTATATCTGTACTGCAAATTGTGCAATGATCTAGATGAATCCTACGCCGAGCGAGGAGTAGTTTGTCCACATCTTCCCTGAGCATTGGTTTACCCTCGCAAGAAACCATTAGTCTTGTCCACAGTGTATATTCCATCGCGTGCTTCATATCCTCGGAGATGAGAGGGGCGTTGTTATAGCCATCTTTATAGTACGTGCCAGTCTTATAGCGAGGGTGAATTCCGATACCTGAGTGGTATTTTCCCGCCTTGTAATCGTAGATAGCGGCAATGCATTCGAGGATGCTCGGCAATGTACGGATGGGCAGCCGGTTAAGGTAGGACCGAAAGCCCGTGCCAGCCGTGAAGAAGTCCTGGTTTCCCTTATGACATAATCCCCATATGGCGAACAATTGCGCTACGACGGCTCTCGTTGTGGCCAGCCACTTCAGTTCCTCCGGGACAACACCATACTCGCCGACATGGCCGGAACCATCTTCTTTATATGGCGGTCCTTTGTAATAATAGGGGCTGAAGTCGACTGCGATATGTGGCTGCTTAAGCTGAACGCGCTCCTGGTTAATACCGTTGATGTGCTGCAAGAGGGGCTGAGTATCGCCTAGGGTAAGTAAAAAGCATTGGTGGACACCAAGAGCCTCCAGTTTCGGCATCTCAGGGACGATGCGTTGCAGTGCTTCAACATTCACCCATGGCAAGCCATGGAGAATCAAATGCTTGATAGCATACCCGTTTAGATATGCCATGTGTACTTGGAGGCTGGTTAGCGATAATAGCAAGGCCTATCCATAAGAGAACCCCGGACTTACGAAGTTGATAATGAGCCTTCATACTGTTCGGATAATCTGTACCCTCAGATTGCTCAACACCTGGTCTAACGGGATATCCAGCCTTGTTCACGACTATCTCCTGTACAGGGCCCTGATCTTGAGCTCGAACGGGGGAAATAATGACAGTCGGCGAGAAAGCCTGCCTCTGAACTTGCTTACTCCGCCCCTTTTTTTCCAGTAACTTTTCCCTCCGGGCTTCTGCCTCCCGCATATCTGCCAGGCGGTACTTATCCCAGCCCCAGAAGTTGTTGTTTGTAACGTCCAAGTGCATCTAGCAAGCTGTCAGTGCTCAGGCAAGTAGTCGCGAAACCACCAGCTTACTTACCCATAAAGACTGGACCATGCGTGCAGTGAGCTGGGATGTTCGGCACAGATTGGCAAGGTCCTCGTAGCGAGGAATAAGATAGCCAGCGATTTGGTTAAATATTTCAGGGGCCCTGAGGACCCGACAAACCACCTCGGGCTGGCTTGCCTCGGGCTGGGTGAAGGATTGAGTACGAAATAACAGGGGGGCCTGATGATCAATATTAATAAGCATGGTAGACGATGTTTAGCAGTGCAAATAAGATTCCTACTCTCATAATCCCGTTTTGGATGTCGGGGTAGTGTACCGCCATTTCTAATACTCTCTTCTCGAGAACCGTGAGCTTCTGGAACGTTCGTCCTTCGTAATTATAATATGCCTTGGGTCTCGGGTGGCATAGCGGATCATTCAGTCTAAAGTCATAATCACCGCTTTTACTTTGGTCGATGCTGTTAGTCCTCGGAGGGGCGAAGATAAAGTTGTGCACACCGTCCTTGGGTGATACGCCTCGGGGGATTTCATAGATTGTCGATAACGCCCCGAATCCCTTTGGTGGCTGCAGAAGCGGAGAAAATATAGGGCGCTCTTGTCCCCCAGGCTTCGCCGGCGGGTCGGCAGGCTGCATGTGTGAAAAGGCCTGGTTTGCCGAACTGACAGAACTGGGTCGGAGGTGGGTAGCCATGGTGCTGTTATGTTACGAGAAGCTCTGTCAGGTAGATATGTTAGAAGGGCTTGATCATATATGTACGCAATGATCATCCTGACATGTGAGGAACGTTAATTAGCACATGCAAAGTCTATAATTATCAGTAGTCACATGAAGCTCCGGGACCCGCGAGCAGAGAATCCGCCTAATTGCAGAACCGCGACGACAGAGCTCATAATAGTTAGGGAGAGGTGTAAAGGGAGTAAAGAAACAATGGTACTTACGAGCAACGAGCAGGGGCAACGATATGGCAGTCGTGATCTCGGCGTTTTTAGCGAATGGCGTAGCTTGTAGGTCAAGCCAGGCGGAGCTGATTTGAAGCAAGAGGTTCTTGAGGGTCTAGTTTATTGTCTGTATGAGTGTTGTGTTAGCAGCACGATATGAGGTGCTTGTTATGTCGATCGCCCGAGTAGGGGTGGCCAGGTCGAGTGAGGTGTGGTAGGCGGCGAGGGTGTTGCGGCGGAGAACTAACAAGATGGATGGATGGGAGTTATTCAGTAGATACTATTAGGATATGAGGAATACGGGAATGTCAAGATAGATAGATGCGGGAGACTGGAAGTAGAAATAGGATGCAGGGCGCGAGTAGAGGAGGATACCAACACGTGGCCCCGTGAACGAAAGCTTATTGAAATGAGAATAGAGCTGGCCGATGGAAGCAAGAGCTCTAACGCAACTTACAGATAACTAGATGAGGTCAAGGCAGGAAGCCGCAGGAGATAGGACAGCAGGATCAGGTTCTCCAAGAGTCGTGTGGAATATACGATGAAGTAGGGAGGAGGCTGATGATTTGCTTTACCCGGTCTGGATAGCTACCCATAAGCAAGCTGTTCACGTAAGGTTGCCTCTTGCCGTACAAGTTTGCTTTAGCAATAAACTGAAGCTCTCGGTTTCAGAGGGCAATCACGATATATCCGCATTGAACTAGATGAAGGCGATAGCTTAAGGGCTTGTTAGGCTAGTGTAGGATGTTAGACTTGATGATAGATTGCGATTAGTATGTCCGCTTTCCAGAAGGTCCAGAAGGTCACGTCTGGAATACTATATTGGAAGTTAACACAAGTTCCATGTACCGGCACTTTGGAGAGATGTACGGAGAGCTTATTATATTAGTCGGTCGTAAGATGCATCGAAGTGGTGTTTGACATCGGCTAAAGGGGGAAGGAGAGCTATGCCATTATGGATTAGGGATTAGGGATTTACTGATGCTGGTAATGCTAGAAGGAAGGAATGTGCCTATGTGCTATTGGACGTTGCTGTAATTGCAGATGAAGAGGTTACTGCTTGATAGTAAGTGTGAATATCTTGTGGCCATGGAGCATATAATAGATAATGCTGATTGAAAGGAGATAGACGAAGTTGCTTTATAATAGTCGAACAATTGCAGCTGCCTGTGCTACTGTTCAGCTTGACTCGGGTACTTACCGGAAGGCAATCAGACGTGGGCGATGTTGCAACCTAGGAGCCTACGAGTAGCACGGACCAGAAATGGTAGCTAGATGCAGACTTAATAGTCAAACATTCTGTCAAGGTAACTAATTTCTGGGGTTATTCGTGAGGCATGAAATAGAAAAAGCTTTTGAGAAGCTGTGTGTCGATGGGAGGAGGTAACGGGAGCTTCTAGAATACAGCTGTTTTGCGTAATGTTTTCCTCGACCGTCTTGAATACGCCAACCGCCAAGAGGTGATGGCCGTAATGTCATTGCCTCAATAAGCATATGAATCGATCGAGTGATACGATGTAGAAGGAATTCGACTTATGTTTCAAGAGTTGTTTGCTATGAGATAACGGCGTCGCATGTCTTGATCCCAGCTATGATATGAAGGAAGGTGGTACGTATGCTGTTATATCTATGGCATATATGATATTGGGTATTTCTCAACCCTATGGCATTGCAGCAGCCTACGACAAGTTACCTTGTCCAAAAGAAGATATCGTCCAAGCTATAAATGCGCACCAGTATGGTCTATTTATTATATAGTTGGCCCTTAGACTTCAGACAAAGGCGATACGGTGAGACGTGGCTGATTCGAGCGAACGCCATGCTATCTAGGGGATTGAAGCATCTCAACTGTGATTGCATGATTCTCTGACCTATAATGCCGCCACACTATCGGGGTAGATCTCGTCTAGCCATGATAGTATATGGTCTCATATGTCAGGAACTCATACCTACACCGAAAAGAATCCCCAGTAGAATGCTCCCAAGTCCTTGCCACAGCTCTCTTCTCACTGTCGCTGGTTGGAGGAAGGAGGTCAAAACTGGAGTGATTGATTACATAACATGGCTTAGCTTAGCTTACCTTGTCCATCCTTGTCCAAGGAAGGAAGGTCGATATCAATGCCGAAGCACCTGCGAACGCCTGTTTGGGGCAATACCTATCTCGGCAATTTGATGTACTGTAGATTGTATACGTAGGAGGTATATACCGGTACTACACTAAACATGCACACTATCTAGCTGATCAGCAGGACTGTCCGAAGCCGGCCTGTGACGGAGATATGGGGGGACATATCAGTGGATGTAGCCACTCCCTACCTACACTACCTACGTAGCAAGTAGGTAAGTATTACGACAATAGGCGGGCGAGGTCCGCGTACGTGAACCGCGGAGCCGTCCGATGCGACGGAGAAGAGTGGTGTGAAGCGATATGCTAGAACCGCGCGACCTCCCCTGTCAATAGGCACGATGTTATTCTACGTACCTACCTTTGCCGTAGGTACATGCAACTTACCGCCGTTTGCGTCGGCGGTCGATCTCTGAGATGTCACCACCAAGGTACGGTATGAGAGAAAGAGAGAGAGAGTGTGTGTGTGGTGCCCGCGCCCATCACCTTGAGAGGGACAATTCTGAACCACATGACCTATGACGCCACATTGGGAAATCGTTTCATAACCAACCTACCCACCTAACCTAGATAAGCAGGATGTGACGTTTGACAGGTTTCCGCGGCGTCGCGAGAGGCTGATCTGTGATGAGGTGATCAAAGTCCTATGCAGTGCTGATAAGGTGAGAAGACACCGATTTAATACCGTTTCTGGAGGCCGTCATGGTCAGCGGAAAGGGCTGAGTGATAAGGCTCTTGCTGGTGTATTTATTATAGATAGATGGAGACAATGGACTGGCGCCGGGGGGCTTCGGGTTTTCGGCTTGCCAACCGTAACGGGATGACCGCCATCTAGAGTTATTTTTGTGTAGGCATTTCTGTCGCAAAAAAAAATTTTAATTTTTTTATTTGGGGTTCGCAAAGTGCAATCGCACTACTTCAACTACCAGCGGTCCTGATCCCGAGATTGGTTGGATGAGTACAAAGTATGGTGGCGTTCTGATATGGGGAGGCGAGATGGTTGTAGGATCTGGTCGCGTGCTCATGATTTGCAGCCTATCTCATCCTCAAGGTAAGTCATTCATCAGATGGCGAACATCAACTCGCTAGCTAGCTGGACTCAAGTTAGGCGATTCTGCAAAGAGGTGGGTGTCGACGTCTTCTTGTCACACGCATGTGCACTTCCTCCGCAGCTGTTCAGTGTAGCACACTCATTTATCAACCGAGTACTCGAGTTTACCAACGAGCTGCAAGCTAGACGAGAGAATCACATAGAAGGAAAGGTGTGTGGGAAATGCATTATGGATGCTATGACATGCGTAGAATCAAAGAGAAAAAGAGAAAAAGAGAAACAGTGATTAGTAATAGAGGGTTCCTGCGTGCGAAAAGCGCTGTAGGAGAGAAGCCGTAGCGGTTCTTGGCGACGATCAGATAGGTAGAGTGTACAAAGTACTGTAGGCAGAGATGTAGGCATACCTACCTCTACGCCGCCAGAGTCATACTGGGTCAGTTGAGTGGGAGAAGGTGGGCTAGATACGCACAACATCGAGGTATCTCGCGATAACGGTCGGAGGGGACACATCACGCAGGGCATGTGATGCACATGGAACGTCAGAATATGCAGCGGAGATCTTGTGACACATGCTTAAGCCGTTGCACCACTCACACACACAAAATTGGGATCATGGACAAGTTGGGTCTCATGCCGACCAGATGTGTGTTAGTCCAAGTTCTGGGTTGGGTTAGATCAGGTTAGGTAAGGTTAGTCGCCAGAGTCTCGCGACGCTGCAAGTGGTGACTGATGGACCGTTAATTAAGAGGAAAAAAAAAAAAAAAAAAAAAGGACGGCAGTGAGGGTGGTTGATATACTCTTGTCATCTTATAGGTTGTTTCCGAGGTCACTGATGCCGTCGAACGCTTGGCGATCTTGGTCTACCTATGCTAAAGAGATCTCGGCGTTGTGTGAACGAAGAACAAACGGGAATATCTGATTCATATTTGGAAAACCTTTGGCGACAAGTAACACGAATGCTGAATGTCGAGACATGTTAGTCGAGTAAGTAAGATATGTTCTCGCCTCCTTCGAACTCGAACTTTCACGAGGCGCAACGGAAGGTTACCTGCATCGGGGTTGCTGTATGTAAGTGGTTCATCATTCACCATTCTCATGGGAAGGTACCTACGTCGACCACAACATCCTGTCTCTCTGCTCTATTTAGGTGCCGAATAGGATCTGCGATAAGGCTGAGCATAAGGCGTAGCACGACAAGTCGGCAAATTGGGGTTTTTTTTTTTAATTCCGCCATTCTCTTCTGCTGAAGGGACAGTACGGTACGTTGTTCCTTGTTGATACCTCCTATTCTCTACCTGAGCAGGTCCTATCGTGATAACCGGAAGGGTTGCGCAGCGTGTGCGTACTAAGTGTAGAGGTACTGAGTGTAGAGGTACCCATTAGCTTCAATATGAATGCCTGTACGAGTCCTAGGTAATCTGTACTTCCTACAAAGTATATGTGGCTACAAAGTACAGATTGTTTAGCTCTAATTAGATGTAGCTCCATTATATGGACCTAAGTACCGATAGCTCTCCCAGTGCTCTCCTTTGCGTGTTATATGCAGAGAGGCCAAATGACAACTTCAGACTACCTACCAACTATTTCAATATATAATAGCAAGCTAACCTAATATTTTTAAAAGAAAAATGAATCAAAAACAAACACACAGAGTAAAGCATGTTGATTGATACAGCATTTTTAGATAAACACTACCTTTTTCCCTGCATAAGTATGTAGGTACTTCGTATATCTTCGTAGGCGGTCGAGAAGTACCTCGCTGGATACATGTGGTTCCACCTCGCTAGTTCCGCTAGAGACGTTACCGAGCCGCGGAGAATAGTAGCAGGGGTGTTGCTGGTGTACTGGTTACCTGGTAGTAGTAGTAGTGTCTAGCGTAAACCTGCACTAGTTCGCAATTAATTTGCCTGCGTTTTGAGAGCTGTCGAAATAAGAATACCTACACAATTACTAACTTATCTGGGTGATGATGTTGAATTCGTACCCAATCTAGTCGCAGACGGGTTGGGAAATATCTTGCAGGGGTTTCTTTCTTAGGATTACCCCTATTTCGCCATGTAGTATACGCTTCCCCTACCTGCATGTATGCAATGCGGGCTGAATTCAATGCATTTACATAGGTATACACATAGGCAGGCTTTTACGGTGCAGCTTCATCAGCTACCTACCTTGGTAGTAACCATACCAGGTGCCTAGTGCAGAGCTTGAAAGCTTCTGATATCGTTTCGGTTAAGTAAATTGGGAGCTAGTTTTGTGGCCAGGTGGGCTTTCAGGGCTGAGGCACCAGTACGGAATATTCTGGCTTAGGTACACTACCTATGCGCTATGACTCTGAGTCTGTGTCATTTGATTATCGTGACTGGTTAGTATTAGTACAGCTATTGTGGTCGTTCTCCTATCTAACAAGTACGATGCTTTAGCTTGACTGAGCATGAAATCAGCGACTGACCTGGAGACGAGCAAGGAAGGGCGGTGAGATGCGGCCTGGTTTATACTCGTTGATTTGTCCGCTACTGCGACTTTATCACACCTGTGATTGTGCAAACCTTGATCCTACTGTGGGTTCTGTAGCAATCTCTATCGCCCACATCTGCCCATATTGCGGTAGGCAATTTCGAGGGTCCTCCTTCAATTTCGCTGGTGATCGACGGCTCAGGACGTATGTATGTATACAAGGTAGTGTAGCCGGGCGGACGTTGAGAGATACCCACCTCGCATGCAACCCTCATTTTAAAATTTAGGCAGATCTGGCTAGTCCGTCAACAAAATGTTTTCATAGGTGGTAGGTACTGTACCTACTGTGCGCTGGTTTTACCTTGGAGCGCAGGTGAGGGGGACTTCGATTGAACGCGGTGATTCAGTATGCCATCTGATAGATAGTATAAGACATGTAACATGCTACAATATGAGAGGATGAGTTGAACTGAGGCCCGATATGATGATACCTACATGTACTACCTGATGCCGAGTTTTGGTACTTTCATTGTCGGAGCTATCTGGTGGAGTGCATGTAGGTGGTAGTGTGTGCACATGCATGTTGTGGAGCCGTATTTCATAGAACTACCTGAATTTATCTTTCCTTAGATAGGTAAAGCGTGCTGTTCTCTGCCTTGTTTATGGCTGCAGCTGTTGCATTCATGTTAATGCAATGCGGATTGATGCACTAGATGTACCTATAACTAGGTCGACCCAAACTTGGAGGCCCTGATGACGGAAGTGCACCCGCAAGCAAGCATGAATGAGGACATCATGCATTGCATTGTTATTGGGGCCAGGAATTCCCGAGCATGGATACCACCTCCTCACTAACCTAGCCTGGCATAGGTGTACGAGGTAGTGTCGTGTTGTGCTCACCAATCGCATCCCTCTACTCCTCCGTGACTCAACTCAGTGTAGATACTGATAGAGACTACGAAGTATGCAAAGGGGTTTGTTTCTAGGGTTTCTAGTTGTACACTAGAGGAACCATTGGACTCAAACAGCGACGCTTAATCTTGCCAATTGTCTTGCCGGTGACTGACCCTTGGGGTTAATGGTCCTGCAGTAGTCTACAGTTAGCGTATCTAAACACACGAAGGCGAAACATTTCTTATATGAGCAGGCGATCACCACTCCGTTCGCCATCTCGCCATTTTCAATTTTTTCTTTGGATCTAAACAGAGTTGCTATCCAGACATTTTGTTTGCTCACAGCAGAAAATGAAATGGCCTGGAGCATAGATTGTTCATCATTCGTCGTTCTGCATAGTCGGTAAGTCGTTTCTCGGTACGTTTAGCAGCCCGCTATTTTGTCGCACATAGCACCATACATACCTAGGTAGGTAAGTATGTACCAGTAGGTTGTTTCGTACGAGCCTCGTTTCGTACGCCACCAAGCGTACAAGCTGATGTATGTTGTGGAATATGGGATGATCTAGGTAGCAATAGTCTATTGCTTGATGAAGAAGTAGAGAGGCAGGTACACTACCTTATGTTGGTGTGTCAGTATAGGTACATACAACTTATACTGTGCAATATGAAGAGGAGTTTGCCTAGAACATTGAATATAGCGGACTCATGGTGTAGGCCCTGCACACAAGCATGTCGCCTTTTGGGGGCTAAGGTGGATTGCGAATAGGTAATCATTTCGGTAACTCATACGTATACCTATTCTACCTCTGTGTTAGTATATACCAGGAACATATAGTATACAGTGGGTAGTGGAAGTACCTACATACCATGAGAGACAAGATATAAAGCAGAAGACTGGGAAATAACTTACCCAAGAGACGCCCAAGAGGTAGGTAGTTCGGGCTACAACCATCTGGAGAAGACGACGTTGTAGTCATGTGGTGAGTGCAAAGTAGGTAGTCCTGCTTATCCCGTCATTTATACAAGGAATAGTGTAAGCTGCTGTCACTAGTAGCTAGAATGACTCGCTACCATTTATGTTAGACAGGCAATATGTAGGTTTACCCTCGTGATAGACTGATAGATAGTACATGACTGAGGCATGCTTGGATTGAAGGCAAAGGAACAACAGCAAAGCCAGTCATTATTTGTCTTATTCATTCATCAACCCAGCTAACTACTTCGTACCTAGTAGCTGAACACACGCATATAGGTACTTCGTACATACTACCTAACTTACCTACATGTATGTACCTCCTTACTGTAGGTGTTCACCAAGTTGTGTATACAACTTGAAGTGAATGGGAACATTAAGGTACCTACCTAGGTACTTCGTATGGACATCCTGAAGTGGACATTTCGGTAGTCGCACATTTAGGACCAGGGCCAGACTGCATGGAACAAAATCGACGCCAGACAGGTGGGCAAAAGTGGAAAAGGGGGAAGGCAGAGGCAAGAGTATGCATAAAATGAAGCTTTGACGCCCCCTTTCTCTTGTTATGCTTAAGCGAAACTTCCGTATCGGGAAATACGGATTGCTCTAGTGGGGTTGGACATGATTGAATTTTTTTATGGCAGGGATCAGGGCATTTGGAGACCCGCTAGCGTCCCACCCAAACCCACCTGCACTGCTGCTATAATCCCTGTAGCGCTAAACTTCCCGGCGAGCTCTGGTAGTCGAGATAGGTATGAGCCACCAATAAGGTACAGTACTTGTGCCGTACCGAATGTACCTAAAACCCTTATTTGCTACCTCCTTGGCGCGCTTCATCACGCAGGCTGGAACACTGGTTCAGATACCTACCTCCATTATCGCCAGAAGCTCTGCGAGTGCGCTGTGGCCTGCCGTGACCTGCCGTGGGGTTTTAATATTTTTTTTCGAGGTGGCTAGCCCCGGTCCTCCCTGTTCTTAATCACGGGACAAATAAATACGACCCTGCAGAAGCTGCTACCTTTCTCCTCCTCCTCCCTCCCTTTTTCCACTTGCGTCCACACAGACTCAGCGAGGCAAATCATCGTCTTGTCACTACACCCACGACCTTAATAACTGCCGCGCCTGCCAACCGACACTCGATCCGTTAGATCAAGTCGAGCTTTGGTAGTGTACTGCTCATTGCTTTTATTTTTCCCTCTATTTTTTGAGATACCCAATTGTGATACCCCTTTCTCTTTTCGATACCCTAATACGCAACCCAAAATGGCCGAAGAGCAAAAGCCCGTTGCCGTCCCCGAGACAACACCTGCCGTCGTGGAACCGGTCGTAGAGCCTGTTGACGAGACGAAGCCCGCCGAAGTGGTCCCCGCTGTCGTGGCCCCCGCTGAGACGGCTGCGGAAGAGACACCCGCTGCTCCTGTCGAGGAGGCCAAAGAAGAGGCCAAGCCTATTGAGGCTGGTACCCTTGAGCACAAGGGCGCCCCTGCCAACTTCCCCAAGTACGTCGAGAGTGAAACCGCTGGGAAGACAACGACCTGGTTGCTGACCGAATTGCCACAGGAACTTGCTCTATGCCAAGACGCATTTTTGGTTTGGAGCCGACGCTCTTGAGAAGGAGAAGCTTGCGACCTATCTGAAGAACGAGAAGGCTACCGATGTTGCCCACCATGTTGTCTCCTGGGCCGCGGAGACTGGAAAGGGCCTTTTCTTCTATGGCAAGGAATCTGATAA
The DNA here is from genome assembly GCA_022578855.1 of Nemania serpens. Taxonomy (NCBI): domain Eukaryota; kingdom Fungi; phylum Ascomycota; class Sordariomycetes; order Xylariales; family Xylariaceae; genus Nemania; species Nemania serpens. Next base: position 234,464 of record MU396711.1, on the reverse strand, counting down.
GAGCACGCCCACTGGCGTCATCCAGCTGGTATGTGGATATTCTTCGAACGAGGTAATAGCGGCAAGCTAACAGTCAGCAGTCTGAGGCGTCCGAGCCCACCGTAGACGGCTCAAATAAATTCCACTTTACCGCTAAGGGTCACAAGCACGCCTTCAAGGCCCCTACTACTGCTGATCGTGACAACTGGGTTGAGCAGCTCAAGCTCAAGATCACTGAGGCTAAGGAGCTGGCCGCGGTCGTGACCGAGTCCGAGACCTACAAGCAGACTCTCGAAGCTCTCAAGCCTGCCCCACCTGCCAAGAAGGAAGAGAAGGCTGCCCCGGCTGCGACAGAAGCACCCAAGGAAGAAGCCTCTACAGAACCTGCCGAGGAAGCTAAGGAGGAAGACAAGAAAGAGGAGCCTAAAGAGGAGAAGAAGGAGGAGCCCAAGCCTCGCTCTGCTAGCCGCAAGCGAGCATCCATCTTCGGTAACCTTCTGGGTAAGAAGGAAGAGGCGAAGAAGGAGGTACCGGCCGAGGACAAGCCTGCAGAGACCGAGGCTGCTGCCGTTACTGAGCCTACTCCCATCGAACAGATTATTCAGGCTACCGAGGCTGAGGCTACCCCTGCCGAGGCTACTGAGACTGCTCCCGCTGAGGAGACTAAGGAGGCTGCTAAGCCTGCTCCCACAAAGCGAGCAAGCATCTTCGGAAACCTCTCGTTCGGCAAGAAGAAGTCTGAGCCCGAGGCTGCTCCCACCACTCCCGCAAAGGAGGAGACTGCTGCTGCCGAAGCCCCTGTTGCTGAGACTGCCCCGGTGATCCCGGCTGTTGAGACAACTGAGCCCCTCTCCACTGAGGTAGCTTCTGCCGTAGTCCCTGCGGAGGTTGCGGAAGCTACCCCTGCGACGAACGGTGAGGCTAAGAAGGAAGTCAAGAGTGACAAGCGGAAATCTTCGTTGCCTTTTGCATTTGGCAAGAAGGAGAAGGCCAGTTCTGACGAGGAGGGCGAGAAGAAGTCTACCCCTTTCTTCTCCAAGTTTCGTCAGACGGTGAAGAAGAGCAAGCCTGCCGAGAAGCCAGCTGAGGAAGCTACCGAGGACAAGCCCGCCGAAGCTAGCGAGACTGCTGAGCCTGCCGCCGAGCCTGCTGTCGAGGTTGCGGCCGAGGAGCCCGCCGCTGTTCCGGCCACTGAGGAAACTGCGGCCGAGAAGCCGGCGGTTGCTGTTCCCGCCCCTGTCACTGCTGCCGCTTAGAGTGCGAGTCGCTTTGGGCGCTATGTGTGACAACTGACTTCGTCATGGCACCTAATGATTTTCATTACAGAGATATACCGTCTTGCTGGGACTGGTCGGGAACGGAATCTGCATTTCAAGATACCCTACCAAGATTGGTTCTGAACTGATACCCCCGTCTCCTTTCAATGATTCGATAATCCATCTTCGGATCGAATAACATTTGCAGAGCATGGACCGGGGCTATGATATGGGGATGGCATATGATTGTTTTTACTCGCTGTTCACTTTGTGTGCTGTATCTGACGGAGCACAAAGATACGTCCTCTCTCGATAACAACATTTCCTACATCCACTGATACCCAGTATACCCTGAAAACAAGAATATTGTCTCGCGGGTCGCTTCGTCGACCTGAAAAGCGAAAACCGCCAAGCTGGCCAATTCGAGAGAGTGGTCCAGGCTTAGATTTATGCCTTGATGCCTGGAAAGTCTCATGCCGCTTGTGCCGTGCTATGTGTCTTCCACTTAGGGCATTCGCAAGCCGGCCTCGCCATCTATAATAGCTAATAGATACCACATTCGCCTATAAAGTAGTCTTCGTGTTTAGTCTGTCATTAATAAACTGAGTGTTTCGAAGTCTTAATAGACGCTGATGTCCTGCTCTTCTGAACTGATTCTAGCCTTTGATCTCTTTCATTTATCGGACCGTCTGTTCCTGGTCTCCTGGCGATGCCACTTCATGTAAGCCAGTGCTCAGCTGGGGTGTTACCATGTCATAGCTCTATTCCGGCAGGGTATCAACAGCCTAGCAGAAGTGTCATCGAAGTTAGGTAGGTAGTTACTCACTTGTTCTGTCGCGTTCTCATGTATAATACTTATATAGGTAGTGTCTGTCAGGCATGAAATACGAAGAGGTACCTATACGTTAGGTAAATGTTGCCGTTTTGCTACTTATGTTGAATGAGGGCATGCATGTTATGGGCAGCTCTCGTACATACATGTACCTACATGTATCTACTAGGTTCTTGAGAGGTTAGAGGTACATACATTATCTGCTTAACCGACCTTTATCTACCTAAAGGTAAGTACCCCGCCATGTCCCCCGCCAGCAAATGGCCAGCGACTGGCTCACATCGGGTACTACCTCTTAGGTAGAGTAGATATGCAGTTCGTGATTCCATTATCTTATCCTATCTACTTAATTATTGTGACGACTTACAACTTCTCCTCAAGACAAACAAACCTTTAGAACAACGCGATCATGATATCTCGCGCATCTTTCACGCCTACCGACGCCACCACCACCTCTTCGTAGCCTCCCGATAGAACGTCCTTCCGTCAAGCAACATGAACTTCAGCATCGAGGTGGAGGGTGCCGCCAGTCCATTGAACCACATCGAGCTCGCACGCACACTCCAGTCGGCGACATCTTCGCAGGACCATCTTAAGCGACAGGCAGCAGATCAGCAGCTGTCCGCCTGGCAGAGCCATACCGACTTTTATCCCACATTACAGGTACGATGCGACATCGACGGTATGATGCTTCTGTCGAGAGTCGAAGTCTTTCGTTGATTTCTAGGGAGACCAGCTGAGAATTCTCGTGACATTACCTGATCTACAGCCTAGCCTAGAGAGCTCAGCTGGCCAATTGTGTGTGTTTGTGTAGTTATATCTAGAATTACTGCGGCTAACGTTCTTCTTTTCTTGGTATAGGCAGTATTCCTCGATGGTAGCTTACCTCGAGAAGTTCGGTTCCTTGCTATCATCCAACTGAAGAATGGCATCGACAATTGCTGGCGTGCCCGCACCATTAAGAATGCCATCCAACCCGCCGAGAAACAGCTTATCCGCTCGAATCTACTACGCGGCTCCATAGAGGAACGTGATCCTCAGCTCGCTTTACATAATGCCCTCGTTGTCGCCAAGATTGTGCGCATCGACTTCCCCGCTGACTGGCCTGACTTGCCCGATGTCCTCGTTGCTCAGCTCAGAGCGCTACGAGATGATGATCAGGCCCTCGCCGGTGCCCTATTAGTTTTGCTGCGCATCACGAAGGAGTTGAGTACTGCGCGCATGATGAGATCCCAGGTGGCCCTACAAGATATGACACCCATGATTGTGCAGGTCCTGGCAGAGATCTACGATGCCAAGACGAGCCTGTGGCTGAGTTTCATGACCAGTGGCCAAGGCGACGAAGGGAATGCTGTGGCAGCCACGGCAAATAGTCTGACGACCTTCAGAATCCTCCGCCGCCTTCTGGTCATGGGACATGAATTCCCCCATCGGGACGGGATGGTTCTACAGATCTGGACCTTTTCCCAGACACAGTTCGGACAGCTACTCAACATGGTCACTGACAAATACCCACTTCTCGGGAAGCACCTCCTTCAGTTCACAAAGCTACATATCGACATGGTATCCTCCCATCCGGCTAGTTTCGCCGGTCTTCAGGGCTCCCTTGAGCTTGTTCGATCCTATTGGAACCTCGTGGCCGAGTTTTCCATCGTTTTTGGCCAATCAGAAGGGATCCATCAAAGCACCTCGTCAAGCGGGTCCAAGTCAAGGGCCGAAGGGCCTCTCCTAGAGAGACTTGCTCTGAAAGGCCTGCTTCTCATGAGAGCCTGTATTAAAATGACACACCGTCCAGTGCAAACGATCAAGTACCGTTCAAAAGAAGACACTCGAGAGCAATTAGAAGTAGTCGCTGCTCTTAAATCGCAGCTGTTTTCAGATGACTTCGTGCACCAGATGGCGCGAACCGTCATCACTCATCTTTTGGTGTTTAGAAAAGCGGATATGAACGCGTGGGAAGAAGACCCAGAGGAATGGGAGCAACAAGAAGAGAGTCAAGGCAATGCCTACGAGTGGGAGGTACGACCATGTGCCGAGAAGCTGTTCTTGGACCTCCTCACGCACTACAAAAACCTCCTACTAGAGCCCTTGCTGGCCTACTTTGCGACAGCTCAAGATCCACAAGCCAGCATCACAGCCAAGGAGGCCGTCTATACAACTATGGGTCTGGCAGCCGCTATGGTAGAAAGCGCCTTTGACTTCGATGCTTTAGTGAGATCAAGAATCGTGAATGATGCAGTGCAGACAGTCCCTATGTGTCAGATTCTCCGGCGACGTATTGCCATCCTATTGAGCCAGTGGGTGCCAGTGAAGATGTCGGGAGATACACGTCCGTTGGTATACCAGATCTTCAAACATTTTCTCAACTCTAGTGATCCGCATAACGATATCGTCGTTCGGATTACGGCTGCAAGGCAGTTAAAAGCCGTGGTAGATGAATTCGGCTTCGACGAAATCAGCTTCGCCCCTCAGGCCTCCGACGTGTTAAGAGAGCTTGTCAGCTTGATACAGACGATAGAGATCGACGAGACGAAATTAGCTATCATCGAAACCCTACGGAGTCTGATTTCGCGGATGGACACCAGTATTACTCGATTTAGCGACCTTATTATGAACGCGCTACCCGGTATCTGGAGTTCGGCAGGCGAACTAGGTTTCATGATGAAGCAAGCGGTGTTAGCTATCTTGACCAGCCTCGCCATCTCCATGAGAGTCGACTCTCAACGGTACCATCACTTGATGCTTCCACTGATCACAGAAGCCACACAACAGGGAAATGACGCGTTCGTATATCTTATCGATGAAGCGTTGGATTTATGGCTCCAGCTTCTTCAGCATAGCCAGCCTCCACTGTCGGCTGATCTCCTAAGTCTCGCCAGTATCGGAATCCAACTCCTTACAGACCAGAATGAGCACGCCGAAACATGCATCACTATCGTCGGTTCTTATATAGTCTTAGCACCTCAGGCCCTTCTTGAGGACAAATACCGCCAGCCTCTTCTGATGTCACTATCAGCATCCCTAGACACAAAGGGACACGACCAGGTTAGCGTGACGACGAGGTATATTGAAACGATTTTCCGTCTTTCGCACCAACTCGCTGGAGATCGCGGATTTCAACTCTTGATGGAAGACGTGGTGAAAACGGGATTTTTGAAAAAAATCCTCGAAGGAGTGCATGAAACATACGAGGCTCATCAGACATCTGGACCTAAGAGGAAACAGAGCCGTCTGACCCCCGTCCGCCTGGCAAGCTGCTTTACCATACTCTCCCGCATCGCCGTCATAGATCCCTCAACCCTTGTAGCAATGATTGGGGCACTGGGACCCTTTGATAGTGTTTGGGGTTGGCTTAGCGTTGAGTGGTTTTCGTGCTTTGATAGCATCGCGGACCCCGATCGGCTTAAGCTGAATCTTCTTGGTATCACGCGTCTTCTTGAGCTTCCTCAACCCATCGCCGGTCTCGTTCTCGGAAAATTACAGGACTACCTCTCTATGTGGACCAGTGTTATCTGCCAGCTTTGGGACGATGATAAGCCTGGCTTTGATGCGCTGTACACCACCGAGAAACCACCGTCCACCGAGTGGGATACCAATAAGGACGTGGTGGAGCGTGACCTGTACATCACGGATCCTGTCCGGACAGTACTCTCTTACGATTTTGTGAAAGAGAGATTACAAGGTCTCGCGCAGGTCGTTGGCGAGCAGACGTTTCAAGAATGGCTCACGAACGTGGATAAGGACGTTTTGGCTGGCTTCCAAGACCTCGGCAACAGGTCATCCGGCTCGCGTCCCCCGTGAGACATGGTAACTGGTCCTTGATGAATCACAAAGAGCGAGGAACGATAAAGGCTGTGACGAGTTCTCCTCTTCCGAATTTTTGGGCATGTGGAATATGGTGATAGAAATTATCTGATAGCGATAGTCAGATCGAAGGAAACAGCCGGTGGGCTGGCCGGTGTCCCTGCATTGATTGGTACAAGCGCATGATACCTCAAAAAAGACGCGTGTATTTATAGCACCAGACATGAGCATAGCATTCCTTTACAGGTGGTTCGGATTGTGTGTGGATTCGCGCATACATGAGATGGAGTGTTGATGAGATCCATGAAATACGTACACAATCGCGTTCCCGGAAAGAGCGAAACCAATTAGATAGAGTCGAGCGAAGACTTTGCTAGCACGATTTTAATACAAGTCTCTCTCGCTCTCGCCCTCTCCCTCTCGGTGTATGTAGGATGATAAGCTCGTCGATGTAAATATACAAATTCGTCTGGCTAGCTAGACAGCTTTTTGGGGGTAATGTACAGGCAACAGCTGATTAATTATAATTGTTACAGGATATACTGGTGGTATACAGGATTAGGCTGAGGGAGTCGAGCTAGCTGACGATGTGGCAAATACCATGTGGTTGGGGCCAGCTATCTCGTGCGGATTCCCCTTCTATCGGGAAGTTTATGCCATCGTGAGGTGCAATGAGGCGTTATGGAGATGATTATCAGATTCGTCAGCTGGTCGTTTTAAATAGGACGGGCAGCCTAAACCCTGGAATAGGCTTGTTTTCCTAAAAGGAATGAATTTTGTGTCGCCTCGTCGTTCGATGGCCGTCTTGTATGGTCCAGTTGGTAGGTCTCCAGACGAGCTTTGCTGGCTCTCGAGGGTAGTCAGCTTTGAGTTTGGGTGAATAGTTTACCTCTAACTTTGATGAACCCCGCTCCCGTTTGTCTCCATGTGGGCGACACATGTTGTACTATATAGTAATGCAAGGGCGACAAACTTGAGTAGCTGGCCGGGCCTGTTTCGATCTTCGTACAGCCAAGATGCTCTTATAAATCTGTTGAGGAATCGTGGATAATCCCACATGCTATGGAGAGATGGAATCCAAGAATAGCTGCCGTCTAGAGGCACTGGTGCACGGGGGTTCCTTCTAAGGGATCTTTTTGGCCCGCGAAAAAAAGGTTCATGGGGAGATTGTAAACTCAATCATAAGCTCGTGAGCCAATTATAGGCCTGTGATTAGTCTTCAAAATCGTCATCTACCCCGGCTTCTTCCTCTTCGTAAATTTCGGAATCGGTATCTTCGGCGCTATCGGATGCATCGACCCTAGGTTCTGTATCCTGGGTTTCGATCTTCTCCTCTTCGTCTGAGTATGCGCCAACGTCCCGGTCATCGGCAAACCCAACGTGTTTGGTGCCGGGAGAGGGAGCCTTCGGCTCATTTTCTAGGACATCACCGCTCCAGGGTTTACATTCCTTCACCAGCTCACCACAGCGTAAGCATGTCCAGCCCTCACCCTCTTCTCGTTCCAACCGCGTCGCTAAGCAGACAAAGCAGTAGATACATCCACAAGGGATGGTCTCGTACGGATTTGTGATATCTGTCTGCGCTGATCCCACCACACCACTCGATGCGGCGGCGGCCAATATTTCCGCCTCCGAAGCTGCGCTGTTCTGGTCCTGGTAGCATATGGCACATGTCCGTTCAGGCAGGAAGGCAAACTCGCCCTTCTTACCACCTGCATGTTCCTCAGACTCAACGTGGATAAGCTCCTTCGTTCTCCTCCACGTACGGCCCAACCACCTCCGCCATCGATTAATGCCCACCAAAGGCAAGACGAATAGAAGAAATTCGGTGAAGGCATGCCAGACTAGTTGACGGTTCAAATACTCGAACGAGACTTCGCGACTGACCTGGCTGGTGGGGGGCGCCAAGCGCATCCTCAACACTCGATCGAGGATTGTGCGATATCTTCCTTGGAGGAGAAACACCATGAAAGAGACAAAGGCGGCCGTCGAATGCAGCGTGGTGATCCGTGTTGTCAGGCCGGATAACCGTTTGACCCAGGCCGAGGGCTCATCATACCCGTTGTCCTGGTCCAGGAGCCAGTTCTCCCACTTTGTCCAGCCATATTTTCCCGTGACCGTTACCAGGCCGTACAGACTCTTCTGCCATTTACTCGGGGCTGCTAAAACAGGGCCTGCGCGGCGAGCATCGGTGTATTTTAGGTTCTGCAGGGCAGCCCCGTAGGTGGCATCGTGATCCCAAACGGTTAGCTTGAATAGTATGGCGCGGAGAGCTAGGAGGATCTCGGCGGACCAGTCGTCCCGGAGATTGGCACCCAGATATTTTAGAGCGTCGCCAACCTGGTCGCGCAGTTGCTGAACCAAGTCTTCATCCAGGAGTTCGGCATCGACCTGGCCGACCCGGAAGGCGGGCCTGGTGCCTTCGCGCGACGAGACCAGCTCCCACGTGGACAGCGACGCCTCCCCCAGGCGGTCAAAGGGGAATGGCAGGCGAGTGACCTGCGACCAAGCGCGCGAGGCCTCACGATGGGCGGCGAGCTGAGCTTGAGCTTCACGTTCCCGTGCCTGCCGCCTCGCAGCCAGGCGCTGCTGGGCCTGCGCAAAGTTGGTAGAGCTCATACGGGTGGATCGAGGAAGTCCAAGGGATCAAAAGAATGGCCGATAGTGTGAGAGACTTGGGGTCTTGGGGACTAGGGGACTTGTAGACCTAGAGAGGCGGCGTGTGCTATGCTGTCATTGTCAGGCCTGGTAGTAATAGCATGGGCATAGGGGCGAGTAAGCGCCGACTTTGTCGGACACTAGAGGTAACTGGCTGGGCTATGTAACGAGACCTGAAGGTCATAAAGGCGGTGAGATGAAACGGTGACAGAAGACTGAGCGAAAGGATGATTGATCTCAGCCGCGACGTTTTTGTAAAACACGACGCGGATGTTGAACTTCTGGAGTTGAAGCTACGGCGAAGCCGACCAGACTAAGGTAACTAAGTATAGTAGGCACTCGGTTAGGTAGGTGGTACAAGGGCACCGCACCGCTAGCTGCGGGAGACCGAGGTACAAGGCCGGTCCCACTTCTGCTGCATGCCCTTGTCACATGCCCGTCAGCCTATTGGAATTTACGGTCATGGCATATCATATCAGCCACAAGAGCCACACATTTGGTACTTTGGGTACGGTAAGGCACCTAAGCGAGTCCTCTGTGGCTTTGCGGCATGAATTCCCGATCATTCCTACCAAAACCAGATGCCGCTGTCAGTTCATGTTCATGCCTGCTTAGCCAACAACATCTCGGTAACATGCAACCCACTATCCACGAAATGACCATTCTTACAGTCCCCTCTGATCCCTATATGGCTGATTATCTGAGATTCGTCCAGATTGCTCGCCATATATGTCCAAAGTGTCGGGTCACGATCGAGAATCGGGTCAGCCTGTGACGGGCACCGGATGCCAACTGGCTTGGACAGACGCCGCCATATGCCGTAAGATGTGTAGATAGACGTGGAATGTCAGCAACTACTTCGACGCCCATGTCACATTGGCTGAGTGGGCCACCCTTGCTCATAACCAAACAGGCGGTCCTGGCCCTGCCCTACCCCTCTGGGAATCTGTTGCTGGCCTTGTCAAAACTCACCCTCGGGAGCTTGTCTCCTTTTTACGGCGCTTAACGGACCTTAACTGTCCTCAACGGCTTCGCCTGAGCGTCCAAGCTGCCAAGGGTTGCATATGCACGACGATGATCCCTGCTAGAATGGCCAAATGAAGCCCCGCCTCATCCCAGGCCTATAGGTGATGTCAATGATATATGAACGCCGAAGCCCTTTGATGGATAGAAATGCCTGGAGAGCATCACCGACCGTACTGGACTGTCTAATTTCTCAGACCACTTCAATGTAATACACTTCATTCATACAACGAGCTTTGCACTACATTTACGATCCGCGCTCCGGGACTAATCCATCCAACGACTTGTCCTAATGGCTCCCAGTAAGGCCAAAAAACCCGGCGACGTGGATCCTCGGAGCCGAGCCGATTCTTCGCCTGAGGCTTCTGATTCTAAATCATCGGGCAGTCGGTCAAAAGCGGGCATCCGCGTCTCTTTGGCATGCGTCCAGTGCCGTAGCAAGCAGTAGGTTCATTTAACTATGGATTCAGGGCCGTTGCCACCTATAATACTATTTGCATCATATCATTGTCAGCACTCTGCAAGAGCCACATCTCGCTGTGAGCTCTATTCCCCGCTTCGCGATAGTTACTGAGTAGCTTATCGCAGCCAAAAATGTGATGCAACGCAGCCAGCCTGCCGTCGATGCATGGCAGAAGACAAGCCATGCTATTACGCAAAATCGAGACGAGGCATTCGGGACTCAAGAAAACATGTTTCGATATCGGACGCGCCACTGATACCCTCACTGCCGCATGTCAATGCGGCAACCGGGGATGCATCTCTGATATTCCCTTTCAACACCTCAAATAACTTACGAAATGGCTGGGCGGTGCCTCGATCAACCGATTCGAACACCGATGAAGGGCTTATTGATGCCTTCTTCGACAATTTTTACTCTGGTCACCCCATTCTCCCACCCAAAAGGTACCTTCTCAAATATGCCGAGTCGGATCGCAACACCCATCACTTTTTACTTGCCGTCATGAACTTCTGCGGCGCGCTGTATACCGGCTCTGTCCGGTTACACCATCTTCGAGAAGAAGCTTATTCCGCAGCTAGTGGCCCTTTGCCAGTTACGGTCCAGTCTATACAAGGTCTGTACCTGCTCGCCGTCATGGCCTTTGGCGAGAGCAAACTCGCGCATCATATTGGCCTTGGAAACCGGAGTTGGTCAATGGCGATAGAGCTCGGCATGCATCGCAAATCCTTCGCAGATCATATTTTAGACCCGGTATGGGCAGAGAGCTGTCGACGGACCTGGTGGTACGTAAAATTTCAGGGGATGATACAGCATGTCAGCGGGGTCAAGCCTACAACTGATGTTTATGATGTTGAGTCGGACGCGGACGTACCCTGCTCAGAAGAATGGGAGTACCAATCTGGGGTAAGCCTATCATCTATTATGAGTTATTGCAATTACGTGGTTTTGACGATTTTCCCAGGAGATTTCGTTGCCCATTTCTCGTTTACAGTACCAAAGGGAAATTAACCTTGGCCGTTCGGACTTCTCGTCTTTAGCATTCCAAATCGAGATCTGCCATATGCAGGATGATATAACAGACTTATGCAATCAGGATTTTCACGATGACGAGGAGAAATTCCAACGCATTAATGAGGCAGACTCAAAAATCTGTGATTTTCTGCGCCGTATTCCACGATGGAAAATGGAAGTTGGTGAGTTATTCGGATATTATAATTTCAAGCAGAGCCCCGAGTTAGATGACGGCCGGGCTGCCTTTCCTATGTTTGTACTTGCTATGCCATTCTCCAGATCATTGCCGCTGACCAGACACCTGCCATCTAAAGTCGATCCGAGTGGAAGACCAGATCAAGTTCTTTTCGATGCCGTAGCGTGGGCACATATGTAAGACTCAGATAATATGGCAGCGAGCGAAAGGCATCAGCCACTGACTGCCACTAACAGAAGCCGAATCCGACTTCGACAATCCGCCTTAAGGAAAGGCCTCAATCTGTGTGAATACTTTCCTTTCGGTCCCAGTCGCGGGCCTGATCGCAAGGGACAGGCTGTGAAACGATTCGGCTGGAACCCACATCCTGTCGATATACAGGCTGCCGACAGCTTCTGTGATATGTTTCGGTACCCCTTCCCTATCAAAAGCCTCCGACCCACGGTGAGTCAACCATTGCCGTTACTTCTTTCCCTTTCGATAAAAAGTCGAGAGCGAGAGTATCTCGGATATGTAACTCCCGTTCTTTTCTATTTACTTCCCAATCACCCCAAGTTCCTTACGATCGAGGCTAGACACTGACACATGGTCTCTATAGGTGATTCCGGGTCTGATGATCGTCGCTATCGTTTATTTGGACGCGTGCGTCTTTCTAGGACTGGATTCGCCGATATTTCGTGAGAGGATTAACTCTCTCATACGAATCATCAAGATACATGGGGAAACATGGCCACTATCCAAGAAGATCGCTCAAGACATCCAGACCATTGTCAACGAGTACTTAGACCCAAGAGACGAGCTTGGCGCGAACTTGAATCAGTGGAACTCTGCTGGCGCTGACGCTCTAAGTGCCCTTCCTATCTTCGGATCTTCTACTGCGCAATTTGACTCGACTTCATTTCCACATCCAGAGCTGGAAGGTATGTCGCTGGATTATTGCGAGTTTGAGCCAACTACATGTATGTTTCCCCCAGTGCCTGGCTTCCTGTTAGATGGTTTAGGACAGGCTGCTTCAGGTCCGTGAGAATAGGGCAGGTAATTTGGTTTCTCCAAGGCTCAGTTTGCTTTCTTGTAAGCGCTAGGGGTCGTCCGGGCCCTGTATGAACAATCAACCTATATTTATATCCAACTTTTTAGACCTTTAGTCCAGAGACTAGCTAGAGATACCCATCACACGATAGAAAAAGCAATCAAATGTTATGTTAGCCACTTCATCATCTCGACGCGTCACGTTGCAACGTATGATCTTCATTTGTCGTCGTATTCTGCCTTTTTCCGTGACTGAATCTTTTTTCTTCACGACACGTACGTTTGTCATAGTGCGGACCAGACAAAGGACATACTACAGCCTGATCACTTACGTTGACAGGTGTAGGTATCGATACTTATTTATCGCTCGCTAGAGTACATCGGTCTATAAGAAAAGCAGGATAGAGGACCTAAGTTCTTAGTTCTATGACACTATTTACGCTTATCCTACTGCTACAAAAGTCGATTGTACTTAGTCTTCATCTACACGAGGAACATCTTGGCGATATACACGCGGGTCAGAGACCTTGCTATCCGACGCTAGAATCGAGCCTTATCAGAGGTGTGGACGAGTGAGCTCTTGGATAGTCCAGTAGTACTCGATTTGTTGCCGCATATAAAGGCGTACTAAACACAGAGAACTCAGCAAGAGACGAGCGCGCACACTCATTCACACAGATAGAGGAGGGGGGAGAGAGGACAGTTTGATCATTTGGCCAATTTTGATAGCATTCGTAGCCTCGGGGTCGTCCCGAAATGCGGTATCGCGGTTCAAGATATCAGACGAGAACAACAGCACCGAGGTAACGCAAATCTAAGCTCTCCTCAGTGGCCGGGTTCATGTTCCCATATTCGTCGTGTACGAAGCCATTCTCCAGGAAGAGGCCCGCCAACCTCGCAACCTCGACACACTGCCGCTGCGCTTCAGACGTCGTTCCCAGGAGACGGTAGAATGTGGTCCAGAACTGTTCTCGGAGCTCGCAGTGATTGGGGAAGTAACTCCAACCGTCCTCGTTCATCCTCCGGATCCCAAGCATAGTCTCGAGTCCCCCCAGGGACATGCCAAGGGGACTCGCCTGGGCATCCCGCCAGTCGCAGATCCCTACGATGACGCCCGTGTCCGGATCTACGTGGATGTTGTTCTCGAGGAGGTCAGTGTGGTTGGGCACCAATGGCCAGTTCTCATCACAGATACTCGGGAGCTGGGGTATCAAGGCATCCAGCGTCGCGTGGAAGCGTTCGGGAAGCCCCCTGCGCAACCGCTGGAGCTGTGACGAGTAGTGTCGAAGAAGCTGTCCGCGATCTGGCCTGCTCATCGACTCAGGCGTGTTATGATACGCCGAGGTGAAGAATCTACCCTAGTCGAGTCAGCCGTAGACATGTTTCCCCTGCGTGGGAATGTCACAGTCAGAGGGAACGAGGGCGGCCTGCGCGTTGGTGGTGTCAACAAACCTCGCGTAGCTGTCGATGGTGTTTCGCAGGAGCTCGTAGTTATTCCTTTGCAGGTGGGCTCGGGCGAGATACATGGAGATACCCCCGATATTATTCATCGTGTAGACGTGGAGATTACGAAACGAAGCACAGTCCTTGTGCCGTGGCGTGAAGTCCGGGTAGGCTTGTTCGATGCTATTCATGAAGCCCATGTCTAGGGGGGAGCTCGGAACGCGGAACTGAACGATGACTTGTCCCGCGTCGACGGTGTAGCTGGTTCCGCCCTGGCAGGCTGTTGACGTGACGGATTCGCCTGAGATGCGTTGAGCTTTGTCATCGCATTGCTTCTGCGTGACCGGAGCGTTTCTCTCAAAAAACGTCGCTATCTGCATCCGAGACAGCGCTGACATGTCCACCGCCATTACGTGAAGGGTTGTTGTGGCTGTTTTTTGTTCTTGTGACGATGACACGAGGCTTGAGTAACTAATGGAGAGTCTCTATTACGGTAAAGAAGGGAGACAGTTGCAGGGTAGATAGTTCAAAGCATGCGTCGGAGCAGGACTCCGCCCGGATGGGATGATTCGCGATCGATCCGGCAACTACGACAGAGGAGAGAAGAAAGTAAAGGCGCAAGAAAAGAAAAGGAGTTGTCTCAGACGCTGAATGCTCTACCTCAGTTATATTAGGACCTCTACTACCTAGCTGCAGCCCGTGAGGGTGTCTTCGTCACTGCGGTTATAAAAGTCGGTGGGGCTTATGTAATCTTGCGATACTCGGGTCTGATTTTAGGTCGTACCTCTCATGACGGGGTGGCTCGTGACCACCTGCATCTGGTGTCACGAATCGGTACAAAGTACAAAGTACCCGGCCGGAAATAAGCTTATCTATATACCTTATCTGGTTCCTAGGTAGGTTGAAACTGGGTCCTGTCACTTTCCTAGCTCGGACCCTTCGTCGTCTTTCCCATCCTCATCGTTCATTTTCCTGCGTTTTTGCTTTCGAGACTTGCCTCGTTGGTCTGATTTTCGGATGCTATAATTTGGGTTGTGCGCTCATTCGTTCTTTTGTTTGTTCCTTCGTTCGTCTTGTTGCATCTACAATAATAAGAGCCGTGGCCTTCGAGAAGAGAAAAGACGGAAGCAACAAGGAAATAATAGTTGCGACATGCAGAGCGACAACGCAACAGACCAGATCAGATCCGGATCTATCTCCACTGCAACGTGTCACACCGCACCCAGCCCAGAGGATACCTACCCAGACTACATTGCATGAATCGAGGAACCACAAGCAGAGAGCAGGCGGCTCAGGTCCATCCAGACCCCGAATCAGTCTGGACCGGCACTGCCGGGAAATCCCCCGCCAACCCACGTACCGCACGCACTCACGCACGCGACCAACAACCAACGCCTCCAGCCTCCAGCCTCCAAACACGAACGCACGTCACCGCTCCTAACCACCGACGACGATGCCCGAATTCTTCCCCTTCATCCAAGGCACAGAGACGAACCCCGCCGCGTCACGTTTCCCCGGCGCCGATAGTACCTCACCTCTCCTAGGCCGCTTCCGCGCCGTCCCGCCGCGTGCCGCAAACCCCGCCTCCTCGAGAAGCATATTCCCCTCGCGATGGCAGTCTGGGGGCCCGCGGTCCACGGATGCCGGGCGTATGGATCTGCTGTCCGTCTCGGGGAGAGGCAGCGTGCATATTGGGTACGGCGCTCTGGTCGCCGCCGGGCTCGATGACGAAGGGGACGAGGCTGGGGATTGGAGCTCTGACGAGAGCGACGACGAGGATGGTGCCGGGAGGGTGGCGAAGATATGGCGTAGGACTGTGAGGAAAACAAGGCGGACCGTCGAGGACCTTTGGGTTGCACCGAGGCACGGCGCCGTACGTCGTGTTGTTGAAACGTGGTGGAGTCGTTGGGGGCTTCTGGTTCTCTTGCCTGCCGTTTCGGTGAGTCCTTTAGTCCCTTTCACTTGAGAGCGCGCGGGAAGGGTGTGGCATATTGTCGCGAGATCTGTCGTCGCGTTCATCCGAAGATGGGCGACGAATAACACCTAAAAGTCTGGAATTTGTGACCGGGTTCTGCTGGCTAACAGTGCGATTTCACAGGCGGTGACATGGTGTGCGATTCCTTTCCCACAATATCCACTCGACGATTCACATTCCAAGCCGTACATGTTCTTTGACGCCTTATTCGGGGCCAAACCCGGGGACTCCAGCCACTATTCGGCATCGTCCGGCCATCGCACTCCTGGTCACGGTGAAGCACATGTGCAGGTGAACTTCTGGTTCTTCCTCTTCGTGTACTACGGGTTCTATAACCTCACGGCTCTGATATGGATCACCAAGGTCTTCAATATTTACTCGCTCAACTGGTGGCCTTCGGCCTTAGGCTTCCCGCTTACCATCTCCTTGATTGCGGCGCTCTCAATTGCAGTGCCGATCCCCGTCTACCTTATCCCCGAGACTCGGTTCTTGACAATACATAACACCGCGTGGATCAGTTGGACGTTCATAATCATGGCATTGCCCGTCGCTATTGCCTTCTGCATTCTAATGACGCATGAGCGGCACCTAGGGCTTCGACACTCGCTTTCCGAGACCCAACGTATATTCACGAGCTCTTGGTGGACTGGCGAGAGCGGTGGTTCGATACGGGACTACTCGCGCAACCGTCGAGGACAACGATGGCCAGGGACCTTCGATCCCGACACGGCTGCCTTGCAGATCACCACGGAGCATCCGCCGCCCCAGACGAGCGCATTTATGCAGCGGCGCCGGTGGCTGCCCGCCAGCTTTGTGCGCTTTGTGTGGTTCTGCCTCGCGTTGGCCATAAGCTTGCTTGCATACCTGATAGGAGAGGCCTATGCCGAGATCTACTTGCGTACCCTCCCGCACAACAGTTGGGAGACCATCGTATACGTCTATAGTTGGGTCGTCACCGTCCATCTGCTGGATCTACTTACGGGCTGGATCCTCGGTGGAAACGAAGGGGAGCGAGTAGGCAGCTATCCCCTGAGCTGGATATTCAAACTGTAAGATGCACCTTTGTTCCGGGGCCAATGGGCTACCGGTAATGAACAAACCAGGGGGCGATCGATTTACTAACATATCACTCGGACAGATACTTCATGCTGACCTACCAAACTTATGTACGAGCGCTGTATGCACGTCTACGCTCGCCCCAGCAGTTCATCTGGCTGCAGGCTCTCTCCTCGGGTTTTCTCATCATTCTAACGCCGTTGACCATGACGGAAACATATCATCGAGCGCTAGTGATGTTAGGGCTGAGCGCCCAATCTTACGGCTCGTACCAGAAGATTTGCACACGCAACGTCTTCATCCGGTTCCTCGCCGAGAACGTAAGTATGCTGGCATTTCTAGGTAGTATCTTAGTCTTGCACTTTGGACCGAACACGGATGTGTACCCGTATTTTGCATTTGATGACCCCGACGAGCCCTATAACTTCAAGCTCACCTTGTTTGCGTCCGCCATCACCTGGGCATGCGAGCTAGTCGCGGGCATCGTTCTCAGAGGGCTTATTCGCTGGATCTTCGGTGTCAACGCTAATATCGAAGGCCGCATGGATCTAGCGGTTTGGCCCGAGCTACTCCCCACAAGCGTTGCTGTTATGCTCCATGTATTGCAGAACATGTTATTCTCCATCATTCGATTGCATTTTCGATGACGAGTATAGGTGTTGGCGGAATAATGGAGACGACGACTGATGGTCGCACGAGAAAGTCCAATAGACGTGAGGGAATCAGCCTATCACAACGACGTGATCTTCCCATCTCGTTCGATTGGCTCGAGCCAGATAAATCAAGGAAAATTTGTAACCACCCGTTGCAATAGTACCACGGAAGTGATTTCAGTTTATCTGCCGACGATAAAAGCCTCACCTTGTCACGTCGTCAACAGCTCGCGAGATAAGGTGGATGCTGCGATGACGTCCTGTCTTTTATTTTGTTTTTGACGTTGCTGCCCGATGCATAGCCGATGATACCCTTTCTAAATTTGCCTAGACGGATAGGATCCATCTTCTTAATCATAATATATTGCTTCGGGAACACCCGACTACAGATCGACAAACCTGGGGAAAGAGGGTGTTGAAGAAGCGTGCAGCCGGCAACCTAACATATGCATCCGAGTGCAGATCCGGTGCATATTTTTGCGGGTAGGCGGAGGAAGGAGAATTAGTGTGCATAGTCCAGATTGTGACGCAGCAGTGAGGAAGAGGTAACGGGGCCGAGAGGCCTGATGGAGGCTGAATGATGAATAGCAGCGTCAAGAATGGGTCGTTGTTTGTAAAAGCTGCTGTTTCGTACGAACCTCTTGTGGGCTTCGACGTGGGATGCGTATAATACTGCATACCTGGCAGACAACGAAATGAACTTGAGGGGAGTAACTGTGACGCTCCCAACTCGTATCGTCGAAATATCACACCCATTCATTGGCGACGTAAAGTTTGAAGAACTACTGCAATAACCCCCAAATCCGACTGCAGGATCACAATGCCTCGTCTAACCTATCCAAGGCCACCATTCCAATTGCTTCCGTCCTACCCTCCCCCCCAAACCGGTACAGCGCATGCGTTCAAGTTCATAGTGTACGTTGGATACGCAGTGAAATCCTCAAACCAGAGATTTGGAGACATATTATCGGTGACGCTCAGACCGTCTTCAATGGCCACCGGTCAATATCCATTACACAGAACCTCAGGGCTGAGGTGGTGGTTAGATTTGTTATTGAAAGATAGGTTCCCTCTAGGAGGAACACTATCATGCAATAAGGCTGGCTAGCTACTAGCGCGACCGATATCTCTTTGCCAACTGCAGAAAAGGATGAGCTGAGACTCTAGTGAAAGCGAAGCACCTCATATGATGAGAAAGGTATAGCTGAAGATCTAGCTTGTCCAGCACCAATATGATACATGTATCACCTAGGTTGGATAGTCCAAGCGAAAAATCTAGTGCGTGCGTAAACTCACATTCCGCTGAAAAGAGCCGCTGTCCTATCTAACTAGGGTTGGAAGCACAGCTGGGGAAATAGCGAAGAATACCTCCTAACCACGCCATCTGCAGTGCAGAGGCCTGAATGGACAAGAAGCGGGCCCGCAGAGGCATCTTGGTGCGTCGTAATGGTGGATAAGGGTGGATAACGTTGGATGTTGACGCTGCTGAACTTAGCTCGACGGATGCTTGAGGATTCTGATGTGCCGATTTCGGTCAGAATTGTATACCACTACTTCACATACTCATTGCATTTGTTTACTCGGTTGCACAAAATATACTGTGCAAGTGTCGCGGGGTTCGATGAATGATACTTTGTACATGCCGCATAATCCTCACCGCCAGCGTAGATGACCAAGCAGCCGACTCTTTGCCGCAGTTATCGAAGTTCAAAGCTTGGTAAGCCCTCGGCAGTTGAATCAGTTGTCAACCGTTGTACCCGTCGCGACCAAATATAGCGATGATGGCCAAATCAATGGTAACAGTGCAAAGCCGTAAACAAGCCATACTCTACCAAGATGAAGCTACTATATAAAACATCAGCCACTGGGCTACTAGAGTTAACCTAGGGGCTAAAACCCAGCCAACCTCATACCAACAAGCTCAGGCAAAAGGACACATACTGAGAGAGAATCCCAGTAGCCGAATCGGTGCAAGAGCACAAACGGTCAGGACCGGGAACGACCCAAGATATGAGTAATATCAGCTGCGTGGTGTGGTTGCAATGCGTAAGGAGACGGCTACCTGGTTGATCAGTGGATGCAGCAAGACCAAAGACAATCAGGGGCCCCTGTCCATCAGCTAAGATGATATCTCGTTCGGTTGTGGAGCATATGGGGGGTTAAGGAGTGTTACTGGTTTCCAAGGTCCTTAGGTAACAGGTATCGCCAACTCTCGAACACGGCTGTTGGTTAGCCACTTGGCTTGGCTCACCCTAGTCTAGTTTCCGGTTGTGGTTGCATCGAGGCGCCATCGGAACCAGATCAAAGAGCGTGTACGAGCCCTGGAGGAAATCACCACGGCGTTCAGTTCATGACGGGACGTAAGGGAATATAAAACCTAGGCGTATAGGCCTGCCACGTTGGGATCGTTGTAGGCTAGGAGGGACTGGACGCCTACAGGAGGTGGTTGCATGTGGGATGGTGGGGTGAAGAGAACCTTGGAAGACCTGATGGAGGGGGGAAAAGGGTCCAAAGCCACCCGTATTCGTGTAATGGGACGCCAATGCAGCTTTCAAGTATGGTTATGTTCTGTATCTGAATAACACCCGTGTCACATTCTTATAACGAGGCCGGAGATTTGCTTGGAGCCTTGGCACGTTACATGCAGGCGGCCAATGACATGGAGAAGGACAGCATAAATGTGACAGGTATCTCTGACCATAGTCCATCTAGCATACATGGAGGCTAGGCATCTCGTTAGTTCACGCTATTAAGAGGTACTCATCGCAGCCAACATGTTGGTGTCAATGATCCCAGAGCAAACAACTCTGATGAAAGAAATAAAAGGTGACCAGAAGATGAATCACTTTGGCACGGACGAGCGGGCATAAGCGTCGGTCACACCGCTAACATGTACCGAGGTGAGCCGGGCATCTCGATGCGCTGGACGGAGGTTGAACATCTCTAAGAGCTCAACTCGATAACGTACGGAGTAACGACGACCACTTATCAATATACAGTAGGTAAACAACTTACTAGGTGATGCCCTACCTAGAGGGAGCCAATCAGACTAAACACAGGCTAAGTTAGAGGCTCAAGGTTCCAGTACCTAGTAGCTCTCGAGCCCCTCAGGTGCTTGCTAGATCGATACGTGTCTGCTACAGTAGGTTGTATCGATGCTGTATGGTGCGTTACAGTAAACAACGCCTTTCCATGGGGGACGCCGACAGATGAAACATATGAGAACCCAGCCGCCCAGCAGCCGGCTCCCGGTGTGATGCCTACCGGACCATAAGCTGGCCGGACCTGGTCGACCTCTGAGCATCTCATCTGCATGGCAACATACAGACACCGCAGTCTAACAGCTGCCCGCATGCATCCCCCATCCTCGGTTTTTGTAGCCACATCTGGGGGAGGAGTTTATGCAACGAGCCGACAGAAGACGCTGACTATTTTCTCTTACCGCCTTTCCGGACCGCCTCGAACAAGAGAACCCCGGTGGTTGTAGAGTCCTACCGGTTAGGCCAAGTGGGACGACAGCGTGAGAGCGATCCTCCATGCGGCCGAGCGTGACATCGCGACAGCGTGGCGGCTTTGCAGGGCTTGCGCAACTCGCAGAGCTTGCAGAGCTTCTAAGTCTTGTTTGGTATGGTGACATCGCGACATGGTGGGGCTGGCCCTGATGAGACGGTGCTAGAGTTATCTCCTCGCAGCGTCCACCGATTGCGCCCACGGGGGTCACCATCTGCCTTGATGTGCCTAGTCATACTCGCAGACAAGCCGATGACTGATAGATATGTACCATGAAAGCCTGATGAGACGAGGTTCATGGGTAGATGTGAGCGAGGCCGTCGCGCGCCGCTCTAGGAAGACGAAAGGGATGAGGTGGAGTGGGAGTAACACTTCTTATATTGCCGTCATATCTAACGGAATCATGTCAAGCGCATCATTACGTCTATTTACTATGGCCCAAGTACCGTAGCACCGTAGTAGGGTCCCTTTTTGCATTTAGATAAACCTAGGTTTGGAATTATATCCCCGTCCGTACATATAATTTACATAAACTTCTTGAATCATGATGTTCGATGTCCCCCCCCATCCCTCCTCTTAACATAACAGCCAGTACGTATATCCGACTTGGCTTCGTCACCAAGAGCGCTTATATTCTACGCTCATTATCAGGATAAATACCTTGCTCAGGTATTTTATTTACTTACTCGATCCCTGAAGGCTCTCTCTGGGCAAAGCAAAGTAGAGATACCAATACGAATCCGATCCTTTATAGACCGAATACAGAGACGGGACAAGGATGCTAACTGCCTAATTCGGTATTTCGTGCTAAATCATAGCGGCTTACTTAATCAAGTTAGATATAACCGTCCTTGGTCAAAACCAAGACGCGTAAAGAGCTCCATTTCTTTTCTATTTTTTTTTAAATGTAGTTAGTTCGGTCGGAGGTATTTGCACGTAGGTATTTAATCTTAAGATGAGGGGTGAGAAATTTCGAGAGCCCCGCCATATTCAGGATATAGGAAGGAGGGGAAGAAAAATTGATACCTGACAGAGAGAGAGAGTACCTCGGTACCTGCCTACATCCATGTCTTACTGTAGATAGTAAGTAAACACCATTCGACTCACTCATCCCACTTCGAAATTTATTGCCCGCGCACTTCTCTCACCCCCACTACGACGACTACTTTACCTGCCTACCTGTCAGTTAGGTAGGTAGCTGGATGTACTTTGCCTACCTACGCTGCCTACAACTACCTACACTATTTCATCTCGTCTCGCTTTGCTCTGCTTTTTCCGTTTCACTGCCTACTGCCTACTGACCAAGACGAATCGGGTGCCCTCAATCGGTCCTCCTTTTATTTTTAGTCGTCGTTAGCTCGTGTTAGACAACCCAAAAAACTTAGCAGTTTCTTTTCCGCATCCGTTCCGTCTCATCTCATCTCGTCTGGTCTGATCTCGTCTCGGCTCATCCTGTCTTTTCCCCTCCCCTTGCACCTTGCAAGGCTCAGCGAGCTGCAGCGTTTTATTCCAAACCCTGGCCCCGTCTTCACAGTCAGACAAGGCCATTTTGAAACCTCGGTACCTAAATAGGCAGACAGACAGACAGACCGTTATTATTCCCAGGCGTTTTTTTTTATTTTAATTTTTTTTCACTAACGCTGCTAACTGCTGCCGCCGCCGCCGCTACTACCGCTCCTCATCACCGCTACTCTCCCACTTTACTCCCACTCACTCACTCACTGACTGACTGACTCCTCCCGCTCCCCTTGTTGCTTGTGCTTGTGCTTGTGCTTGTGCCTGTGCCTGTGCGTGCGTTCGCTCGGCTGTTGGTCACCCTAGCCGCGACCTGGTTAACATACCCAAATTTGCCTACTTACCTACCTACATACATATTTACCTTCTTGCCTATACCCGCCCGCCCGCCCGCTCGCCTGCCTGTCTACTTGTCTGCCTGTCTACCTGCCTACCTACTAGAGGTAGCTAGGTTGGCCTTACTCGACTTGGCTTGTCTTATTTCTATTTTCACTCCCCCTTGCGCGTATTTCTTACCCGTGCCACACCCCCAAAAAAATTCTGCTCTGCTCTGCCTATCCGTGCGGTACAGATAGCTCG
This sequence comes from Nemania serpens, assembly GCA_022578855.1. Taxonomy (NCBI): domain Eukaryota; kingdom Fungi; phylum Ascomycota; class Sordariomycetes; order Xylariales; family Xylariaceae; genus Nemania; species Nemania serpens. The sequence goes on along the minus strand of MU396711.1, from coordinate 211,482 downwards.
CGCCATCCCTCATACTTGCGCAAAATCTCCCCTCCCCCCCTCTTCTTTCCTCCTCAGCATGAGCGCTCCAGTTCATCCAGACGGCAACCAAGTTGATTCTTCGGCCGCCAACCCGCACCAGCCAGGAATCACCTCCTCCACAGTTCTCGATGCCTCGCGAAGACAGCCCGCCTCCTCCCCCTCCGGTGCCGCCGAACTCGCCAGTCAACCGATAAGCGCCCTCACACCCGAAGACCAGAAGAAGCTCACAGTGGCGAAGGGGCTCGTCATTGATAACCTGCGATACGTGCCCGACTTTCCGATCCCCGGCATCAAGTTTATCGATATACTTCCCATATTTCAGAACCCTGTCGCTTTCAGCTCTCTTATCGATGTTCTTGCTCTCTTGATCCAAGAACGTTTCGGCGACCGAGTACCGGATATCATCATCGGCCTGGAAGCCCGCGGCTTTCTCTTTGGCCCTACTCTCGCCTTGCGTCTCAACCGTCCTTTTGTGCCGGTCCGGAAGAAGGGCAAGATGCCCGGCGCCTGCAGGACCGTTGAATACACAAAGGAATATGGCACAGACGAGTTCCAGGTCCAAGAGAGTGCCATTAAGCCTGGACAGCAGTGCTTAATTGTGGACGACATCATCGCGACTGGTAAGCTAAAATGTTGTCCCGTTTCAAACAAGCTCTTCCTTGGCCATTTTCTTGCTTTGATGCCACTCCACGGTCATTTTTGCCAGCTTCATTTGTTTGTTTTTCCGCCAGCCCAGCCAGCCTGGTAATCTTGCGCGACTGAAATTTTTACACAACCTGCATTCTATGAGTCTGCCAACCATTACTCTCGGCGCCGCTGTTGAGTGCTGATCTCAAAATGCTGTGCCCGTTATTGAAATATCAGCAAATCTCCCCTATATCTGAACTCCTAAGGGCAGTCCCGATGGTGTTGAGACAAGCCGGTGATTAGATTACTGAAGACGGTACTTGTTGTGAGCCCTCTGTGTCGAGTGAAAATACTGCGCATAATTCTATCTACTATCGCCACGGGCCTGATGAGAAAGCCCAATTTCGAGTGAAATGTTGGATCTGGTTGTCTCGATAGTTTTTACTCCGGCGCCATGGCTAATACCAGTGTCAGGAGGCACGGCCGCAGCTGCGGGCAGACTTGTTGAGCTCTCCGAGGCACAAATAATGGGTTATCTCTTCATGATTGATATCATCAACCTTAAAGGAACATCTCTACTTGGCGACAAACCGATCATAACCCTCGTCAAGCATAATGAGGAAGAATAAGCGATCGACAGGCGGTTTTAATGTTTGTCAGCTAATCCTACACCTAAAAAGAAACCAAATACCCACGTGGGGCAAGCAGCACTTCAATTCTTGATAGAAAGCAACCTCAGGCTTGATACTTCGCCCTACTGAGATTCGTCCAAGCCGAGGCATCGTCTCATCTTTTAGAGCTGGACCTAGGTTGCATGGTTGGGCGTTGGGGCACATTTTATCATGGTAGTAGGTTATTTGGTCGTTGGGTTTGTCATGTGCGCTACCTAGAGGGATATACAGAATCCCGACTAATCCAGAAAAAAAAGAGAAAATAAATTAAGAAAATAAATCTCGTCGAGCTCATTCTATATCTCACAAACAGTGACAGCACCGCCTCCTCAAGCAATATAATGCTCGTTTGTTGTTCCCGTCACAGCCTGGCCGCGGATATAGCCATTAGAGGCAACGGTATACCGAAAACGGACGACACGTTCCTTTACTCCATTCGGCTTATTGGCATCGGTGTCACCGTCAATCTTGACTTGATCATAAATCTGAGGAGGCTGCTGTCATATAATTAGGATCCAATCGAATTTTCCATATTGAAGGTTCGTGAGAGATGGGTCTTGGCTGGCCAGCACGTAATAAGAGGGTTTGTGTGCGTTGTTTACGGCACATATTATATTACATGAAAAGACATGTGTAGATCGGTTTTGCTGGCGCTTGGAATTATTCTCGAGAATTAATATTCTGTATCGCGGCAACTCATAGCTACTATATCCATGCAATGTCTAGTGATGAGCACATATTTATTTGGCATTTATTTTATTTACTCTTCGACGTATAAGCATCTCCAACGGAGATAAATTAATTACTTATTATTGGAGAAATATACGAAACTGAATTATCGCCCACACTCACTTATATATACACACACACACGCACACACACTTATACACACAAAGTGGCGCATAAATGATAAAGCCACTTCACTGCACCGCCACGCCGGACATCGTTGGCCGGCAGGTGCATGATCCCGTCTCAATTAGCCGTCCTCCCTCGCTCAGGACAATCTCATCGCATCTGTCCTTACCTGTAAATGCCATTATCCGCCTCTAAAGATCTGATAGCAATATGACAGATGAATCCTCCCCACTGATCCCCACATCGGCATCCACCATACCGACAGCACCAAGCAGGGCCAAGAAGAACATGTACTGGACGCTCGGATGCATCTACGGCGCGACGGCCGTCGGCTTCGGGGCCTTCGGCACGCACGGGCTGAAGAAGATCGTCACGGACCCGGCGAAGGTTGCGAGTTTCGGCACGGCGGCGCATTACCAGGTGTGTAATCGCCTCCTTGGCATGATTTTATCTACTTTAACCTGTAGAGGACCTGATCGTGTCTCGACTCATGTCCCCTCTCACATTACCCTCCGATGTCTTTATAAGTCAGGCTTGATGTCTTTTTGCGAAGCCGAGAGCCGGGGGGGCATTTGACGAAATGAGATATCATTTTTCAATGACCTGAGACTGGGAGCCATGTTCCTCCGGTCCATTCCTTGATCCGGAGAACATAACGATGCATACCCAGTTTCAAGGTCTAGAACGACTAACACGTAGTCCTGTTCGTAGCTAATCCACTCCGTCGCCCTCCTCGTCGCGGCACGCGCTGCGCCAGAGAACAAGCTTGCGGCAAACCTGTTCACCGTGGGCATGACATGTGCGTCGTTATGCTTTCTCTCCTTCCCTTCCCCTTCTTCCTTGCTGCTCCTTCACTCCCCGTGACGTACATAGTACGGCACAGGTAGCAGGCCTAACACGATATCTATCTCATCTACAGTGTTCAGCGGTAGCATATACGCCCTAATCCTAGATCCCGCGCGCTTCCGATTTCTAGGCCCGGTCACGCCCCTCGGCGGACTCTGTCTCATCGCGGGATGGACTGCTCTCGCTTTCTAGGAGCGACGGACTGGTTAGGTGCCTACGGTTTAGACCGTGATGGCTTGGGTTGGGGAAGTGCCTCTGCAGTGTAAGATTTGGTCGGACGAATGGGATTGGGAGGGCATGCGAAATCGCTTCTAGTAGGAAGCTGTGATGCAATGCATGAAGCGATGGCTGGCCCAGCCGATCCGTGTACATATACCTCACCACTCATTGATCTCGATGATTATCTCCCTGGATTTGAAGTCCTTGATGCCTCTGCTTCAAGGCATCATGTTCTAGGGAACAGATCAGCCCTTGCGGCAGATCCGCGGGCAGACATGGACGATATTTCTCGCCTTGGGCGGCTGTCGTGTCGTGATTCAGTTTGATGCTGCTATCTTCAGGCTCGTTCTCGATGGGGAATGTATTGCGAAATCTCCTAAGCCAAATTCATATTCTTGCCCGCCCGGCTCTTGCGGCCATTCCATCGTCTGGCTCTCACACTCCTGGCTTCCCTGCCTTCTTTATCTGTGCCCAAACTCGCTTCGGAACGAGTTTGTCGGAATTTATGCCGTCCATCGTCGCCCTGACGAGGGAAATATCGTAGTCCGTACTTGTTCGCTTGCTTTTGAAACACAATGCGTCATGATAGATCTTGCACTTTACGTATGTTAATGTCGAGTAGACCCTCTTATTCTTGCTTTATTTCGCTAATACGCCAGAAGTGCTCGGTATGCTTTTGGCTCGAATTGATGCGTTCTCAGCTTGATGCGTTCTAACCGCCGTTGCAAACCTGATTCTCATCGCTGACCATGTTTGGCATCACTTTCATCTCTTTTCAAGATCTTTTGCAGCTTTTTGCATATCAAAGTGGCGCAACATCACCCGGTGACAGCGATCGTAGGCAAGTTATGTACCACGGCGAGCCATATTCGTTTCTGTCGTCCTGGAAGACCAGACTTCTCTCCCTTGTACCCCATAAACAGTGGAATAGAACGCGGGAAGCCAGCTGGGTGTCCTTTTTCGTAGAAGATTTCTCTGGGAGGAGGCATCAATGGAAGGAGAGCGACGTCAAAGCCTCATTTTTAGAATGGGTTGTTTCGTCAGGCTCGTGGGACTCGACTTTTGCACTCTTGCGATCGTATTTCCTGATTTCATCATGTGCCGTATTATTAATCCTGCACGCGGTTCAACGACGACATGAATTCGCCTGGGTATCCTCGTACCGTATGTGGCCCGTCAGAGTCGATCATGACATAGATATCACTTTATGATACTGGAACCCGGCTCACTCGAGACTGTCACTGATGGTTTTCTCAGCTGGGGAATCCCACGCAAGTGGTGTACCTGCCAGTTGTTGTTCGGCCGGCTGCTCGCTTGTAAACACACTCTGCGGTACCTAGATAGGCAATGGGTATCAATTAGCTCGACCCATCCATTGTCTTGCAGGCCTTGTTTTCTTAGGGCTTCTGTGGAAAATCGATCAGTCGTTCATCACTCCAATGTTGCGGACAATGTGCAATTTAGCAACGGCCGGGACTTAGTGGCCTCGCGAGATATTTCTCCCGCTACGGGATGCGGCTCAGGCTCTATCTCGAGCTTCTCCTATCTCTAGTTAGCATCCAATAATACCTTACTACGCTATAGATGAGTTTCTAGATCGCTGTGACAATGACTTCCTCGTATTTCCTCACAATTTCAACTATCCGCTGGGCGACTCATGTCGGCATACTTGGATTCCTATGTGTCCCGGGCTGCGAATCACTTACTCGCCAAGTTTTTTCTTCTTTTTCGGTATAGACGTGCGCCTCGGAGCTCATAGAACTAATGGCGACCTCTTCTATTACAGAAGAGAACGGAACTCTGGCTCTCACGGAATAATTAAGACTCGCGGACGAAGGCGACAACTAGACTAAGTCTCCTGTTGCTTGTACTGAGCCTGTCGTTTTGGTCGAGGTTAACAACGATCTCGCAAATCAGTGCCTACTCCCGTGTATGTTATCACCAGGAATCTTTACACTGACCATATGTCTTTTAACATCTCTAGCCTAGTGATGTATTAGCACTGAGTACCTGGACGGAGGAGTGAGCCGAAAGAGGGTGATCATTGCCGAGGAACGAGCATGCTTATACCTAGTTTGCCTAGACCGATGGGATTATTACTTGCCTTGATACTTTGTATATGGCTTAGTGTTTAGTATAATACTACGCTGCGCCTATACTACTCAGCGAATATGTCTTCTTGACTTGAAAAGGTCTTATCACAGCAGATCCCGCACCGATCCTACACCATTACCCATCCTAGAAGCACGCGTGTCGCAGCGAACCTAAGAAGGCATATAATGACCCATGTCGGCACAGGGGAACGTAGCTCATTACCAAATGTTGAATTCGATACAAAGTAGAGCTCACTGATTTATCAAATAGGTACCTACTGAGTACTTACTTACGCGTACATAGGTATGTACCCAGATATATCTCGATTTCGTGTTACTTTAGGGGGGAGAGTGGATATGATGGAGACCCGATCCGGGACGGTGCCAAGACTGGGGTTCGAGACGGCGCCTTCGCGTCGGCTTTGATCCTTTATCAAGTCAAGGAGACAAAGGGGGGGCTCAGGGATAGGGTGGAGTCCCGTTACTCGCGGCATTCGTATTCTCAAAAAGTGGCTGCGCGTAGTACAGGAACGACAATCTGCTAATACGAACAATCTGGGGAGCGTGACGATGCAACGGTATCTGGGTAAAGTCAAAAGTCAATCTAGGTAACACGCTGCCGATCGCCCTACATCGCTTGTTTGAGCTCATACGTATTTGTAGAGAATAGCTATAGACCTGTTGTATTGGCAGCTTTTTGACACAGGGGTGTTTTGGCCAACCTACGTTGTATACCCATTATGCTTGTATACCACGATGCAGCAGCACGGGACTACCTACACTACCACCACGTGGTCACGATGGATGTATGAATCAGTCGCACGTACCCATCGTGTTACCTACGTGTCAGTCGAGGATATGATAAAATGAGACAACCAAGCGGGTTGCGCAGTGTTACCGGGTGAGCTAAATCGGACGATGATGAACCTGTCGTGGATTTCTGTCCAAATAAACAAGTCGACGGGGAAGAACATGATAGAAACGAAGAGCCGTATTCCGTGTGCACCAAGTATACGTAGATAGATTTAGATCAGCATCGTGACCTTGATTAGGCCTTTTAATCCTAGCCCTTTGCATCTTCACCATTGTCGCTTCACCATTGTCGTTGACTTGGAATCGACTTCCGAGTGACATCGAGCGTAGGACGAAAATGCAATTATCCCTCGCTAATGGCGATGTAAACAACCCTAACAAGATGACCGCAACGAAGAGTCGTTGGCCTATCTAAATACGTGCGCAGTTTGGCGTTGGTGGCAGGTATTAGAAGAATTCTTGCCGGCTTCGTCGAGTACAAACATCCCAGATGCCTGGCCTCAGGGACGTACATGTGTAGCGTGCGACGGATAGATGATACCCACTTAGTAGTTTAACCTCGGGTGTGTATCACGTTTGACTGAATCGAATTGGGTATCTTTAATCGGCGGCGGTGAGTCTGACGGGCATGTATGTAGTGTAGGTATTGGAAATGAGAAGCCACGACAAATCAGCGACTTACACACTGCACCAAAAAAGCACCGTGTCCCACCTACGAAGCCCGGAGAGAATGACGTGGGCGGCGGAGGCGCTGTCAGACCTAGCATAGCTACAGTACATGTAGTGTACTTCTAGCGGTACCTGCTGGTTAGGTAAGAGGTACATAGGTACCTACCTAGGTCACATCCTTAGCGCACTCCTTAGACGGGTGCTTACCTGCTCTGGCTCTGGACGAATTAGGCGTTGAGGCTAGTACTTCGTACGACCTATTCCTAAATTAGCACGACCCCCAGCTGCACCTTTATTTTAGCGCGCGCTCGCCATCAGATAGTATATACGCTACAACCTCGTCCATGGCGAAGGAACAAGTGTTGATGTATACACTATACTGCTCGAGAATGCCAAAAAAGCCAAAGTGTCGCGAAGACAACGTGATACGTCTAGGTAGCATAGCATGCTTGTATGCTGTATGATGCAATGATGAATGCCTCGACCTTTTGGGCTGGTTCGCTTGCTAATCAAAACACAAAGCCCTGAGGGATCTTCATTTCTCCTTGCAGATTTCACGCTGCTCGAGGCGACCAACCAGAACGAAAGATTCCTCGTGCTGGTGTGAAACTTGAAATGAGGGGGTGGTGAGCAGCCCGCCGTACGAAGCCTCCAGCCTACAATTGTTGTGATAGCAACAGGATCTGGTACCTCCTACAGTACTACCTACTCAGGTGCGCTATTAGGTAAGTGGGCTTAGTATGTCGCTAACAGACTGCTGGAGCAGTGCATAGCACCCCTGAGTATCATCGCATACCGCTAGACACGTACCGCTAGACAAATAAGCGCAGTAAGGTAGAGACTTAATTCTCCATGTAACCCTACCTAAATAGGTAGCATCAACTAATCCTGCAAAGCACTGCCGACGCCCTTGATTGGTCCCGTCCGTCGCTGGCCGATGCAGGTACACGATGCTAGCCTCACTTAGTGCTACTGAACAACGAACATTGTGTGGCTAATCCGATGTCGATCCCTGCCTATATGTAGCACTGGACCAACAGAATGGCCACGAGCTTCAAGTGAGGATTGGGGGATTGGGGGGTGGGCATGGCATGCTATATCGTCCTCATGTAGGTACCCTATATCGTCCTCATGTACCTCTTCTATGTAAGACCATATGCTATATACAAATCAACCACTCCTGGTATATACTAGATGCGCCTCCCAAGCCGCCCCCCGGTCTCTCGCCCTCTCCCTTGTCACTTTTTAATTTTATCCGCCTTTATTCACCTCACCCCCTTTACTGTATGCCAGGTATAACCAGGTACTGGCTTCTTTTAACCCTTGACCCTGTGCCTCGAGACCTTTGTCGACCACGATCCCTTCCTAACAACCGCGAGCCTCTCTCTCATTGTTCTGGTGAATTGTTCACCACGCCGCTCATTCAAGTGATTTTAGATTCGACTTGACTCTCCTCCTTGTTGGGATTGTCAAATTGTATTGCCACGTTCATTTTTGTCTGCTTGCGATTACTTCGTATAATCGACTCGTCAGGTTCTAGTTCCACACTAGTCGAACCAGCACATTCCAACCTCCTCCCTTGCGACCTTCGACCACCTTTTTCGCACAACTCTGAAGAAAAAAAAGCGTGATACTCTGTTTCATTTTCAAGCCGCCTACAGCGATACACACACGCGTCCAACATGAAATATACGTCCGCCGTTCTCTTGGGCGGTGCCGCCTCGGTGGCCTCTGCTAGTGCCTTTTGCTCCGATGCGGTGCAAGATCTCATCGGCAACTTCTTCTGCCCTGGTGGCGTGAAGCAGATCAAGTATGATGGATTGGACATTCCTGGCAAGTACCGCGCCGTCGCCAGCATGGACAACTCGGGAGCCTGCACCTTCGAGGACAGAAAATATTCGGGTCCCATCGCTCCCTACGATGAGGGTGTAAGTCTGCAAACACGCTTCGAAAAACTTCACAGGCGCTTCGCTAAACGATGGAATATATTTAGCTGTCGATGCACTTCCGTGGACCTATCCACCTGAGCAACGTGGCCGTCTACACCCCTGGAAAGGGCAAACGTGATGCGCCCAAGGCCACCCACGCCAAGCGCCACGGTCACCAGCACTTGCACAAGAAGCACAACGAGCAGAAGGAGGAGCGAGCTGTCGGCGATGTCGTCGTCGCCACAATCGACGGCCAGGCCGTGTCATGGATTAATACCTACGCTGGTCCAACCGCCGATGCTGCTGCGGATGCCTCCCCCGCTGCCGTCACCGCCTCGCCGGCCTATCCCGTGGACTCACCAGCCGCGAAAAGCCCCGCCGCTGGAAACCATCAGAAGACTCACGTGGATAAGACCCCCATCACTGGCGATTTTGTGCGATCTGCCTACTACGACGCAACCTCGGGCGTCGCCGATGGCCTGGTCTTCTTGGCCAACGTCGGCAGCCCCGGCGTTTCTGGCACCTGGGACACGTGAGTTAGCCTCCGGACGAGATGGGGGGATATGCCGATTACTAACGCTTTATATCGCAGTGTTTGGGGCTCCAGCCTTGCGTACGTGAATGGGGATGGCTCTGAAGCTTGCGCTTCCCCCGAGGTATTGAAGAATAAGCTGTTGGACGATACCCAGGAGATCGCCATCTTTTCCGATGCTCCTTGTGATGGGTCTTGCGGTGCCACCCGTCCTGGCTCCGTCGCGTATAGTACGTAAACCTCGTGTGTACCAGATGATAGTGAGATCAAATAGCTAACGTGGAGGCAGAGGGATTTGAGGGTGCTTCGAAAGTCTTCGTCGCCGAGTTCACAATGCCCGATAGTGGCAAATCGGGCGCTGGTCTGAACATGCCCGCGTACTGGCTACTCAATGCCGCCATTCCCAGAACTGCCCAATATGCCTCTTGCAGCTGCTGGAAGGGTGACAACCAGAGCCCTCTTGAAGGTGGCTGCGGTGAGCTGGACGTGGTCGAGATCCTCAGCTCCGGCGACACGCGCGCCAAGTCCACCTTCCACTTCGCTAACGGTGTGGGCGACTCTCATTACATTGACCGCCCCGTCAATGCTCCCATCAAGGTTGCCGTCGTCATGGATTCCGGCTCCTCCACCGTTTCTATCAAGGTCCTTGACGACTTTGACTTCCCTACCAGCCTCACCTCTGAACAGGTCCAGAACATGGTCAATGATGAACCAGACGTTAACCTCTTCAGTTTGATGTCTTTTCTCCAGTAGAGGAAAACGAAAGTGGGAAGCTATGGATGATGGGGACAGGTAGCCCGAGAGCCATATACCTTTAGTTCGCTGCACATACGAATCCACGGAGGGGTTTTCATTTAGAGACCCGGGGATCTTGGGGAGTTGTCGGATTGGAAATATAGGTCCGATTGATACTTACGTTGTTGAATTTTTTTTTTACATCTACTTCACGATTAGAGCAGGCGCTGGACTGAATGAAACAAGGAATGTGTTGGATATCTACGTAATCTCTCTCCCTATCTCTCTCTATCTTGCAAAACTTAAAATTGCTGTAACTTTGAAGTTGCTTTGCTTGTCGCATATCACCACTCCCATTTCCCATACATCCGCGTGTCGTGTCGTTACATGAAGGGGTGTCAACTCGAGAATTATGGTGGTTTGCAAGACCCCCCGAGAGATCATACACATGGGAGGGACGCTTCCTCACAGCCCCAGCTGCGTTTTCATATCGTAGCCCTTGCCTAGACTAGGACTACTTTGCCTTTGAATGGATGGCACGTGCGAGGGGGGCATATAGACCTGCAGTGGAAGCTGAAGAGACAAATTAAAAACTTACAGTCTTGACAAGGCGGCTGAAGAGGCTGGTTTAGACTTGAGATCAACGATGTGCGGACAGCGAAACAAGTAGGTGGCTGCGGGAACCGAAGCAAATACAAGTCGCGCTCACTTGTAAAGGGTAGGACCTACGCAAAGGGCGATACAAAGAACTACTGCTGGCTGTCTATGTACTGTCACAGGCTGGGTAGGCAGAATATTGTTCTAGATACTACGCATCGTCGATGATATTATTGGTACATGGGTGTGTAAGATTTCATAAGTATTTTCCGAGTTTAGCGTGCCAAGCTCTCTCTTCTCTCGCTCGGCAATGAAATGTAATGCACAGAATAGCCTAACAAACCAAGTGTGTCAATGTACATCACGTACATAGTAGGTATTAATATGCCCCACGGAGAACTATTCGCGAGTCAAATCCAACACAACCCGTCCGTGGATCTTCGCCTGCGCCATGTCCGCGAAAACGGACTGGAGATCGCTCATGCCGACGGTCCGGACGGGGATCTTGAGGAGGCCACGCGCGGCGATGTTGAGGGTCTCAATAGCTTCATGACGATTCCCGACGGCCAAGCCTATGATCTTGCACTGTTTGGCTACCATAATCAGTGGGGACACGCCGGCGATAGGGACAAGCTCGCCGCCCGGAAGGCCGAGGCAGACCATAGTGCCTCCAAACCGGAGCAAGGACACGGCTTGTCCGTATGCCTTGTTATTCCCGGTGCACTGGAACACCCGATTAGTCATCGTCATCTCGCGTGGGACGTGAGGGTTACATCGCTAGGGGAAGCTTCAAGAGCGTGACTTTGGTGTGCAAAATAGATCTTATACCAAGAAAATTGTCATCGCAAGATAGGAGGGAAATACAGCTGAGAAGCACTTACCACGATGACTGCCGCGGCGCCGAGCCCGGTCAGCCTTTTGACCTCGTTCTCGATTCCCTGGTCGTCGAAACGCGTCACATCGATAAAGTGTTCCGCCCCGGACTCTAGGACGGTTTTCTCCTTGCTCGGCATGTCGATGCCAATAACGCGGAGGCCCATTCCGTGCGCCGCGAGACTCGTGGCCACTGTGCCGAGACCGCCGCCCGCGCCAGAAATCACGACCCATTGGCCTGGGCCCGCGCCGCATTTTCGCAGCGCCGAATAGGTTGTGACGCCGGCACATAACATCGGTGCAGCGATTTCACCTGGGAGGAATTCGGGGATCGGCGTCACGTAGCTGTGGGAAGAGTGAGGTTTGTGGGTTAGTCACTATGACGACCTTCTCACGCACGAAACCGTATCACATATATAGCCGTGCGGAATTACTTCTTCCGACAGGGGGGAAGCGGGCAATGGGAATGGCCATGTGGGTGTACATACTTTGCAGGGCCGAGAACGTATTGCTGAAACGTGCCCGGCGTGGAATACCCGCTAATCTTCTGGTTGAAGCAGAGGCCCTCCGCGCCTTCGGCGCACGGTGCTACGAGACGAAAGCGCCGATCAGCTCAGATATCCTACTCCGGCAGCGATGTGTCGCGTGGCGTAACGTGGCCAGCAAGCAGGCAAGATGTGTATGCGGATGTGCGTTAGGAGGGTTTGGGAAAGGCTCATCCGCATTATACGGAGAACGTGACTTATATGACCAAGAAGAGACAACGGGGGCGGGAAACGTACGGCAAGTCAGGCAGGCCTCCGAAATCCATTTTATGCCCACGCGATCGCCCACCTTCACACCCACCTTCTCGGCGCCCTCGCCAAGCTTCACTATGTGGCCTACGCCCTCGTGTCCTCCTACCTGACCTGGTCGTGTCGGGGGGAAGTGTGGCCACTACAAGCAAGAGGATCTTAGCTATCTGATGAGCAGCTTCTTCCATTTACCACCTGTCAGAATAAACTGTAATGCGCACGTTGTTTATCACTAATCGTATGGCCAATTAGCTTTACATTTCGGCTATCAGGGCCGTAGGCCGGAGTAGAGGAAACGGCGTACTGAACTCATAGTCCGAGTGACAGATTCCAGAGTGCGTGAGCTTGACTAACACCTGCCCCGGCGCGGGCTCGGGCGTGGCGACATCTTGAATCGCGATGGAGCACGATCCGGGCTTGTCATAGACGCATGCCTTATGAGTCTTGGGTATAGATGATGTTGCGTCGGTAGCCGACATGTTGTCTGATCGACGAGAAATTTCGTAATCGTCAAAACTTTAAACGACCGGTATGATGGAATGGGCAATATTGACAGTTCACGGTGGTTGCGAAATACTTAAATATATTTCTTTATGCTCTACCTATAAAGGCAACTCGGCCTAACCACCCTTACCCCTCACGTTTGCCTCGGGCGAATCCATACAGCGATATCCGAGAGTTGGACGACATACCCTGGATTCCTTTGTAACCAAACAAACTGTTGAAGCGGTAGGGAAAGTCTTACGTCTCAAGACTCACTCCCAAGCCACATGACAACATTCCTCGGCCCGAATTTGGAATCCGGCATGTTCAGGACTGATAGAGCAGCCACTATTTGACAATCTCGGCGTCCGTCATAATAACGTATACTTATGACGGCTCGCGATGCTGGATACCGGTAACGATGGTATAATAGCACCAGCGCATCGTGCAACTAGCTCAACATGTCATAAGCTATAAGCCTGTGCAAGATTTAATTGGGGGCGTTTCCCAACTCCCACGTCGTCGTCCTCTGTATACCCAGACAACAGAGACTTGTTGAAGCACGATCAGCTATGATTGGTGCGAAAGAACAATTGAGTGGCCAAAAGATATCTTTCTGCTTTCGACAACCCGGGATCCAAGTATCGCCGAGCAAAACTCTCAACTACACGCCGCTGCCAAGTTTACCTAAGACGATCCCCACAAGCGGTCGGGGGTAGGTTGCGCCGAGCGGCCGGCGATCTATGAAATAGGGCACCGACCGCTTCAATTGCATCGGCCGAGCCTTCACCTCCGACCTTTACGAATCCAGCGAGCTCCCCGTCATTATAGTCACTAGGCGGCGTCCGTCAAGAGCCGATTGCGGTATTTTTGAGATTGAGCATCTAATAGATACGTCTAGGTCGTGAACTATTCCCAAGAAACGCTATGAAGGATTCGGAGTTAAACAAGTGACAAATCGAAATATAACTTGTTCTTGTGAGGTTGGAGGAACAGGTTTGGGATAGTGTAGGAGATGTAGCGTGTAGTAGCAGCCGCTCTGTGGGGTATAAAACTACAGACTACTCGCTGCCAGACTGCGTACTGTTGGCATTGGCATAATAATGCCAGTACGGCTGGATGGGCGCGCTCGGCGTAATGGCCCTCACGAATACTAGACTGTCGTACTCGTGGTAGGTGTGCTCGGAAATTCTGAGGTTGGATAATTCTTATCCACGTTGACAGTGAGCATCTCGGCTACGCTGAAGGCCTGGCACTACTGTATTTAAGGAGTGGCACATCTTGTTTAGGGGATGCATGCCAACCAACCTGCAATCATCGTTAGTTTCCCGTCATAGATGAGAGAAGGGGGTAGTCATGTGTCTAACTCGGCCAGACGCAATGGTGGCGTCAGAGATGGTGGCATGGGTCACCTTGTTGCCGTCAATCTCGGTACCTGTGGAATCGGCCAGATCACATGTGCTGGATGGGCCTGCGACAATCAAATACTGCTAGAAAAAGGTGAATTAATTGTATTTGAGTTCTTTTGAGACAATAGCGACTTCGAGGACCGCGCTGATGGCCGTTGCCGCCGCGACGTCAGACAGAGAAGTTCTCCTAAGGATAAGATGAGATCACAAGTTATAACTCAAGCGGTAGTGAGCACCGTAGAAATAGATTTCCTTCTCAATGTGTATGTAACGTTAAAGTCCGCTGGTTATACATACGAGTCCAGTGTATAGCGGTAATGTATGCATCTCATCTATGCATTGGCTATACCACGTCTTTACCATCACCTCTTCATGCATTTCCGTCTTCCTTGTCTCACAGCAACCGGCTCAAGGGAGAGAAGCTCGCTGCAGGCCATCACCGTCGCATTTTTTCGACATTTTATAAATACTATCTCTGTGTGCAGTAGTCAGCTCTACTACGTGCTGTAAATTGTATAGGGTTGAGCTCTGATGTGGCTCAGTCGGTACGACGCATCCCCGGCGCTGGTTACACGCTCTCTATGGGGAATGTATCACAATGCCGGCAAACCGAATTGTCTCTTCTAACGACGACTTCAGTGATACCGCCTTTCCGAATGCCGAAGTGAACCAAGCAGTTATCTGAGCACCACCGCTTGCTGTGTGGTTTCACTCGTTCGGGAAATCCTAAGAGGGCTGTGCCTACGCCATACATAAATGTGCTGGGACAGCGGAGTGTTTGTCTTTTCTTGTACAGTCTCTGCGCTCCCGACGGGTACAAAGTGACAAACGGCAATGACATTCTAAATCGAAACGTCCTCATATTAATACGGATGGAACTCAACAGTCATTCACGTATGTAACAGTCCCATGCCCCCCCAACTACCTAGGCGTGAAGTCAAGAGTGAGGTATCCTGCGAGCATCCGCGAGCACCCGCGAGCTCCCAGCCACGGAAACTCGTGGCAAGGGCTCGACGTCCAGATACTGTGTACACGTGGTAACTCACGAGACACGACATCATGTTGGCACGCACATAATTACCGCTTCAGTTACCTCGAGCGTGAGCGTCAAGGGGTCACGAAATGGGGTTCGCGTTCTGTACTGTTAGCCGCTGGAGCTTTAGCTAGCCGGCCGGTCAGTCCCTGCGCTAAACAGCGGTAACTGATGTCCAAAACAAAGACCGCACTATAGAGGATTGCAATTTATTGACACTCATCACTAGGACTCCCATCGTTATACCGCCAGTCTACTGTCTCGCTGGGGATTTTTAATTCGGGACGTCGAGGTCATAGATAGACGTGGAGTATTCGGAGCTTGGGAGGGCCAAGACGGAACCTCGAGAGCGAGACAGGGTTTGGGCTGACAGGGGTGCCACCGGGGAGCGCGCGGTGGGGAGGATCTCCCTGATCTAGGTGAGATACAAAGCCAATCCTCCAACAGAATCGTCGATGAACTGTGGGCGGGCGGCTCCGGTTCAGCTGCTCCTTTGCGGACTCGAGCGGACTTGTCCCGGAAATCTTCGTTTTGTGGCGTATCCTTGCACCCTCATCGATTTTCAGCTGCAATTATCATTGCTAATCCTTCAATGTTCTCCTAAGACAGGTCCTTATCATTAGTCGGCTTTTGTGAAATACAGGAGTCTTATCAGCCCTTAAACAGCCACTATGAAGCCCGTCCTCGATGAGTATCGGGCTAACGGGCAGAATTTTCGACTTAGTATAGATCTAGATAAGTTAGCTTTCGATAACAGCGTAATTCATTGCATTATTTTCCGACGCCGGCAATAAATCAAGTAACCTGCTGTTGTTTCCGGATCGAAGATCAGTATAAAGACGACTAGCCTTCGTGCTATCTCACTGACTATCTCCCTAGCCAGGTACTCTATCCTGTAGATACATGATGTAGGGATGCTTGGTAGCTCGATGGTACGGACTCTGATACGGATCTTGGCCCCACCGTGCCAGCGGGTTGAGGCGTGGGCTCCTAGACTATTGTCATCCCCGTCATTGTGCCCCCTTATCTCGGAGTCTGAGCCAATAATCGCGTTGAGTATACCGTTTGGGGAAGTAGATTGTCTGCATGCTTGCGCGTAGCCCTACCCTCCATCACGGATATGTCAACCGTATTAGTAGCCAGGGCTACATCGCGGCTCCTCCCACTCTCGTTATTCTTAGGTAGCCGGCCTCTTCCGTGTCTTTCAGAGCTTCAACTTCCGTCAGTGATCGCTCCGGGGATGTCCTACGCTCTCATGAACCTGCATCTTGACCAGAGCTACTTATAGAGGACGACGAGTTGTATACGTCTGGCAGTGTGTCGCCGCACTCTCATCAAATCACTAGCCGCTTTCAGTTGAAGGCTACTGCTTGAATGCCACTCACTTGTTTTTTTCCAGGTTTTTTTCTTGGCAGCCACACTTCAGTTTGATAGTAGACATGCTATCTGCCGGATTGAAACGTGACGAGGAGAAGACGCAGCAATGGGACCCCGCTGGTAATGATGTCGAAGTTGGACAAGTCAGTAGCATCGAGGCTGAAGACAATTACACCCCTCCGGAAGAGAATTCGCCATATGCCAGGCTTCAGGCCTTTGCCGAAAAGTACGGTGTTGAAAAACGAGGAATCGAGAGAGTCCCGAATGATGAGAGGACGGACACCAGCATGAGCCAAGTCGGCACGTTGGTACGTCTTTTACATTGCGCCGTATAGAGATGGTTTTTTTTTCTAACTTACCCGGGATGCAGTGGCTCTCTGCGAATATGGTCGTCTCTTCTTTCGCCATAGGCGCTCTCGCCGTCCCGATCTTCAACCTCGGTTTTGTTGACAGCGCGCTCACAATCATCTTCGTCAATATCCTTGGGACCCTGCCAGTTTGCTTCTTCTCAACCTTTGGTCCCCAGTTTGGATTGCGACAGATGGTACTCTCGCGTTTCTTCTTTGGCTACTACGGAGTTAAGCTAGGTGAGCCAGTCAACCTCGACCTTTCGGTTCATTCATGATCTACTACGTCGAGAAAACTCATTGGCTGACTGTTTCATGCGCAGTGGCCTGTTTCAACATCTTGGCATGCGTGGGCTGGTCGGCCGTGAACGTCATTGTCGGCGCGCAGCTCATACACGCTATTAACCACGATGTACCAGGCTACGCTGGCATCCTCGTGATCGCCTTCTCCACGCTGCTCATCTGTGCTTTTGGTTATAAATTGGTTCATATATATGAACATTGGTCATGGATCCCGAGTTTCATCATATTTGTCGTCGTGCTTGGAATATTCGCCCACTCGGGAAATTTCAACTCCGGACTTCCGTTGGCCACCGGTCCAGCTGAAGCTGGTGCGGTACTCTCGTTTGCAGCGTCCGTCTTTGGCTTTGCCACGGGGTGGACGTCGTACGCAGCGGATTATACCGTATATCAGCCATTTGATAGGTCGCGTGCCTCCGTCTTCTTCTGGACATTGGGGGGCTTACTGTTTCCTCTCATCTTCACAGAGCTCCTCGGTGCCGCGATCGCGACAGGGATAATCTCAAACCCAGCCTATAGCGATGCTTATTCAGGATCTGGGGTCGGAGGGTTGCTGGCACAAGTCCTCGTGCCACCTCTTGGCCGTTTCGGAGAATTTTGCGTCGTAGTGCTCGCGCTGTCCATTGTCGCCAATAACTGCCCCAACATCTACTCCGTGTCACTGTCTCTCCAGGTCTTGGCGCGCACGACAGAACGCGTGCCTCGTTTTGTCTGGACTGCCGTCGGCACAGGTGTTTACATTGCGATCGCGATACCCGGGTATGACCACTTCGAGACGGCGCTTGAGAATTTCCTCCTACTCATCGGCTATTGGCTTGCCATATACGAGGGCGTCTCCCTTACTGAACATTTCGTATTCCGTCGGGGCTATAGGGGTTACCAGTCTGAGGATTATGGGGTCCCAGAGCGGCTGCCCCCCGGGTTTGCAGCAGTATCGGCTTTCCTTATCGGTGTCGCTGGCGCTGTGCTTGGCATGGCGCAAGTCTGGTTCACTGGCCCTATAGGTAAGCTCTGTGGCGCTGATTTTGGCGGGGATGTTGGTTTCGAGCTCGCCTTTTCGTTCACAGCCGTTTCTTATATAGGCCTACGGAGCTTGGAGACGCGGTACTTTGGTAGATAGATTGGATAGATTGAGCACGTACGACAACATCCGATCGTGCGACAGTGCTTACTCTAAGCACTGCTAGTAAATTCAGAATAGACTTGTTATCCGGTACTTCTAGGTTTCCCCTATAAGCTTTCATGAACCCCCTAGAGGCCCCATGACAGAGTTCTATCAGAGGATTCGAGCCGCCCGTATGAACAGAGGCACAGCGTAGTATCCTCCCTGCGTCAAGCCCGTAGAGAAGCCCTCCTAATATCTTACGCCAAGATGGTTATGAACAGACCTACAGCCAACCCGTACTGTATACTTTCATGATAAGCAGACACTCACACCTCTCCCGTAGGGTAGCCGTAGCTGGTACTTCCCCACAGGAACAATTTAGACGCAACAAGCCAAGTCTGCAGACTTGGATATTTGAAGTGGGTAAGGTAGAGAATGCAAATCGTTGCCAGTATAGTCTGCTACTTGTCGAGAATCATGACGTGAATTCGATCGTCGTCTTGCAGCGTTGGTCCGTAACAGAACCAAGTATGAAAAAAAACCGTACAGCTGATAATTAGCCTAAGGAGATGCTTAAAACGGTATGGGAAAAGCGTCGCGGGTTCATCTATAACCGTGACCTTTTATAATTTAGTCACACGTAAGAGGGTGGATGCTCTCCTGAGTTTAAACCTACCTATGCATTTCTCTAGTGTTACTCCTTAGAATTTCACCCTCTTCACTCTCGTATACACAATATTCTTGAAACACTGGATGCGTTATAAGCGAAATCCCCATTTGATCGCCTATGGGGCATAACGCATCAGCTATGTAATAGCGGTGCACAGTTTACTCTGAAGGCGACTTATTAGATAGTGTACCAGTATAATATGGGTATAGCGAAGGGCTAGAGTTTGCTTGCTCAAACACATCAATTACCTAATTATTCGACCCTTGAATCGATTAGGTAGTCCGACACAGTAGGGAGGAGTGCTAGGGGGTATAATGTAACCATCAGCATCTCAGTATCTGTGTTAATAGTAGTAACAAGTGAAAAACCCCCAGGGCGACCCATGTCTTAGGAAATGCCATGTTTTATAATGACTTGAAATAAAATTGCCAAGGCTTGAAGTATTCGGTGGCTGCTGATTTGTGTGCGGTAGCGCTCCAGCTCTCCGCACAATCGCTCTGTTCGACCTCAGTGATTGGAATCAGGTCGTAGTCAGGAGGCTGGGACCACGAACCCGTCCTGATCAGGTTGCGCCTGGTTGATTCTTTCCAACAGAGCTGAAATCTGACTCTGTATCGACTCTGCCCTTGTGCAAACTGAATTGCCCTCAATTTCCCATAATGAGTTCTTGAATTGGGCCATCAAGGCGTCCAACCTTCTCAGCTGGATTGTCAGCAGAGTGCTTATGAGGGTACGCCATTCCAGAAGCGAGTTGATCTCGAAGTTGTCGACGTAAACCACCCACGCGCCATCCTTGGCGCTGTTGAGATTGATTTCGCCGTTAGCGTTTCCTGCCCAGGTCGACAGATAGGCAGAAATTGCCTCGTCACACATGATTATTAGCCGGTCAGCTAATAAGCCAAGGATTAACATGTACTCTGCCTTAACCCGGCAGAGCGAACACATGAGTAACGCTTCACAACAACGAAGCGCCTCTTTGTAGCTAGAGAGCCAAGCGCCCAAATCTTTGGCACTTAGATCAATGGCTCCGGAGTGTATCTCCTGAAATAGGTAGACAACACTCTGGAAACATTGGCAAGGCTCTTCGGTCTGATACTGTAACCAATCGCGACCACAGCAGGCGTGAGGGCACGGAGGCAACCGAGCCGTTTGTACATCTGAAACGACCGGCTCTAGGGCTGAAACTCTCATCATAGGTGCCATATTTGTTTCATTATGACTTTGAGTCCCCAGCAGCCATCCGTCTGCTGGAGATGATAGAGGGGACGGCATCTCGGCTTCCGCCCGGGGGGCCTCAATAGAGTCTAGATAATTTTCCCGTGGAGGCTCGGACCACGGAGGCTGCTGTACATCACCGTTTTGCCGGGGGTTGAGGTCAGGCATTTGCATTGCGAAAATGTCTTGCAAATGGTGGTACTCCAGAGGTCCATACTCCATTAGATTGGTGTTGAGGGATGTCGTATTTCCCGAGTCGTTGCTAGACTGGTCTAGGGCCGAGGGCAACGCGAGACTTGGGGGTTTGAGATCTGATGGTGGGATTTCTGGATAAGGGGGGGATATTGACCTGGATTTGGTTACGGATATTATCGGGCCAAGAGAGGCGGGTGGCGGCGTGGTTGACGGTGATGGTGATGTTGATGTAGATGAGCGACGCGCTTTATTGTCGATTTTCGGGTTGGTCTCTTTGTTCTTGCGCTTTTTCGTGGTATTCTGGACATAGGCGCAAGCTCGGTTAAGCTTTTTGCAACGATGGCAGCCGGTCTTCTGGCCGGAGCATTTCAACTGCGATAGAGATATCGGCATGAATTACGCTGTACTAGGCGAGGAGCAGAAACTAACCTTTTTAACACGACAGCTATTACAGGCCTGCTGCAGGATTGGTCTAGCTTTGGAGATGTCAAACACTTGTTGATGGGGTGGTTGATTATGCCCCTTCGAGTTTAATCGCCACGTCTGTAGCATTGTTCGAAGCCCAAAAGCGTTTGGCGATGCCGCTGTACCAGCATAACTTTGCTTGATCCGTTGAATTGCCGCCTAATTAACGGAGAAACAACCTGTATTTATAAGAAACAAGTAAGTCAAGCTAGTCATACAGAACAAGAAGACAATCGTGGACATTACGGCTAGCACGTCAAGTCCTCCCTCGTCCCCTATAAACAATGTACAAGTTTCACAGGCCGTTTGGATCTTGCCTCTGGTAAGCCATCGCAGCTTAGATTACTTGCAGACGCCAGGTGTGCTGACCGACGTTACCTACATAGTGGATACAGCAGTCGTGAAGCGCATTCCTCGCCTACACTTGTCTTTCAGATGCCGAATTAACAACCCTATGTAGGCCAATCCCTGCCTGTTACGGCCATCCGAGTCCTGCTGGTTCTGTCCCGGGCCTCTGACCCCGGGATTGCGGCTTAGTTTTTCTTTTTCCATGTTGTGAAACACGCCAGGAATATTGACTGGCTGTCCCGAGGACCAAGCTTTATAGTACCAGGACGAGTATGACAGGACCCTGATAATTCTCCGCAAGCCACGCGACGTGACCTAGCACGACATTTATGTGTCTAGGTAATCTTGGCAGCTTCCAAGACAGCTCGATATCGTTCAACGGTATACGCTAATGCAGAGTCTCAAATGGACCAAAGACCAACTTGGTTTTACCTACTCCCAAACAACTGCAGTATGCAGTGAGGAGGGAGGCTGGGAAAGCCATCTATGCCTAGATCTTGCCATAATTAGCCCAGCTTGTCGCAGATCGGGCCGCTTCCATTTATGTAGCGAGAAAACCTGATTTAGCCCCCAAGGGCCACCGTGAGGCACACCCTGTTGCTCACACTACCTACATATGTACGCTATCTTGATCTTGCCACTACATTGCTTCCTGAACGTTACACCCCGGGTTTCCAATCTATAGAGCTTGTTGCCAGCACACAATAGCCGCATCGTGTTTGGGTATAATACATCTCCCAAGCCTGACGCCGCTGACCTCGTCGGGAATGGCTTCTCTCCAACTAAAACCCAACAATGTGGCATTGAGAACGCAAGCTGAGCTGCTCCTTCATGTCGGCGTACGTTTTTGGCGCCCAAGATGCAGGCATAACCAATTGAAAAGCCAGCAGGCTGGCAGATTGCAGGAAAAGCCACCAATTCTACACGGCTCATACGCTCACGAGGATGAGATATCCCTTGTACGATGGATGGTGATGGCTATGGCTATGACTATGGTTATGTCATTAAACGCCGCCGCATTGCTGATGCGTCTCGATCTCGTTTAGCCAACTTCTAACTGACGTTCCTAGCCTGGATCCGACAGCAACTGGGAGTCCTCTTTGCCGCCGATATTCATGTTGGAGTTGGTTGATATTCATATGATAAGAGTGCTGACAAGTCTGGATCTGGTAGACTTAGGAACGATTTCTCCGGTATCGCCCAGCCCCAACAGAAACATAGTTTCATCAAACACTACCTAATCATTTAACGAGCGCTGAAATCTAATCAAACCCCTCCCCTCCCGGCTAATTCTGATTTTGTTGTTGCATGCTCCGTTGTACACTATCCATTGGATGCTACCCACGCGGTATCAACTTGACTTTGACTTTGCCTTATCCAAAGATGGAGACGACGCCCTGGGTGAGAGGAGATCGAAACCAATGCCGGCGATCGAGGGCTGGTGCAAGAGAATGACTTCTCTGAATGTCTTTCATTCATCAGTACTTGCACCGGTGGCTTTCTTCATCTCGTTCTGAGTAAGCCGTCGCTAATCTAAGTGGTAGGGAATACAACGCTAAATACCACGGCTCAATCTACGACATCATTGACGAGCGTCGATCAGACTCTTGCCCCCCATTACCGAATTGGAAGGTGGGCGCACAGCATGTGCGGCGTTAAAACACTACGATTCGCATTCCCTTTCCGGGAAATCCTGTGGGCTCTGATTTGTGACGGATCGTGTGACAGATTAGCGCTGCTGCAAGATATGGCCGTTGTCGAATCCGGCGCCTCAACCTCTGCGATAGTTCGTTATGCGCATCTCTCGATCTGGTTTCCCTTGCATTTGGAAGCGAATGGCCTAATGCCGGATTTTAAATCCGACAAAGCCTCTTGCTCACGTAATTCAAATAACACCGGCGGCTCCGTCTTGTATGATGTTGCAAGCGTGATCATTCGGCTGAAAGCATCTGGAGGCCGGTGAAGGGCTGGTGGTAATTAATAGCCAGGTACCTCGACTCACACACATTTGCTACACTGTACCCTAGAAAGACATGTCTCTGGATGCTTCGGTGAATTCCATACATCTACGATTCAATAGCGTCGAAAGAAAGGGGGGAGGGGGAGGGGGAGGGGAAGGGGGGAAGGGATAATTAGCCCAGCGCAGTGAAGAGGAAATAGAATAACCGCCATGGCGACTGATAACACAAGGATAGTTCTTCCATGTAAACTCATAGATATCGACTGCACAAATGAGAAGGCTTGACGACGTCGTAAAGCTGGTAAGCTACCCAATGAGCAACGATTGTATATTGTGGTGTAGGTGTTGTCCTCGCATGTAACTACTGTATTCATCCTCGCATTCATCACGAATATTACGCATATTTATTTGTATTACGTTTCCTTGTGTAAGGGGCCAAGAAACATTCCTTTGAACAGCCTCTCTAACTCACATGTGACATCACTTTCCAAGGATATCAAGGCGCGGATCCAACCGTCCGGACGTATCACAACGATGCCGCCTCGGTTCGGGTCGACACCGTATCGTTGGTACCCTGTTTTCTCTTCGATATCAAAGTAAGCCCGTCCAAGCGATTCATATACCGAAGGTGCTTTTAATGGGAGGATGGTCAAGTAGGCAATCGAGTGGCCTTGAATCAGGCTTAGTATGATGCAAATTAGCAAGCTTTGGCAGACACTCACTTGTGATGTATTCTTTGAGGAGGCTTGACTGCTTTACCCCGAGAAGAGCCTCTGGCAGCCGTCGGGGATCCTCCGCAGCAAAGAAAACCACGTAGAAACAGCCAAAGTTGGGGGTCTCTCGGATCAATCGTGTGTGCTCGAAAGTTCCAGGTCTTCGGAGGGAAATATCTGGTGCTCTCATACCGGGCTTCAGCGGCCTAGGCGAGCTGCCCGCACCAGCAATCGGCCCGTCGGCTAGAGCCTCATAGGATATGCCTAATCCGCTGTTGAAATTTCTCGCTTCGTCCATGATACGTGCGAGAACTTCGTTCACGTCGGCAGCAGGATCCCCTCGCCAGTTCTCGGGCAGGCGGTTGGTCATGAGGCGGCTGATATCCGCATCGTGCTGGATGAGCCTCTGGACGTGCGGCCGCCTCTCCATCTCATATGTGTCCAACAAGGAGGGGCATGCTAAACCTCTAAGCACTAAAGAGGCCTTCCACCCGAGATTTACCGCATCGTGAATCCCGGTATTCATACCTTGGGCCGCCCCTGACGAATGGGTGTGGCAGGCGTCGCCGACGAGGAAGAAGCGGCGGTCAACAGAGAAACGCCTCGCGATTCGCTGTCCCACGGTATATATGGTCCACCAATCAACGTGCTCGAACTCGACAGTAAATGGCTTGACTGCCGCTATGGCTTCTTTCACGGCTGCTTGCTTGTCGAACTCGGCGTATGCCTTTGCCCGATCATCCGTGAAAGCGTAGCCAATGCGAGTTGCACCACGGTCCAACCCAACCCACAACACGTTGCCGTGACTAGGGGATTCGATCGAGCAGTACGCGCGAGGCTTAGGCAAGTCCGTCTTGACGTGGCCGTCTACCCTCACCCATTTATCCTCGCTAGTTGAACCCTCGAAGGGGATCGACAGCAGATGCCGAACCGCCGAGCGTCCGCCATCAGCGCCGATAAGACACCTACATCGTATAGTCTTAAGAACCTTCTTCTCGGTATCTCGCACGATGGCAGAGACGGAATGACGGCTTGCTGAGGCGGTCTCGTTGCTATCAAACCTGACGAGCTCGACAGGCGCTTCGACCTCCACGCCGTAGCGTCTTAGCGCGTTGCGGAATATCTCCTCCTGGTACTTCTGTCTCAACACGAGTGGGAAGTCGAAGGCGGTGTCCTTCATGTCATTCATGAAACTCCAACCCCGCCCGTGGACCTCTTCGCCTCGTGAGTTATACGCTGCAGTCTCTCTGCACGCGAAGGCCTCCTGCAGTAGCTCGTCTGCCAAGCCTAGCTGATCCAGCATCTCGCTGGTCCGTGGAAATAGCGTGATGGCGCGGCCGTACGCATCTTGGACGGATTTGGCGTGTTTCTCGATGATGCGAACGGAGAGGCCGCCGAATCGGGCTATCTGGTAAGCTGTGATCAGACCGACCGGGCCTGCGCCGACCACTAGCACGTCGACGAAGCTTGCGTTCTCGTCTATTGACTCCATTCACATCCGCATTTGCATAAACACCTCGTAGTAGTATTGATGGGTGGAAGTAATGCTGTGCTAAATTATGGGCCATAGTAGCATTTGATTATTCAGGCATTGCAACATACTCCATTCCATGTCGATGCGGACCTGTTCCCTTGCTTGGAGACCATGCGCCCAGGGCAGCAGTCAGCCTTTAGCTAATTTGGCGTATTGCGAACCAGTAGGACACCGTGGTTGGTTGTAATTTAGGGGGGTATCAACACCATTAATTGATGGTATGTGGAGAGGTCGGCAATAGAGTTCATTTTTTGAACAGCAGCTGAAATCGCCGTCTAAACACCCCTGGAGGCCTATGATCAATGCTGTGTGTCCACATTCAGCTCCGAGCTACTCACCAACGACTCGTTAATCCCCCTCTTTCCTTTTTTTTTCTCTATTCTTTTTTTTTTTTTTTTTTTTTTTTTTTTTTTGGGGGGGGGGTGTTTGGTGGG
>MU396711.1:0-185611 GCA_022578855.1 Nemania serpens | reverse complement strand
CTCACCTACCAAAAACCCACCCCCCCGTTAAAACCCACCTTTCCTTATTAATTAATTTTTAATTTTTTTTTTTTTTTTTTTTTTTTTTTTTTGCGCCCTCCATATTTCTCTGTATTTATTGGCCTATTATTTCCATGAGCTGCACTGCCTACCTTACATTGGGTTAGGTAGTGTATCAACTATCTCAACCCAGGTCACCAGAGACGGTTTATAGGTGGAGGCTGCACGGCCCCGCACACGTCATCTAGTGAATTTCAGCTGGCATTATGAAACTCTACATTCTACATTCTACATCCACATAAAAGGTAGGCAAACAAGCGATTCGGGCGTCTTCTTTCCTTCTCGCCACTCCAAAGACATAGTCCACTACTCAATCTATCTTTCTTCTTTACTCTTACAGAACCTTCTCCATTTATCAGTCATTATTCACACAATGGATAAGCTACAAGGTACATCTAGCTTCCTAAGACCCTTGAAATTACCCCGCAATCTTCTACCCACCTCAAACTACACGCATCTAAGTTAGCCCCGGCTTCAGCTACGAGATACAGGCGGGATGATGCCACAGATGTGACTGATGCTGCTGATGCACTGGTGCACTGATGCAATGATGCCGCTGATTTTGTACTGGGAGTAGAAGATTGGGGGGACACAAAGCGTAACACAGGCGTCGATGAAAGCTAACACGTACTGCCCCGTAGGCTTCTTCAACGCCGCCGGCAATGGTAAGAAAATATATCAGAGAGGATGACGGTCGAAACAGCATTCATCCCGTCGTGGTGCGGTACTGATAAATCTCCGACTCAGCTACTCATGGCGGCGCGTACCCAGCTGGCGGCCCTCGCGCAGATGACGACGACTGGAGCGAGGCGGCCCAGCACGCCAGCAACCATGCCGGCGACTCCGGAAACGCCGATCTGTTCTCCAATTTGCTCGGAGCACTGGGGCAGAAGAAGAACCGTCTAGCTGACGAGGACATCGATGAGGACGGTTGGTGCTTTTCCCCTATCGTCCGTTGTCATTCTGGAATCAGGGTCGGACTAACGATGCTACGGCGTAAAGAGGCCGTCCGGACCCACAAGAAGTACTTCCGGGACGACGATGAAGACGACGCCGACGACCGGTCCATGGGCTCTGCGGCGGCAATGCAGGCACTCAAGATGTTCACGAGTGGAGAGAGTGGAAACACTGCTGTATGGAGTATACCGGTTCCAGATCACAAGGAGGATACTAACGAAGACGTAGAAAACCAGTAGCCAGGGTGCCTTTGTCGGTCTCGCCATGGCCGAAGCTAGTAAGGTGAGAGACTGGTCCACACCACCTATGATATCGGTTATCTGATATCAACATATCCGTGCAATACTAATCGACATTGGGCTTCGACAGCTGTTCGACAAGAAGGCCTCGCAGGATAAGGTCTCCAGCGGTAGTAGCAAGGAATCGGCCGTGATGCAGGCAGGCGAGACGGCGCTCAAGATGTATCTAAAGAGCCAGGGAGGCAATCAGTCATCTTCGTCGTCTGGCGCTTCCGGGCTTCTGGGACTAGCCTCTAAGCTCTTGTAAGAATGCTCGGGACTAGGTCGCTGCTCGGTCGACATCGACGGGACTGGTGAGAGGATCACGGGCGTAACGGTCTTCCTGATTTGTCCAAGGGCCATCTCCGCACATGCTCTACCTTGGTAGAGCAAAGTGGGCAGAGAAGTGGGTAAATAGATAGTGATGAGATCCGAACCGTGGTTTGGAAATCCGGACCCCGGTATCTATCTAACCTACTGCGTTTAACGTCGCATTGTAGCTGGACTGAAATCTTGCATCTGGTTAGAGAAATCTGCACGACGATCGGGAGTTTCATTTGCATGAGGAACCTAACTAACCAATCTACTTCTGTCGTAGTTGCGCGGGCACTGTCCGGGGTCATCAGATGATCTGGGGAACCTCGGCACGACCCTGACCCCTGACCTTTGCCTATCGAAACCAAACTAAACTCGGCTCCACGGCACGCATCGTGGAGTCTGATCATATCTATTAATATCTCTTAGACCCGAAGAGATCTTGAATTATGCTTGAAAAAGAATGAATTCTGTCTAACTAAGTAAATGTATAGCGATACTCGGGTCTTCATTCTGTTAGAACTAGACCGCCGCTAGATATGATCAGGTCTCTGTACTAACCCTCATGTCCACCCTCACGTTCGACTCGACCGGCGCGGTTCCGACAACGCCTTCACGCACACGATGATGCGCGCTCGCTCGTGTCGGCCTTCGACCTTCTCTCCACCGACATCCGCATGAGGGAAATCGTGTTCACAGGCTCGGACCCGCGCAACCGCGTCTTCTTGTCCAGGCATGGACCTGATGTAGGCCTCGGCCTCGGACCCCGTCTCGGATCCGCCTCTGCCGCACCGGACTCCACAAAGAAGACCGGGACCGAGACCGAGATCGCAGCCGCGCGCTCCGCGTATCGCGACGGCCGCGCGCAGGTGAGCTTGACCATCTACCGGTGCGCGAAGAAGCCCGTCGTGGCGGCCCTCAACGGGCACGCCGTGGGTTGGATTGGTATTTACGCATTAGATTGGCGATCTGAGATGCATTTTAGTCCGGCGTTTTGTCATTGATACCTTGCACGAGTTTAGTATAGTTTGACATTGCGCCTCTATTTATTCGCGCTGTGATATATTATAGTCGAACTCGCTTACGCTTGGCCACCTGTCTGGCCTACACCTTAAGAAACAGGCCGTGTTACACACTTTGAGTACCTCACAATAACTACTGGGCCCGTTTCTTGATCCTCGAAAAAGTGAAGCCATGGGCGAGCTTCGCCTGTGAGATTCCAGTATCGGTGTATCTAGCAAAAGTGAGCATGCGAGAAGCCAGGGAATACCTTAGCTAACTATATATATGTACGTAGAAGCTAACGAAATCGCTTGTTATCCTCAGGCTTATTGGCCTCACTTATTTCCTAGGCTAGTTCACTCGCTCCGATTCGTCGTGTGTTTGAAGCTTCTGCAAAGTGATCCCTCTTGCTGCTATTCAGGCGATAATATCCATTGGGCACAGTTTTCGTCGTGTTCGCTGGGGACCGGCCCTTACTTGTCTACCCGTTAGACATCGGTACGTTTACTCTTTTCTTTTCCTTTTTGGCCCAACGAAGGCCGCACGCATTACATAAGGTCTTGGGCCCGCTAGGGCCCTTTCTCCATTCAGGTGAATCTAACGTGCCTACAGAACACCAATTAGCAGCAAGCTCATCACTCCTGTATATTCAAAGGACATACCACAATCAGTACAGACGTATTCCTCCGCCATCTTTAGTTTCTTCTTCTTTTCACCGGTCTTTGGATCCCGATCGACCGGGATGGCTATCCCGACGTCGCCTTTAATCAGTGTGAGGCTGGAACTTCCCGTAGTGACGCCGCGGCTCCGTTCGCCTTCCACATAGCGTAGTCCAGTGAGCATCTCAATAGTGTCCGTAAAAGAGGACCCCTCGTACCGAGCCATTTTGTCGCCGATAGAATCCGGTCTGTTGCCTGCCGTAGCCCCTTCTAGATTCTCTCTTGTCAGCGCTCCATCTAGAGGCCTCTCGGGCGGAGGCATTGCCTGGGCGTTAGCGACTGCGCGTTCAAACATCATAGCACTCCGGTGGTTGGAGACCAACGTGTCGTCTGATGGTGTCACGTCTGAGCGGGCGTCCTGAAGCCAACTTTGTTGAGAGGACTCATCGTCATCCTCTTCTTTACGTAGCTCAGCGATGCGCCGTCGTAGTCTTTCATTCTCTATCTTGTGTTCTAGAAACGAGTCCAATAACGAGGCATTTCTTGTGGGATAGGGCCGCGACATGAGGAACACTGCTTGGCAAAAGGGGGACCTGTTGCTGGGGTTGGGGGCGAACTTGGCGGCCGCGATATGCGCGTGCCCGACAGCTTCGAATATGGCATAGTTAAGATCCTTCTTCCTCATCCGGTAGAAGATGCGCAACGGGTTCCCTGTAGCTATGCATTCGTTCATCTCGGACGTGAAGGTGCCCATGTCGTCGGGGTGGACGACTTCCTTTAGGAACGTGTCAATAAGCTCCTCCCCTTCGAAGCCGATTAGCGAGGCTATATTTGGCGATACATATTTAATACGGCCGTTGGCGTCGAGGATGTACAGCACGTCCTTGAGTTCCTCGATGACTTTGGCCGGCCAGTTTCTACGCTTGGTAAATTCCGTCAACGCACTCCCAGCCGGCGCTGGTTGCGTAGGCTGCTGCATTGGATTGCCCCCAAATCCCGTGACCAGGGGGGATTTTGCTTGTGTCCCCACTGGGCCGCCATCCGGGATCGACGAGAACCTCGACGGGCCATCAGCAGAAGCTAAGGGGCTTGGCGGGGTCGGATTCGGGGCACTCGGGAAGGCCTGGCCTGGGGGCGAAGTCAGATGCCCGAGGTCGTCGAGAGCTAATGGTACTGTCATGGGCATGGGATCGAAGTTAGTCATGTCGAACATGGACATCATGTCATTTGGGTCAATCATGTCATTCTGGGCATCCGCATCTAACTAAAAAGGGGTGAATCAGCGAAGTGTGATAGGGTACATGGGATTCACAGGCGAGCCATTGGGGAAGTGGGCTTGTAGGTGGGAGCTTGCGCCGTGGACAGACAATGCCAGACAGTATATTAACAGTGTGCATACAGTATACGAACGGTATAAGTTCACGCACGGCAACCACAGCGACAGACAGGAGGGGGGAAAGAGAACATTAGAAATCGACAACGGCGGATCTGAAGCCGGACTAACGTACTGGATGCATAAGCTCTGGGGCCGAGAACCCAAAGAAGATGGGATTTGACCGTCCGGGGTCCATTATTCCGTATTGCGATCGAGATGTGCTCGTGCGATGACGGTGCCGTGCAGCCCAAATGCACACTCTGTCATGGGCCAACGCAGGTACGGGAGTGACACTACGGCGACGGCGACGTCGAAGGTCTCGCTCCGGGTTCCCGACGACCTACTACTACATGTAGATAGGCCGATGATCTCGCATGTGACGGAAGGCGGGGAGGGACGGGAATATGGTCCAGATCTAGTACTCTGGATCGAGTGATCGAGTGCAGTCGCGTATCTGAGTATTTGTGTATCATGCGGCCTAGACCTCGCAAATGCGCGGCGTCATATGTTGTCCAATTATCTCACTGAACGATGCAATAGATCTAGGCACATTGACTTAAGACTGCTGTCATCGAAGGGCCGGCATCGAGGTTGGTGGACGAGAGGGAGCGTGGAAAAATGGCGAGTCAAGAGGTTGAATGAGAGCTCTGAGAAGGGGAATTTTTAGAGGGATGGGATTTCCAACTTGTCGATACTGAATTGGACCAGGCCGATTGTACGCTACCTACTTCGCTCTGGACCGCCCGAAAGAACGAATTGCATATCTAGTTCTCTGCCTAGCGGGATCATTCGACGATTGGAAGCGGGAAACTTGGAACATGGCGGAAAGGGCGGGGCAGGGGATATGTGGATACAAGTAGATGAAGGTACCTGGTTTAGTAGTGTACTTACGTAGTGTATATAGATAGCCACCTGCTCACGGGTGCATTACATGTACAGCTACGTATAAATACTCCCGGTGTGGACTATGCTGGGGACGTCTAGGCATTCGGTGGATAACTAAGTGGGCGGCGGAACATTTCTTCCCTCCCCGCTGCGCTGATTAGGTAGGATGTGCATCATTGGTAACAGTATACCTACCTATATCGCACCTCTTAAGTACTTCGACCTGGCGATTATCGTGTAGTAAGTCGAGGCGAGATGCATCACCGCCACTTCGTTACGCTACTACCTGCAATATAACTCTATAACCTACCTAGCATACATGTAGGTATATGCTTAAACTCAACTGCTTGCTCACGAGTGCTGGCATCCTTACGTCTATATACATGTAAGTAGGCTACAAGTCCGATAAACCTTACCTGCCGAGCTTGTAGTATGCGAGCAGTTGATTTCCTTTCATATATCGCTCAACAGGTAATTGTATTGGAACGATACATCTCCATATGTACTCGAGATATACCCAAGATAGCTGGCAACAGAGGAGTGTTCACTGTTGCCACCAGAGGTAGGTACCTGATAGCATTTCCTTAATAGGCAATTATCTACCCAGGTACCCCACCTTGGAGCACTGGTAGTGTAACGACGACGTCGCGTTTATCCCACACGCGTCTTCCGTTTCATCACTTAAGTACATCGTACTCAGACCATTGCATACATTTCATCGCCCAACACCCCTCCCAGAACCATACCACCAGCCTTGTCTCCGACCCCATTCAAAATCGTCGCGACACACTCAAATTCAAAGGGGTGTTCCTCACCATATAGTAAGGTGGATAGGTATCTATCGAAGGTACAATACACTACACCGTACCTTCGTCATCCGTCTGTGTCGGACCGAATGCGACCTAATCTCGGAACCATCCTACCACGTCCATCACCACCTTTACCGCCATGTCGAAGATCGAGAGGCTGTCTATTATGGGAGTTCGGTCCTTTAGCAGCCAGGAGTATCAGCACATCACCTTTTTCACCCCGGTCACCCTCATCGTCGGCTACAACGGTTCCGGCAAGACCACCATTATCGAGTGTCTCAAGTATGCTACCACTGGCGAGCTTCCTCCCAACAGCAAGGGCGGAGCCTTCATCCACGATCCCAAGCTCAGCGGCGCGAAAGAGGTCCTGGCCCAAGTTAAGCTGCGCTACCATGTCCCGCCCAACACGAGTTACGTCGCCACCCGGAGTCTACAACTCAGCGTGAAGAAGACGGCGAGGTCACAAAAGACCCTCGAGGGTACCCTATGGAGCATCTGTGATGGCGAAAAGGCGTCCATTTCTTCGAAAGAAGCAAATCTGAACAAGCTGATTTCCGACACGCTTGGCGTCTCACCTGCCGTTCTCGACGCAGTCATCTTCTGTCACCAGGAAGAGTCACTGTGGCCCATGAGCGAACCAGCCGCTCTCAAGAGGCGGTTCGATGAGATATTTGAGGCCATGAAGTATACAAAAGCGATCGAAAACCTCAAGGTGCTTCGGAAAAAGCAGGGCGAGTCGCTGACCAAGCTCAAGGCGAAGGAGATTGATGATAAGAGAGATAAAGACAGGGCCGCAGAGTGTGAGGCCCGTTCCGTGCAATTAAGTCAGGATATAGAGGCCTTGAGGGATCAAGCTGCCGACCTTGACAAGCAGATTAACGACGCTGCCCAGAAGGCCAAAGAGCGACATGAGTCGGCCAACAGCTATCTCCGCATTGTCAATGATCTGCAGACGAAGACGGATGAACTTCGTATCCGCACGGTAACTCTTAAAGAGTCCAAGAGTAGAATGGACGAAGAGCTAAGCGAATCCGACGAATGGCTACGAGATACACTCGCGCAGTACAAAGAGCGCGTGGCCCGATATGCGCAAGACATTGATGAGAATAGAGCACAGTACAAAGAGTACAAGGAGAATCTTGAAGAGTCCCGCCAACACCTATCCGAGAAGCTTTCCGAGCAAGGCAGACATCAGTCCGACAAGGCGAAATACGAACGCCAGCTCCAATCACGAGTCGAGCTCGTGCAACAAGCCGCCCAGTTACACAGTATTCGTGGATTTGACGGTGATCTAGACGACCGAAAGGTGCTGACATTCTACGAACGCATACAAAAGCTCTTGGTGGATAAAAGGCATGAACTTGACCGCGTACAGGCAGATAATGCGAGTGAAATGGATAATCAGACAGCTGGCATAACCGAGTTAGAGGGCCAGAAATCAAGATTCACTCAGAATCGGGTTTTTGCAAAGCAAAGAATCGCTGCCTGTGAAAAGAGCATCGCCGCTCGCCAGAGAGATTTGAACACGGTTGAGATAGATGAGGGTGCTAAAGCAATCCTAGACTCTGAGTCCAAAGATCTAGACCAACGATTCCACCAGGCATCTCGAGATTTGCAGGAAGCAGATCTCGACCGCAAATTGCAGCAAGAAGAAGCACATCTGCAGCAACTTGAAGGTGAAAGCAGTAGACTCAGTCGTGAACTTGTGGAATCCACGAAACTTCTCTCCGATCGCGCGCAGTTGGAGGTTCGTAAGGAGGAGCTGGCGGAAAAAGGTCGGAGACTCACTACATTGAAGAGTACTTGGGACCAAAAGCTCTCTGCACTAGTCGGTGGAGCCTGGGACCCTGCTACGATTGACCGAGAGTTTCAAAAAGGCCTGCTAGGCATAGTTCAAGCTTTCGACGAGGCTTCTCATGACCGCGATGACGTTCTGCAGCAACTGAAATCGATACAGAGAAATCTGGCATCCATCAGAGAAAAGAGCAAGAAACGTGATGGAGACATCACAAGATGTAAGAGTGCTGTGGTCAGGGCGCTCAAGAACGTAGACCCGGACGCGGACCTCGGCGTTGAGGACCTGCCAGTGGAGATTGAGCGTCTTGAAAGCGATATTCTTACTCTCAAGAATGACATGTCATTGTCTACGGAGATGAGCAAGTATTATGCTGACTGCAAAAAAGCTATGAGCGAGAAGAACAAATGCGAGCTTTGCGAGAGGCCATTCACTAACGCAAGCGAGAAATCAAGGCTGGCCGCCAAGATTAAATCGGTGCTCGAAGAGTTTGGGAAAGGCGAGTTGGAAGTTGAATTAGCCGAACACGAGCAGCTTCTGGGTCAACTGCGAGCCGTCCGGCCCGAGAGCGAGACTTACACGCGCCTACTCGCTGAGAAGAAGGAGGCCGATAGGGAACAACACGAGGTGCAGAATAAAGAAACTAGCACTCTTCGTCGCTTGGAGGAGATGGATGACGCTGTCCGTGTAAAACAAGAGGAGCGACAAGATTTCGAGTCCATGAGCAAAACAGTCCTCACCATTTCTCAGACTCACAAGGACATTGTGGAAGCCGAGGCCCAGGTTGACCGAATCATGTCCCAGCAGCAATCTAGTAGTACAATCAGAAGTACCCAGGAAATCACCGAGCTACAGAACGAATGTGGAGAGCAGTTGAGAACTGCAAAGGACAAGATTAGCAAACTTTCAAACGACAGACAAAGAATGCGAGATACGGTCAATACGCTGGGACTAGAGCGTAGCGAGTTGAGAAATAAGTTAAGCCACGCGGTTCGACAGCTTGAGAGGAAGAAAGAGTATCAAGATCAGATCCAGACCGAGAAGAATGATATCATAAAGCAGAAGGAAATCATTCAGGAAGCAGATAAAGATCTGGAATCCGTAGAGCCCAAGATCGCCAAGGCACGTGCTATCAGAGACGTTATTCTGCAGAAGGGACGCGAAAAGGAGAAGAAGATCGCCGACGAGAGGGACGGCCTAGCGGGCTCCGTAAGTGAACTCAAGAGGATCGACAGTGATATTCAGGACTACCTGGACCGAGGCGGTCCGTCAAACCTCAAGTCCAATGAGCAAGCAATTCAAGCCCTTGAGAAGACCATCCATCGTATCGACGAGGACATGAACGGTCTCGTTGCGCGGTCCAACAAGATGAAGGAAGACATGGCGAGCAGCGATGGGAAAAAGAAGAATATCGTAGAAAACCTGACTCATCGCGATGCTGTGCGTGACGTTGACGTCCTCAAGCAAGCCGTTGTCGAGTTAGAATCTCGGAGAGCGCACGAGGATTACGACCGGCTGGAGGCAGAGGCGAAAGATTTCGAGTCCGCACGCCATATGAGAAATGCCGAACGAGGAGCCGTCATTGGCGCTATGAAATCAAAGGACGAGGAACTTGCAATTAAAATGCGGGAGTGGGAGACTCAATACCAGTTTGCGGCCGAGCGATATCGCGAGACACATATCAAGGTTGAAACCACCAAGGCCGCCATTGAGGATCTCGGGCGATATAGCACGGCTTTAAATAATGCCATCATGCAGTACCACGGGATGAAGATGGAGGAAGTGAATCGGATCGCCGGCGAGCTGTGGCAGAGCACGTACCAAGGCACAGATATCGACACCATCTTGATCCGATCAGACAGCGAGGCGACGGGCGGGCGCAGCTCGTACAACTACCGCGTGTGCATGGTGAAGCGGGACACGGAGATGGACATGCGAGGACGGTGCTCGGCCGGCCAGAAAGTGCTCGCGTCCATCATCATCCGTCTCGCGCTCGCCGAGTCCTTCGGCATCGGCTGCGGGCTCATCGCCCTCGACGAGCCCACCACGAACCTCGACAGCGACAACATCAAGGCCCTTGCCGAATCCCTGCATTCCATCATCAAAGCCCGCCGCAGTCAGAAAAACTTCCAGCTCATCGTCATCACCCACGACGAAGAGTTCCTTCGACACATGCGCTGCTCCGAGTTCTGCGATGACTTTTGGCGCGTCAGTCGCGACGAGAAGCAGAACAGCCGTATCGAGCGGGAGAGCATCGCCACTATTGTTTAGGCGCCTTTCACGCCCAACGAGGGATTTGGCAAAATAGTCGTATCTCTTCACTTCATCTGATTTTTGACTCGATTTGGCATGGGAGTTAACGGGGTATGTATGAGTTAGCTATGTGCATGGCAAGGCGTTCTGTATCCGGGGTCCTTTATCCCGGTACTGTCCAAGTTGTATTTTTGCTCAACATTAGGGAGACGCTGCTGGATGAATGTCCATCTAGCTACATGTAAGTACCGTATATTATCGGATATAAATAGCGTCATGTCTTGCTGGCCTCCAGTTGGCCTCGCTACTGCTAGTCAATATATTCTTTCTCGATAGACGACAATATCGTCATATCATGTGCATGTCCGATGAATCAGATCGGTGATGAGCACGGCGATGATCATAACTTAAAAAGCTGTCAACGAACCAAACTGATTTGTTCGTTCGTTCGCTCGTTCGTTTCTTGATTTCGTTTCTTGATTTATTGACTTAGTTTCATCCCGTCCCGTCCCGTCCCGGCCTGCCGGCCGCATGACAGCGTATCGCAACCATCCAAGACCATCCATCAATCGACGACGTTTGTTCGGTTTAAATTACCTCTCACCCAACCCATTCATACCCGTTTTCGCCGAGAACACCGCGCAAGACCATACATAATCCATCCCTAATGTGGTAGTAGTTTGTTGGGAAATTTCGAGATACAGCTTTCTGGCCCCTTTATCCTGTTTGGTTCCCCCTTTCTTTCTCTAGCTAGGCCTGCTCTATCCATACTGACCCCGTCCATCACCATTTCTTCTCGCATCCATCTCTCTCTCACGTTTTTGTATGTGGACGATCAGCTGCTGGGGCCCGGGATCCGGCAGAGAGTTGACTATTCCTAATCCATCGCGTCTCTGTGGTCACCCTCTTTGCTCTCGGATTCGCTGTTGGTAGCCTTCGGGTCCGCGTCCCCGTTCGCATCCGCAGGAGCCGGAATTGATTCTTCTTTCAGCTTCTTGCTCGCAGCGCCTTCGGGCTCGTCCGCCGCCTCACGTTTGGGTGTTAAAGCCCGTGCGCCCCGTTCATCTTCATCGATGTCCATTTTATCATCAAACTGGTTGTCCTTGCCCCTATCTTCACCCTTGGAAGAGGCTGGGATATCTAGGGGTGCACGACCCACGGCTGCTTGAACGTCGATTCCCTGTCTCAGGTTGCCCGATGGAGTGGAGATGGAGAAGGCCGATGAAACCGCGGCTTGCGGACCAAGGTCGTCCACTCCGATCTCATCGGGACCACGCGCGTGTGGTTTGTCCTCGTCTTCAGCATTGTTGCTATGGACGGATCCTATCGCGCCTGCTATGTTGTCAGCATCGGCGCCCACACTCTCACCCTCGAGAGTCGCGGAGGACGGTGTCGACGCGGCATTGGATGCGGAACCCGGCGAGTCAAGGGACTCTGCCGGGGACAGGACGCGGGCTTGGTTTTGAGATTGTGCTAGTGCTCGTTGCTGGTGGATGCGGGCTTGTATCTGTTGCTGCGCCGCGATGCTTGGATTCGATCCCGAATGAATGTGATGGTTGGGTATAAGCTGGCTGACGGGGACGAGACCGGCCTCCTGCTCTTGTCGTAATAACTCACCTTGGGTCACGCTCACACCTCGGGCGCCCATGGACGGGATGCCATTTACCGACACCGAAACCGTCTCAATGCTCCCCACCCCGTTCGGGCCATCGATTCTCTCGGTGCTTTCGGTGCGCACCTCTCCTTCTAACTCGGCGGGCACCTCCTGGGTGGAAGCCGAAGCCGAAGCCGAAGACTGCGCCTGCTGGGCCTGTGCTAGCTGTGCTGGCTGTGGTAACGAACCCGTGACGGAACGCCGGTCGTGTTGGATCCACGGAATCGGGGTAAGAAGAGCCCCTCCCAGGGCTTCATCGCTCCCAGGCGAAGCCCGTGGGGTAGGGCGAGAGGACGGTTCTAACACGCCGTTTGCGAGAGCCCCGGGTATATCGGCGTAGGTGGCGGGCAACGGATAGACGTTCAATCCCGACGTGACGCGAACTACGCGATCCAGGGCATGGAGATAAGTAGCTAGCGAGCGATAGTGTCGCTTCGGGCTGGTAACGAGCTCCAAGATACGTTGTATAGTGTGCGGCGGGTAGGTCGGGAATGTGGATTGGAGGTAGGATGTGATATCAGAGAGCATGAAGGCGAGCTGCGGTGGTAGAGTGCCCGGTGAGAGGGGGGCTGGGACTGCGTCGACGGGAGCCTCGGTGGCAGCGAGAGGGGGGTCTGCCGTCGGCTGAGGTGCGACGGGGTTGTTTTCCTTGTTTTCCTTGTTCTCTTTATTTGTGTCGGATGATGAGCTCGAGAGATGGGGATCGGTAGGTGACGAGGGCAATGGCGCTAGGAAGTTGTCTGACAAGTCCGAGTCGGGAGCTCGTGGGATAGACGATGGTATGGTCGTTGTCGACGACAAGGGCAGCGGCGGTGGTGGAGGCGGTGGGAGATTTGGTATGGGAAACCCTTCGTGGGCAATCTATCTTCTAAGTCAGGTCACGCTCGCGATGGGCCGTGGCGGCGATCATGGAAATGAGGCAAAGTCCCGGACCTTCTCAATACGTGCGATCAAACGCAATAGCAAAGCAGGCCACACCGAGCTATTCGAAGCCGTCGTGGTCAGCATGTCAGGGTCCATGTGACAATCGGCCAAATTACATGGGAGTTGGAACTCACTAGTCCATGGAGTGGCCTGCAGAAATCATCTGCAGAAGCCCTTCCTCGTCAATGTCCGTCATCTTGATGCTATCGTTGTTGTAAACCTGAGATGCTGGGACTGGAGGTGCTACATTTTGGTTGGTGACAGCTTCGCGCGACGAAATGTATACACTAAGACGAGATATAGTGGGACACACCGCACGCTAAGGTCCATTGCGATAGGTCAGTTCAAATATAGACTTCTATGCTGTATTCTGTAAGTACTAGCACTTACCTATCTACATGTAATAATGCGGGGAACCCGTATTATTGGTATGTACTGATATAAAGGAGGTACATATATGTACTTGTGTGTGGGGTGGTGATACATACATACATGTAGGTACCACCTATCTGCGAACTGTTTCAATGCCATACACACTTAAACGGCCATGCCCTTCTTAAATACCACATACCACTGCATGTAGCTTAAGAGGTAGTAGGTATGTATCTGTACACGTGCTTTACTAGGAATGCTGGAAAACACTCTGAGCTTGGATATCTTGTAAATATATACTACAATAGACATAAGCAGCATTTCTGCTTTGGTGTTGCATTGCATATAGTAGTAGGTAGGATGACATAGGTGATTAGTATCTCGTTGTGTAAAAGTATGTACGAGCTTTTGGTGGTACTGGTGGCTCAGCCGACTTGACGTCCTCCTTTGCAGGTCTCATTTACAGCATGTGAACACTGTGAACTCAAGCACTTGGGCCAGCCCTGGTTAGGAAGAAACATGCTGTGTGTGCCTTAGGTACCTATTTCCTAGTTACATACAAGATAC
The DNA here is from genome assembly GCA_022578855.1 of Nemania serpens. Lineage (NCBI taxonomy): Eukaryota > Fungi > Ascomycota > Sordariomycetes > Xylariales > Xylariaceae > Nemania > Nemania serpens. The sequence goes on along the minus strand of MU396711.1, from coordinate 171,706 downwards.
CTTCCGCAGTTAGATATGATAGAGCATAGCAGAACTAAGCATGGATATGCAATCTTTGCTCTCTCTATTTTGTTCTAGTAGTTTTAAAATACAAAGAAAGGATATCTGCCCTGGCCTTGATGCTTGATAGAGGTTCTTGGTGATCGACTTGTAAATTGTGGCGCAGTATCTGTACAACCATAATCACCTGCGGGCTCCATGTAGGTACCAGCGTCATAGCCTCAAGCCAATGCACCTATACGAGTAGCGGCCAAAAGAAAACTCCACAGTTAGGCCATTCGCAGGGCAGACCTCTCAAGCTGTACACACACGCACTCCATGCACAGCCATGTACCTGTAAACATGCCTACAGGCTACATGCTCCTAACTCAGTCCATGATAGAGCTTGGCAAGCTGCCTCGTTGGCTTCGCCTTTGATAGTATATTCCCCCTTCGCAAACCATTGCCCCAACAAGTCACGAAATCACAGCAGCTGATGGTCTGTTACTGTGTATTATCATGTACCTGCTAAGATGAGAGCTAGAATCATCAAGACCCTGATCAAAGCCTCGAACTAACTACACTAGGTAGATGTAGGTAGTTCAACACGAGGACCTATTCAAGGTTGTTTGCTTCCCGCTAAAGCATTCTTGCATACATCCAATATCTACCGGTAGACGCTACCACTAGATGTAGTGTACCCGGCTGACCGAGCCATCCATACAGTAGTACAAAGTAACCCTCACTCACGAGGTTTATCAGATTACGCACTTCCTGGGTGTTTGATTAGTTGGTCGAACTGATAGATTGCCAACTTTTCACTGCATCTGTCTCTTCTGCCTCCATAGTTTATATGTAACAGTAGGTTGATAGGCATCTAAGTATTTCCCTACCTAGGTATTTACAAGTACATAGTATTGATGGTATCCATCCAGCGTAGGTACTTCGTACAGTTTGCGACAACAGCCACGAACTGAATACATACTTATACCTGGTAGGTACCTTCTGCCCTCTGTCCACCAATTTACAGTAGGTAGGTACATCCTAAGGTACCCCTAAGCCCCTGCTTTATCCCCGTCACAGCTCAAACCTGTCAGCCTGTTTCAGCTCACCCGACGCTGCAAAAGTCGAACGGGTCAAGTCTTTTCATAGCAGCAGCCCAGCCAAACCCCGACGTCGTTGTTGCAGCCAAGTTCTTCCCTCCCCCCGGCCGATTCGCAACCACTCAACCGTACCTAACTCCTTTGCCTGGCATCTCACCACACACACCACACACGCACACAGAGAGAGAGAGAGAGAGAGACTTGGTCTGTCGCCAAGTCATCCACCACCACCATTAAACACTTCTAGCCACTCGCTTCCTTGCTTCTGTTGTTTCCTTTCATTCCCCTTTCATTGTCTATTTGTTCTTCATCCATTCTACTACTGAATATTCCCCCCCCCCTTCGCCCTTCGTGTCCTGTCAACGTGACACACTCTATTATTATAATCCTCGCGTTTGTGTCTCGAAACAAAGATCCGACAAGTCCAGCGCTGTCTACCTTCGTTGCCACTAGACTGCCAACTAGACAATAGCTCGACTTAACAAGCTGGCTCCTCGCATTTGAGGGGTCACGTTCACTGCCAAGCTGGATTTCAATCAGCAACATCGGCCTTTCGCGGCTGGAGCTAACGACGGCTTTCAGCAAATACCCTCCTCGCAATCATACCAACCCTATTCCGCCGACCAGTATCCTCCTCAGCCCGAGTACGATCAGCACCAATACGCACAATACCCCCAATACCAGGCTTCTCCTCCACAGTCTCAATACGTCAATAATCTGAGCCCTACCATGGCTCCTACGCCGCCCAGTCGCATCGCCGTCTTCAGGAAGGGGACGGCCGAGATCTTCCAGAGGAGATGGCCACGATGGTTCTTCGTGACTATCATCCTGCAGGCCGTCATCTGCATGATATTCGAAGCGTAAGCACCATCTCGATTCGACGTGGACGCTGTCTTTCATCGTACCCAGGCTGACATCTGTTCATCTAGCTATACCTTCGCTCTCTTTCAGCGTGGCCTCAAAGATACAAGCCAAGAGCCGTTCAAATCCGATGGTGATATCCAGTCGCAGCTAAAGACGATCCCTACCTTCCTTGGTTTGTTTATCTTGGGATTCATATACGAGGTCATTCTCGTCTGGGACGCCCTCATCGCGAAGAATACGATTCAGATCATCGGGGTCTGCATCGCGAACCTTGCCTTGCTCATCTACGGCGCCCTCCAGATTGACCAGATCCACCAGGCCATCACCATTCTAAACAATCACAACGTGTTCAGGAATCTAGACGTCTGGACCGAGACCCAGGCGGAACTGGTTGCCATCCCAGCCATCATCGGACTGATCACACTCGTCCTCGGCTTCATAGCCTGGAAACTGTACCAGGAGTTCGCGTGGGACATCTTGAAGCAAATAGGAGCTGATTACAGGATGAAGAAGCGATTTCTACACTATCAGGTACCTGGTAATCGCTGCTTCACACCGCGCACCCGAGCTGACTCACGTGATAGGTTTACATCGCTCTATTGAAGTTCGATTTCTTCTTTTTCGTCGGCTTCACGATCCAGTTTCTCGTTGTTGTCGGCGGCAGATCGCAAGTCGAGTTCGGGTTGACTGCTGCCGCCATCCCTGTCACTATCGCCATTCTTCTCTGTGCCGCGTGGTCCGCCCGCCGTGAGTGGAAGGCAGGCATGTGCATTGTCGGAATCCTCTATCTCGGAGGCTTGACGTACTTCATCTACAAGCTTGCCCGTATTTACGACCCAACTCAGGCCAGCGCTTATAAGCCAGTTCGAAAATCGTTGACTGCATTTGCCGTGCTCACGATTGTACTCATCATCTTGACCATCATCAATGCGTTGGTTTGCCTGTTCAACTTTGGCCACGGCTTAAAGCAACACCTCATGTCGTCGCGACCGGAAATCGACAAAGATCAGGCCAGCTACTCGATGCACGACGTCAAGCAGCCCCAGCTGCCGAGCCGAATGACCATCGATTAAGCTATTTCTCCCCCTTAGAGACGGGCCTCGATCCGATATAGATGTACAAAAACGACACGACTTGAAATGATTCTCTTAGCATATTTCTATTTATTCTGATATCCGGCCATGGGAGGCTACGCGGAATCAGGGATCGGGACGGGACAAGCTCGTACCCAGACCTTGATCATTTTCCCCTCGAGGCGTTTTGGCGACTACTCGATCTTTGACCCTCCCCTTTTGTTGGATGGTTGGGTTTCTTTTTAATCATTGAAAAAAGGACGCATGTTTAGCCACCCTGGTGCGCAGGCTCGGACTGGATACCGTTGAGACGATAGAAGGTAAAGAGAAATTGGATTGGGGGCTATGAAAGTGATCGAAAGATCAAAGTCAGGGGAGGTCACGATGGATTTTATTTATTTTCATCCATGATTGCGGTAGCTTCTAGCCCTGTAGTCATAGCCAGCGGCTTGAAACATGGCTGCTTTCCATTCTGATTTGGGATGTGACGAAGATTCCGCCATGTCTTCTTGTAATAGAGACAGATTGTCCCCGAGGGCAGGGATTAAATACAGATTTGAATTGAGTCTTATGTAACCTAATTCCAGAACCGACCCTTATGCATCAAGCTGGCGGACGGAAGGCAGGGGAAGGGGGGGGGGGTTCTAACTACTTAGGCCCAGCTTGGTAGAAAGATGACTTGCTGACTCCAGACGCCTGCGTTGCAATACATCCATACATAAACAGAATGACCACTTATCGCCTCCGATGACCCACGGTCTGCTAAAATTAGCCTTTATTTTCCGTCGTGAGTTCGATGCTAAATGTACTGTGTCGTGCCTATCTTACCGCTCAAAGGATGATCTCCTTGGCATCCTTGACAACGCCCTCGCTGGGGCAATAGGGGCACTTGTACCTGGTGCCTTTGGCCAGCTTCTGCAGGCTCTCGCGGGCGAGAACGTGGCCGCAGGGCAGGATCACGGGGGGGTTGGCGTCTGTGGTCTGGCCCCTGCTGACGGGGCAGACGAAGATGGAGTGGTAGAGCATGCTCTTTGGGAGGGGGGTCTCGAAGGCCAGCTCGTTCTGTGTGGTCCACTCCGTGTTCTTGGCCCTGTTGATGCCGGTCCACTTGACGAGGTTCGGGAGGGCGAGGGCGCCGGCCGTTGCGGCGATGTAGAGGGGGGATTCGGCGGAGAGGCCCAACAGCGAGCAGAACTCGCGCGTGAAGGACGAGGCCACCTCGTCGAAGGCAAGGGAGATGTCGAAGACGGTGCGGTACGGCGAGTCGGCGAGGTTGGGTGAGTATACCATGGCGCAGCTCAGTCGTTGAATCTCTCGTAGGTGCCTCTTCTGAAAGCGGTTGAAGTTCTCCCGGGCGTATTTCAGAGCCCCCGAAACGCCATTGTCCATGGTGGCGGGCAGACCGTTGACGAGCGGGCCCTTGAACAGCCATATAAACTGCAACTTGCAAAGGTCGAACTCCAAGTTGGACCCCCGCGCTTCGAGCTGACGCCGGTTCTCCCCGGCCCAAGCGATGGCCGGGTGGAGATTCCGTTGCTTGAGCGAGGACAAGATGGAATACATGACGGCGAAGTCCTTTTGGAGCTCCTGGGACTGAAATGCCCTCAGATCCGATGGGATATCGGCGTCCGTTATCATGGCGTCGGGGGGTGTATCGGGTCGTGATATCGTTATCGAAGGGGGCTGGGTTCCGGCGTGCGAGGACGAGAGGGGGGTGTCGCTCTGTGGCTGGGCTTCGCCGATGAACGTGGAGGCCACTCCGAACTGACCCTCGCGGAGCAAGTGCATAACAATGGCGCGGTTGATCAGTGCCGTCTGCGGACCCATCGGATCATGATCTGTCGGTAACGTTCCCTTGGTGTCCTTGAAGGTCTTGCTCAGGGCCTTGTGGAAGGCATTCTGGCTCTTGTGCACCTTTCCCAGATCGCTATTTATGGTATCCAGCTGTGCACTGACGGGGTTTTGGAGCTTTGTGAGGGTCAAGGCCGTCGTATGCGGGTCATTTGCTAGGCGGGCCTGTCAACACGGCGATTCAACACGGCGATTCAATATGGCAATACGATGCGATGCGATGCATTGAAACGTAGGGACGTTGCGGCGAGAAGAGCGAGAGACGGCGTACCTGCTGCAACCTCTTCCCTCGCACTCACGAGGAAGTCGATCAGTCTGTCCACATCTTGCACGGCACCGGTGAGCTTGCTCGCATGGTTGAACTTCTTCAACTCCTTCTGGAGCTCCAGCAATGACATGGTTCCTGCAGGGCTAAGACCAGACGCCGGAGGCTATTGAGGCTGTGTGGAAAGCCTAGTTTATGGATGGGGAGGGGAAAAGGATTGGCGAAGTGGCGAAGTGTCGGGAATACGGCTCGGTGGTTGGTCCTGGCAGTGGTGTTGCCGTGGTCGTCGATAAGCATCAATACTGCCCCGCGGCTTGTCGGGTGGTTGGAGGTTTGCTCACATGCCGTCGCGGGTATCGGATACCGGGTCTCGGGTATCTTTCGGGTTTCCGATCCGACGATCTTGGGTTATTAGGGTGTAATTCGTCGTGTGCGAGGCCAAAGGCACCCTCCGACTCAATGAGTGAATAGATAAGAAAAGAAACCGGAGATTGTTGTTTGGTTGAGAGTTGGAAGGGTGCGCTGTAGGAGATGGATGGGCAGCTGAGTGATCCACTCGGGACGATGACGCATTTACACTAGCCGGGACGAGGTACTAACCTACTAGGCTACATGTAGTGTACCTCGGTAGGTGTACTTAGGTACTACTACAGTGTACCTTAGTGAGGTATGCAGAGCGAATAGCTTCCTGCATTTAGGGGTCCCCTTTGTTACATCATTTCAATGTCAGCTACCTCGATAAGTAGACGTCTCTACATGAACCTTCCTTAAACATCTCCCTCTAGCTACCTGTCTACCCAGCAGTAGGCAGTTCCTTTTCTTTTCTTAAGACCTCTTTTCCAGCCTACATAGTAGCTCACATAAAGATCAAAACTATTATATGCAAGACCTGGTCCCTTGCCGCCAGCTACGACACCGCAAATCGCTGTTATGCCCAGTACACCATGAACCATCGAGCCCGTCGACCTGGCCGTCATACATGGAGTGAGCCATGTCGCTGAGGAAATTTGTCACTCAAAATGACGAATCAAGGCACCATCACGACGAAGATGCTGCCACACTTACCAGAGCCCTATCCTACAATGGTGGCCGCTCACCTCCAGCCGATACTCCAATAACTCTTTCCGACTCGAAACAGACCCTTGCCTCGGAAAGGCCGGCCTCGCCTCTTCCTGAACGGCGCCGGATAGTGATTCCAGATCCTGTTGCCTTCAGGTAGGCCGGAATAGCAACCGAGTGGACAAGAGTATCGCTAATATCCGCGGCCACAGGTATCTAGAGGAGGACAAGTCTGTTGACGTTGTTGAGCGGAAAGCCGAGCTGAAAGAATACGAACTATACCTAGTCGAACAATGGGCCTGCTCCCGTCAGTCGCCGACTCTCGTCATTGTCACCTATACCGGTGATGCAAACCACGGAGTTGCAGTAGGCGTGCTTTCGGTTCCTGCAGACGAGAAGGCATGGTCATCGCGTCTCCGTATCTATTTCAAGGCCATTCACCAATACCACGCTAGGCCCAGAAAGACGGACTTGGGCGAACTGATGGTCACAAATCTCAGTAGCTTCCCATCGGCTCTGACAGTCATATCTGTACCGGGCGGAAATATTAGGAACCAGCGGCGAACTTTCATCGTGAACGAGAACCTCAAGAGGCTAGGATGTTCGGGCCGCTCTGGCATAACTCTGTCTGAACCCATACCTGCTGCTATAGCCAAGTTTCGTCAGCTTTATAAAACAAGTGACAAGGTCTCAACCGAAGAGGCTGTCATTGAGTTGGTCAAATACTGCCAAGTTGCTCTCTATCTATTTGGCAAGCTTGATCAGGTTTATATCGATGGTCTGCTCTGCGATGTGACGGAAACGTCTATTGGCGATTGGTGGACGGAGTTTGGCGTTGAATACTTCAACGTAGAACCCACGGACGGTATACTAGGGCCTACGACTGTGGCCGCGTTACTGGGCTTGTTGGGAGGAGCGAGGAATAGATTGAGTTATGCGGGTGCGCCGGTCCCCAAAGACGTGTTCGACATGGATTCGACTGAGAGGGGTATCTATCACTTCCAGAAATATCATAAGCTCGAGAAAACTCGGCGGCTTGATCGGCAAACCATGAATAAACTGCATACTGTCACTGCTAAGGCAGCCGCCGGTGAGGGCTGGGGCGTACAGAAAGCAGTCAAGTCAACTGTCACAGACATAGGTGGCAAACGAGGCGAAATGGTCCTAGGAATGGTCGGTAGCCGCGACAAGGGCGGTATTGGTGATATTGAGACAACCGATCTCGATCGATTCATGGGGCTGGTTGCGGGAGAACGCGCGAAATGGCTCTGGCACGGAAAGCCGAAACGTACACCGGCCTTTGATCCCCAAAAGTCCGGACCCGACATGATTCTACTTGGCGGCAAAGAAGACCCGAGAACGTCTTTCGAAGACGACGCCGACCACCGTTACAGGGAGGGCTCCCCAGCAGTTTACTCAACACCCGCTCCTGGCTCTGTGGCTAGCGTGACCGACAGCCCCGGGGACAAGGATGGTATGCGCCGAGGGATGTTCAAGAGCGTTGCCCGTGATGCTCGGTCAGGTCTGGGCCGAATCAAGGATGCCATGACAAGCGGCAGTGGGTTACGAGGACACTCGAGTCGGCCGTCAAAGGACGAATCTTCCGAGCTTATACTGAACGGCTCTCAAAATTCTTTTCTATCTGGTACATCGGCAGGCTTTGTCAATAGCCCGGCTCAGCTCCCCGGCTCGGCGCAACTTGGTAGAGCCTTCACGTGGAAGAACAAACCCGAAGAATATTCGAATACGTTCAAGAAAGAGAAGGACAACTCTGCTGATATACCTGCTATTGGTACGGCACCTCCCGACGAGACTTCCACCAGCGAACTACGGATGTCCGGTCGAACCAACGATGCGATCCAGAAAGTAGCTCTTCATGACAAGAAACAAATATCACAAGTTCAAATCCAGGACAATATCACAACAGCAGACCCGTCTGTTGCCGGCTCCGTCACAGGCGAGCGTACAAGCGAGGTCGAGATTGAAGACATTTCTCAAGCACCAGCGTCCCGTTCGGTTACCGCGTTGTTAACGCTACGTCGCCGATGTAGCATCGCTTGCAGTCGGCCATCCCTTGACGTTTTGACAACCGAAGCGCGTTGGGCCCGCAGATTATCATTCGGTGATGCCGAAGAAGCTATTCTCACGTGGGAGGAAGTAGCAGGTTTTGACGATGCGGAAGCTGTCGATGGCATCACGAAGGCAGAAGATCATATACGTCTATTCGAGGTCGCACAAGCTATGTACCTGAGTGTTGCCGACATCGAACATAACCTGAAGCCCTGGGTTAAACACAAGGTACAGCTCCTCCAGTCGACCAGCGAGACATACTCCCGCCAACTAGATGAGCTACAAGCCATATACCACGAATCCTCTGCGATATATCACCGAGCACACCATGAACATCAAGGTGTAGTAGCAGACCATAGAGAGCATCTTACCGAGGCGCTTAATCGAGTCGAGGGGGAAGCAGCTAAACTAGAATATGAGATAACGGCTCTACTATCACGAGTGGAAGATGTGGAAGACAGTGCTGCACAGTTCGAAATTCAGGTAGAAGAGGTTGAACAACGAGCCAACGAACTGAAGGCGCAGTTAGAGAAGGAGAGCTGGATCCATTGGGCTGTGAGAACGTTGACCGGCATAGGAACGGGCCCAAACATTACGAGGCCACGAGAACAACAATAAGCGAGCATTAACATCGATGATTCCCACTTGAGTCTTCTTTGTGCCCTACCGTACAAATTTCAAAGGGCTTTTCTTTTCCTTTCTATGGTTAGACGTTGATTGATTGATTGGGGTTAGAACACAAGCTACGTTCACCATTTGTTATTGAAATTGATACCCGATCGCATCATCATCATAGACAACATTCCAACCAAGTATTTCTATACTTCTGAGCTCCGTTTAAGGGTTGCCTACCTATATAAATATATCTACTTGTTTAACAAGCCTACGCGGCTTAGTAGAGATAGGGGGTAACATCGAGCTTAGAAATCACATACTCCTGCCAGCTGCTGCCAGCTGTAACGCTTTGTGCCTTAGCGACACGTACTGAGGTACCTAGGTACCAACATTAAATGTCATGCTATCAGTGATGAAAGCCACGTGATATGTTCCAGATGGGTCGGAATTACCGGGCATTACCGGGCATTCCAAAGATCCGCAATCCACCTGGGGACTAACCTAGGTTAGGTCAAACTACGACATTATGTGTAGGCCAGTCAGTACCACCATCAGACGCTCTCCCACCAAGTTCTTTCCACAACGACTCCCATTCATTATTTCTCCGACACTATCGGAATATTTCTATACGTACCCTACGCTTTGGAACCCGTCGTCTAGTCCATTTCTAGTCAGCCCTTCATTAGGATGACCACCTCCGCCAGAGCTGCCCAACGGGCAGTTGTGCTGAACCCCTTTGCGGGCAGGATTGCGACAAGGCCCGGGCTCGGACTTCCAACTTCATATCTCGGACGCCAGACCCGAAACCTACCTCTTGACATAACTACGCGCGCGCTACTGATCCCGCTTCGAAGCATATCAACCGAGCGGCATTCCGTTGGCGGCCATAGCGGCCCACCGCCTGGGTTCAACACAGAGCAAGCCAAGAAGCCGCTTCCAAAGGAACAGACAGCAGCGACAGTGAATAAGACACTCGACCCAAAATCAGAATCATCAGAAGATGCGGCGTCGTCGGCCGCTGCGGTACAGCCTACTCAATCCTCTATAGTCGGAGCCTCCGCCGAGGCGAAATCTTTGACGGACCTGGCTGTCAAAAAGGGCCAGGATGTCGAGAAGAAGGAGGAGAAGCCGGCGAAGAAGTTGACCCTCGGCCAACGAATAAAGCACGAGGTCCAGCATTACTGGGATGGGACGAAACTGCTAGCCACGGAGATCACCATCAGTAGCCGACTGGCCCTGAAGATGGCCGCTGGCTACGAATTGACGCGACGAGAGAATCGTCAACTTCGGCGAACAGTCCAGGATCTGGGCCGTCTCGTTCCCTTCTCCGTCTTCATCATCGTCCCTTTCGCCGAGGCCCTCCTACCTATCGCTCTCAAGCTCTTCCCCAACCTCCTGCCCAGCACATATGAAGCTCAGCAGTCCAAGGACAAGAAGGCCGCGACGCTCAGAGCTACCCGTAAGGAGGTCAGCTCTTTCCTGCGCGAGACAATGAAGGAGACCGGACTGCCGCTGTCACCTGCGACGACACAAAAGGAGGAATTTGCTACATTCTTCCGAAAGTTGCGAGCGACTGGAGAGACACCGAGCACGGATGATGTCATCAAGGTATGCCAGGCCTTCAAGGACGACCTGACTCTGGACAATCTCTCGAGGCCGCAGCTGGTATCGATGTGTCGCTACCTTAACCTCAACACGTTTGGCACGGACACCATGCTCCGATACCAAGTTCGTCACCGTATGCGCCAAATCAAGCGAGATGACAAGGCGATCAGCTTTGAGGGCGTGGACAGCCTCAACGTCCTGGAACTGCAGACAGCATGCGCCAGCCGAGGTATCAAGACACATACCGTTTCTCCCAGCAGACTCCGAGAAGACCTCGCGTCCTGGCTCGAGCTACGGCTGAAGCATAACGTGCCTTCTACGCTATTAGTTCTGAGCAACGCCTACATGTACGGTCAGAAGGTTGAGGAAGGCGGTTTCCATAGCCAAATCGAGGCTTTGACTGGTGTGCTCTCATCTATTCCTGAAGAGCTCTACCACGAAATCGAACTCGAGGTGCACAACGCTGAAGGTGCTGCGACGAACAAGCAACGTCTCGACGTGCTCAAGGAACAGCAAGAGCTCATCGAGGAGGAGAACGAGCAAGAGCAAGAAAGCCAAGATACCGGCTTTGCCACCCCTAAAGATGTGGACGACATTGACGAAAAGGAAGAGCGCCAACAAGCCGCCTCGAAACAGGGTCTCGACACAGAAGTGGTCGGTGAAGCGGTGGATGCAGAGGCGGATCTCGCCCAGGCGAAGCAAAATCAGGCCCCGTCTCCGGAGAAGGTGGAGGCAAAGAAGGCGGAGAATTGAAGACAGGCGGCCAAACATAAAATAACTCCCCAGCGGATTTGTATTATACACAACAAGTGTCGCTTCTCTTTTGTAATATCTTTGGTCATCAATCGCCAGTGTATCAAAGCGGGAACGGAGATTAGGCATCTTCCAGGAGTAGTGGGTATGGGATTATAGATAGAGACTATTTGCCGCCGTGCCGTTAACGAACGATTCAATAGATTTGTTTTTTTCACGGACTACTAAATGATGTCGATCGATAAGTCTCATCGTGGATCACGCTCGGTTGGTATAGATAGTGAGCACCGTAGATGATGATATCGCAGGCCATCATTTTCTAGTTTACGGAAGCGGGCTGTGTGATAATGTGTTGTCGAGACCATTGCGCGTAGATACGAGATGAACTCGACTCGACTTAGCGCAACCAAATTACGTATACAATCCCTGTTATTCCAACACACAGCGGGAATTGTGGTAGAGTTGGTGCCTCGTGTGCTTCAGACTGAAAGATAAGGCGTGCTTCTCTGTGCGGTACTATACTGCGTCGCTATTTTACTAAGGTGTCTTGCTTCAGTAACCACCTGACTTGATGGAGAACCACGAGTCAGCCTGCTGTAGATTTGCAACCTACGTATGTATACGGAGAAGAGAAGATGGAACCTTAAATCTCGCCCTGTTTCTTATCTAGATCCCGGTACTTGATCTAGAACAACATAGAACAGCAATAAGTGGAAATAGGGTGGTGGTGGTCGAGGTATGCTGTGTTTTCTATCGATGGATTATACGTGGGCGTCTCGATCTCCGAGGTGATTCACTTCTTGCCTATCTCGCGATGCGTTGCTGTAATTTCCTACGGCCTGCCGGCTGGCTGACTGAGTGTATCTTGCTCGTCTCCTCGTAATATCTACTTCATGCTGATATGTAGTAGTATCGAATACTTTATAAGCTGCAAGAGTTTGCGTGAGTGAAAGGTCTAGATGGCTCCCACGAAATAGATCTAATAAATAGTAAACCTGCTAGCCTCCCCCGATATGGGTACTTTGATCGGCAGGGATATTTTACGTACTTGATTATCAGCCGTCCTGCTATAGAACACTATTGTTCTGAAGAAGTTATACTTGGCCGGCATCCGGCTCCCAGGACACGCGAGAAAAGCTGCGTTACATCGCACCGCTATCCTCCAAGGAACGGAGTTGTCAAGGGCCAAAGTAGGCCGTATTGACATCAGAATACCGGATGATGCAGGCGTTATGGTATACTTGGGGATCTCACAGCGGTGGAAACAGGATGTTTACCCTTAATTGCCTGTGTTCATTATCACGATCCGCACCATCACGGGGATTTGATGACGGTTGGTTTACACTGGTATTGAACCTTGACTTTCGTTTATCCTCGAAGACCCCAACGCCCGTTCACTCCTTTATTACTCTCTCTCGAATTTGCCCATTTACATATTCGGTGGAAATGCATGTTCCGTGCAGGATTACTCATAGTCTTTTCCGTGTTCCTAGGTGCTGCGGCGCTTGCTGACTCGCCGGAACCTACACGCACGCCGTGATGGATATCTGCTTGATACGGCCGGGTCCGATGTCCTCGGACAAAGCACTTAGGACACGAGTTTCCCGCCGAGCCTTAACATTGCTGATCAGGTGTGTTGTTTGACGGGTATATTGCGCCCGGGATATCGCATACCTAGCCTATCCATCCATCTATCTATCGTTTCCGTTCGTCTAGACACTGGGATTCGGAATAAGAATCATATGAGACATCTTGAGAGCCCGAACGGTCCCGACCTTGCCCCGCCTCTGAAAAGCCAGTGCCTACTGCGATACGGTACGAAAGTCACGGTGCCAACCCCCGACCGCAGGTATCGGTATCCCGGCCGTTCCCGGTCTTTATTCCCTTCTCGTGACTGTGATCTTGGAGATTTTATTGCATTAGATTGTTTAACCATTGTGCCTATCTATCTGTCTGTCTGGGGTACATGACGGGAATTCAATATAGGGTCGCATCGTGGGGTCCATTGCGACCTGTGATGTTTGAGTCTTGGTTTTGTACTTGTGTCCATGTATACATGCTTTTGGGTTTTGAGTTTGTAAGTTCTGCGTGCGTGTCATGCCGTCTGTCAGTCTGTCAGTCTAAAGCAGGTACCCTTGGTGATGAACGTTATCTGTATACTATCGTCGCTCTACAGTATCGAAGTGAAGTTTAAATGCCTTGGCATGACTTGCGATTTTCAAAGTACTGGGAAAGCAGTATTATACTGTCCGATGCGACTGTGCACGGGAATAACATCTCCATAGGTTAGGTGCCACAAAAATAATATTGACAGTGATGTACCCCTCACGTTTGATCCCTCGCTATCCCCATTGGCCCCAGAAGAATGATGCGTTCTTCCAAATCGGAAAGGTCCCTAGTTCTTTAAAAACCTCGGGTTTTCGACGATAGGCGGATGTTAGTATTATAATAGCACATATATACACATAGGGTCCCATGTATCTTGGCCGAAGTCTCGGAACCAGAGCCGAACCAACTTTGCACGTAGGGTAGGCAATTTAATGCGTACCATGCCGGCACTTATTTTTTAATACCATCCGTACTTCGTACAAATACCTAGGGATGGAATACTGTACACTACACCATATAGGTACATAGTAATCACTTCTGCATGGATCTACTTGTACCTCGCTTTCGCTCTCGGCGATGCTATCCGAGGCCTAAACTCCGCGAACTGAGATATATGTACATTCGAGTCTATCTAGATAGTCATGCAAATATATGTTTGTTCGCCGGTGACTCAGCTAGCTACTTAAGCTACCTACCCACACAACCTTCAAACGAGAGGCCAATATACGCTGAATTCTCTTATTGTGTAGCCGAATCTCGGAATTGTAGGGAGGGCAGGGAAAGAGCCGTGTCCGGGAGTTGATTCGGGAGTGCTTTTGAGATACTTACTTAGCTATGGGTACCCACCTAGGCCACGTTGTTTCTTTAGCCCTGATCGATACGGATGCTGGCGATGGAGTCGATGATGAGATTTACTGGGTATCGAGCGCCTTAAAAAAAAATTATACTGCACTAGCGTAGGAACCAAAGAGAAGGGGCGAATTACCTAGTTAGGTGTAGTGCCGTAGACCATCCAGCCGAGATGACATGCGCCGTTGGCCGCCTGATTCCTTTTTAGGTTAGAAGCCGTCTCCTCCTCGTCCGAGCCAGCTCGGAGATGTCTCCGCCACTGGACCAGCTAAACTGAAAGCGGAAAGTCGTAGTCGCCGAGCGCCCTTTCCACTACACCCTTATTGTTTGGGGACGGCCCACGGCAGCTATTCCTGCGATCTACTGAGCTGTTCGGCATGGTAGTAGTCCGATCTCGTGGGTAGCGGTCATCCCTTTCTTGTCCGATTAATAATTCCCTAGACTAGAGAAAATATACAAAACTTATTTCCCCGTCCTTCTGCTGCTGTATAACCCGTTGAGCCCGCCGCTTTGTCAGACATAAGAGTCTTGGATCTGCATCAGTCGTGCAAAGAGCGTCCCAAAACGGCGTCGTCATACAATCCTGTAGCTGGTACTAAATATATATATCTGCTACAGTGGCGCGTTTCACAGAACTGTCTTGGCCAAGCAAAGAAGAGACATGACCATTGCAGACGAGAAACTCGTCGACCTCGAGCGAGATGTCGGCTTCGTTGACCAAGTCACCCAAAAACCTAATACGCCGACGTCGAGCGACGATTCCGACACCACCACGAGCGACAACCGGGGAACGGCCACGGGGAAAGCGGACCATGTAACTGGAGTGTCGGAGCCAGCAGACCATGTCGGTGCGACAGCAACACAAGCGGGTAGTCCCGACGCACCGCCGGAGGGAGAGCGCTCAGCCCTGGAAATGTCAATCATCATGGCCGCACTATGCTCGGCTCTCTTCTTAGCCGCCTTGGATGCAACTATCGTGACAACGGCCATCCCTACCATCGTAGGCGAGTTCAATTCGCCGTCGGGGTATACCTGGGTAGGTGCGGCTTACACGCTCGCGAGCTCGGCCACGGTGCCGAGTTGGGGCAAGGTCAGCGATATATGGGGGCGAAAATACGTGATGCTCGTTGCTGTGGGCATCTTCTGGATTGGATCGTTGATCGCCGCCCTCAGCAAGAACATCGGACAACTGATTGCGGCAAGGGCGATACAAGGAGGTGGCGGAGGCGGCATCGTGGTTCTTACAAACATTGCGGTTAGTGACCTCGTTTCGGTGCGCAAGCGTGGCCAGTACTACGGCATTTTCGGCGGAGTCTGGGCGCTTGCGTCAGCGATTGGACCCATTCTCGGCGGCGTCTTCACGTCAAAGGTCAACTGGAGGTGGTGTTTTTGGATCAATCTGCCTATAAGTGGCGTCGGCTTCGCGATCCTATTCTTCGTCCTCAAACTCCACAACCCCAGAACGCCGGTTCGCGAAGGGCTGGCCGCTATTGATTGGCCTGGAAGTCTCCTGATCATCGGTGCCACCCTCCAGCTCCTCTTTGGGCTCGAGTTTGGTGGTGTCACTTATCCCTGGCGGTCGGTCACCGTCATCGCCCTGATCGTGTTTAGCATCGTTACTTTTGGAGTCGCTATCCTGGTCGAGCGATACGTAGCCAAGTACCCCGTCATTCCTCTGAGGCTCTTCAAGTCGCGCCAAAACATGGTCGCCTTCGCCATCTCTTTCGTCCACGGGGCCGTCTTTATCTCGGGGTCGTACTATCTCCCTCTGTACTTCCAGGCCGTGGTCGGGTCCTCGCCGCTTCTGTCCGGCGCATATTCGCTAGCTTACGCCCTCCCCTTATCGATCGTCTCTGCATTGACGGGCGTCTGGATGAAGAAGACTGGGCAATACATGCCGGCCATCGTGTTCGGAATGGTGTTGCTGACCCTGGGCTTTGGGCTATTCATTGATCTCGGTTCGCCCGTCAACTGGGCCAAGCTCATCATCTACCAAATCATCGCCGGAATAGGCGTTGGGCCGAACTTCCAATCCCCCCTGATTGCTCTACATGCTGGGCTTGAATCCAGAGACATCGCAGCCGGGACTGCTACGTTCCAGTTCATACGACAACTTGCAACATCCATCTCCATTGTGATCAGCGGGGTGGTATTTCAGAACGGCATGCAGAAACAATACCCAATTCTCCTGGCCCAGCTGGGCCCGGAGCTGGCAAATAAACTATCGGGCGGCAGTGCAGGTGCCAATGTGGGCCTGGTCGCGTCTCTCCAGGGAGAACAAGGCAGGGTGGCGCGGGACGCGTACTGGAAGAGCTTACGGGACATGTTTATCGTACTCACGGCGATTGCCGCCGTCGGTCTTCTCATCAGCCCTCTCATTGGCCAGAGAAAGCTGAGCAAGGAGCATACCGAACACAAGACTGGGCTGCAGAACCTGGCTAAGAGGGAAAAGAAGGAATCTAAAATTCCCGAGACCGAGGAAACGTCTAGCTAGAGTATTGAATGCATATGCACAATGCACATAGATAACTATAATGAATGGTATATTGAATGAAATCACATCTCTAGACACTCTACGCCAATTGTCTACTTTGTTCAGAAAAATGAATTACCCTCATCCAAAAGAAAAAAACTGCTCTCCAACCCTTTACTTTAGCCCTCAAGCCTGGACTTGGACTATGCAGCAAAAAAACCAGCGCGCGACAATCACATTACCTGTCGACACCATGGCATAGCCCTGAGGTATTCACTACATCATTGTATACAGGGACAATGGCACGACAATGGACAATGTACAAGACCTATGGATTACCTACCATACATCTTGGAATAGGTACCTACATTGATGTACATAGGTATCGGTACCCACTCTACCACATTGAATGAAGCCATTTCTCAAAATCATCCAGTAAACCGCGTTCTGTGTACCAGGCGGCGTCGTACAGGAGGTAATGCGCGGATCTACATATAGGTTCTAGGTTTTAATTGTTTAACAAACAAGGCTTAGCGTGACTGGCGTTTTTACTCAGTCTTGGCTCACCCACCCTCAGCCACATGACTGAAAACCCAGATTTATCCAGAATGAGGTAGGTAATGCAGAACAGGACTGTTTTTATTAGCTATCCCATAGCTGACCCATTAGTACCTTCATTATTAAGCGTATAGTTATGTCTTTTTATTGTGTAGACAGTAAGAATATAGGTAATGCAGACCTATTACATGCAGGTAATCTTACAGGTCCTACATGTACTGAGGTACTTGGGCAATAGGCGTGTAGAAAGGTATCAAAAAGGTACCTAATACATGTACATATTGGTTTCAGAAATAGAGTACATGGTATGATGTAGCCGCCTGTGCTTCTTGAGGCTCTGCGGTGAACTGGGAAGGTGCAGGGAAGGATTGGACTGGGATGCACAGGGAAGGGACGATGTCTCTAGCTGTAACAGATTTGGTACGCAGGTACTTATGTACCTACCTAGGTCGCTTTCTAGTGGGCAGTTTATAGTGGTGTGGCGCCAGAAAAGAGGGGTCGTAGGTAAGGGACCTAGGTGAGAGAGGTGGGCGGTGAGAGAGTTGGATGGACAACGGCCGAAAGCGGCAAGTGGAGTAAACACAGTTTAATGCTGTAAACAACACGCCACGCTCAGAAACCTTGTCCCTGTGACTTGTCTATTTAGTGTCTAGGTATTTTTCTTCCCGCGACCATCACGGGTAACCCTACCTTCCACACACCAACCCACACACGTCAAGTCCTTGTCAACCAGCATAGCTGCACTCATCTTGACGACTCTCAATTACTGAGTTGGTAACTCATTTCTGTGATCAATCAATTGATTCTCTGATT
Source organism: Nemania serpens (assembly GCA_022578855.1). Taxonomy (NCBI): domain Eukaryota; kingdom Fungi; phylum Ascomycota; class Sordariomycetes; order Xylariales; family Xylariaceae; genus Nemania; species Nemania serpens. Next base: position 153,667 of record MU396711.1, on the reverse strand, counting down.
CTATTTCCACCTGCCATCGCAATTCCTCAATTCTTCACTTGCACCTCATCTTTCCGTCGCGATGGGGTCTGCGAGCCCCCCCAAACGCATGACGCGTGCGAGGGCAGCTGCGGCCTCCGCATCTGCGGCCACCTTGAGCTCCAAGCAGACCGCGTCGGCCAGAGTGACCAAGTCCTCCCAGGCATCCAAGGCCTCTAAGGCCTCTAGTTCGTCCAAAGCTACTATCGCATCCGCGAAGAAGTCAGTTGCGACGAAAAAACCTGCTGCTGCAAAGAAAGCAGCTCCTGCGAAGAAGGCCGCTCCTACGAAGAAGCCTGTCGCTGCAAAGAAACCTACCACAAAGGCCGCTGCGAAGACAGCTACCTCTACCTCTTCCGCCGTTACCCCTGCGGCTGCCTCTACCTCTTCCGTTCCCTCTTCCACCTCTACAGCTCCCTCTACTACTACCACGCGTCCTACTACCAGGAAACGCAAGCTGCGAACTGATGATGATGATGCTGATGACGAAGACGACCTGTCGAAAGACGACAGCCCAAAAACCCAACGTATCATGAGCCGACCAGCAAAGAAGCTGCGAGGATCAGCCAAGAAGGCTGCTGATCCTGAAATTGACTCCGAGTCGGAACTTGAATCCGGAACTCAACATCCCACATCTAAGGGAAAGGATGCGGAGAGCACTGCCATTGCTCCCGTCACGAAACCCACACGTGGTAGACCCAAGAAGTCCGCAGCCACTATAGCCACGGCTTCTGCTGTTGAGAACCAACCATCGTCAACCGCCTCCCGTACGCGAAAGCGCAAGACAGCCACCCAAGACGATGTTGCCGTTGCTGCTGAGAAGCCAGCAAAGAAGACTCGAGGCCGCAAGGCAGCCGGTACTGTCACCACCGACTATGCCACCGAACCTACTCCAGGTCTCAAGTCAGCCGTTTCTCGTCCTACCTCAAAGCCTACCGGTATCCTTAAGAAGACCGTGACTTTTGAGGAACCAGGAAAAGAGAACGCAGTTGCCAGTTCCTCAACTGAAGCAAAGACCGAGACCGCCGGAGTTCCAGCTACGGGTATGAGAGCCAAACCCGTTCGCAAATATGCCGCGGTCGGCAGAACGACACGTGCCAGCGCACGAGCAGCCACATTGGAGCAGACAGAGAAGATACCGCTCAGCCCTAGAAAGGATGGGCAGAATCGACCTCTATCGCGAGATTCGCGAGACTCTGGCTCCGATGACGAGCTTGCTACATATGAGAAGACTCCTCTCAAACCCTTGATGAAGAGTCCTGTTAAACCCCCTAGTGGTGTTAAGAAGCTTGAGCTTCCACCACTCGAGAAAGAGACGGATGATAGCTCGTCTCAATTAGTTGAGCCCATTGTTGCTTCTGTGCTCAGTAGCCCGGCTCGTCGACCGCCTCCATCTCCTTTCAAGGATGCTATGAAGTCGCCGGCTAAGAGAGTTGACGCAGTTCCATCCCTCATCTTGCCACCTGCGAGCGGTGAGTCATATGATGCGCAGTCGCTGACTAAGTCCACCATGCTTCAGTCGCCTGCTAAGCGCCCTCACTTGCCCCTCCAAACTTTCCAACTCACCCCGGAAAAAACGAGCGGCACCCGCTCACCTACAAAGATGTCGATGCTGAATACCCCTGCCAAGCGTCCATCATCACCTATTAAATTCTTCGGCCCCTCTATTCTCCAGACAGAAGACAAGCCTCAGGAAGCTCTTGATGAGCAGACAGGCAACGCAGTGGAAGAAAGCACTGATGAGGAGACGGCCCCTACAATGGAACAGGTCGCTGATGAGAGCAGCACTGCAATTCATCAGGATGCTGATGAGCAGTGGCTCGCTGCACTGGAACAGCTCATTGATGAACAAATGAGCACCGTAATTGATCAGATTCCTGATGAACAGGAGTCGACTGCAATTGACCAGGCTGCTGATGAGCAGGCGAGCATTGTCATTAGCCACGATGCTGATAAGCAGACGCCAGCTGCAACGAAATATATCGTTGATGAGCAGGGCGCTGCAATTGGCCAGGAAGCTGATGAGCAGACACCGACTGCATTGGGACCGACTCCTAATGAGCAGACGAGCAATGCGATGGACGAGCTCACTGACGAGCAGCTGCAGTCTCAGATCCGCGCGGACACTGGTGCGATTTCTCCACCAGAATTCTTCATGGTCGCCACGAAATTGGAGACTATTCAGGAGGCCGAACACGAAGATAGCGCCTATCTTGAATCACCTACTCCTCAGGCGGCATTCCCTAGCCTCCTTTCCTCTCTCTTGCCAAGACATGATGACCCTGTGCTCAACCAGAGTCTCCTCCCGTCCCCAGAGGTTGCGATCAACGCTCCTCAATTGGATAACACCGCCGAACAGTCCAATAGCCTGTATGTTGCCAAATCTGAGCAACACATCGACTCAGCTGAAGTCGAAACTACGGAGCAATTCACTGAGGCTTATGCGGTCGAGACAAGCGTGCAGCCCACAGATGCAGAGCAGCACAAAAGTCCGAGTGGACTCCAAACTGATGAGCAATCCACGGGCTCGACTATCGAGCACGAGGCCGACGCCGATGAACAAGCTTCCCCGAGTGCAACTCAAACTGCCCCCCCACAGACACAATTTGAGTTTGGATCGGAAGCGAAGGACCCACAGGACAATGGCACTTCCAACTCAGAACACGAGCTTGCCTTGAGCACCAACGCCATCACCCAGCAAGACGATAGTAGTTCGACTACTGAGGTGCAGCGCAGTGTCCTAAGACTTGGCGAGCGTGCTCGAAGATCAGTCGCCAGAGCCATTAATTCTGGCAGAAACGGAGCCAGGTTCAATTTCAGTCCACTCCCGACGCCAAGTGAATGGCCATCTCTGACTCCCTTCAAGAATCGGAGGGTTCAGAAGTCCGAAGACGAATCAGATGACGAGAGTGAGTACTCGCTACTTGAGGACAACCCATTCGACAGAATTCGGCGCCCGGGCTTAGCTCGGACCCTAGCCCCGGCCCCGGCCCCGGCCCCAGCCCCAGCCCCAGCCCCCAGAAGCTTCTTCGACGAGGATATGAGAATCCGTGACGACATGGAAACTCAGGCTGAAATGGAGGCCCTTCTTGAAGCTGATATTGCCGCCCAGTACGACAAACATGACTTCAATGATCTAGGGCTTGAAGATGAATACGCCTCGGCTGGCGAGGAAGACGATGGAATGTCTCTTATCAACGCTCACGGGAGTGTTCAGTCCGACTTGCCTGAGGACTCAAGCTCAGCTGTGAATCAAGTGCACAGCAACGACAATCCCTTCCTCATCGACCCTGCCTTAATTGGCAACGAGGCGAACGGTTCGGCCAGCAGTGCTCCGGTGACACCAGAGCGAACTTTTGCATCTCGGGAGGTTCATACCGTCTCACAGGTACCCCTCAAGCGTGGCGACGACTCGCCACCTCGCAGTGTAAAGAGACGCCGCTCAACCGCCTCCCAGAGTTCTTCTCATCGAACTCCGTACAGCAACGTTTCTGTACCTGGCATGGGCGCTTCGCAGACAGAAGTTAAGACAGAGTCCGATGATGAATCGAAGATTTCCATTGGCACTCCAGCCCGCATCCCTCGCCCTAGTACCAATCCAGATCTTCTACGTGGCGCCATTGTATTTGTTGATGTGCATACCGACGACGGCATCGACGTTGGTAGTATCTTTGTCGATGTTCTGGTCCGTATGGGTGCTCGTTGTGTGAAGAGCTGGCCCTGGAACCCGACTCGCCCTGCGGGTGGCGAACCGGATCTTTCCATGGTTGGCATTACCCATGTGGTTTTCAAGGACGGTGGTAGACGAACACTAGAACAGGCCATTCAGAGCAGGGGCGCCGTCCATTGCGTTGGTGTCAGTTGGATCTTAGAGTAAGTTCGAGCTATATACCGAATATGGACCTGAGGCTAACGGCTCTATAGCTGCGAGAAAGAGAACCGATGGATGGATGAGAAGGACTATCGGGTCGATACTACCGTTGTCGCCAACGGTGGTCAAAGGCGACCCTGGATCGTGGAGCCCAACGCGATTGCCAACGTCAACCGGCCCCTTATTACACTTACACCTACGAGGGTGAACCCAGGCTTCTCCCGTGAGCCTCAGACAGTGCCCAACAATTACATGAGTCGCCGTGACAGCAGCATTTGGACACGCAGTCCTTCCGAAGATGAAGAGGAGAAGGAGGTGAAGGAGGACGATGAGGAGGACGAGGAGAAAGATGATGAGAAGAATGAGGAGAAAGACGAGGAGGACGATGATAAAGACGAGGAGAAGGAGGACGACGATGACGAAGATGCACCGAGTGAGCCAAGTGAGATGGATTGGGAGGCCACTGATGCCCTTATTCTCACACCGCTCCCTCAAACGCCAGCGCCCGAGACTGTGGCCAGATTTGCCCTGGACGTCACCCCCGGCACGCCGACCAATCAGTCTTCCGACTCGTCAGCTGACAATAATCAACCTCTCCCTCACCTACAGACTTGCCCTCCTAGAACGAGTGGCCTGATCAACCTTGGTGAACGTTTGGTGAACCGCACCCAAGAGCAGACCTTCGAGATGCGCCTAATGGCTGCGCGACGAAAGAGTATGCAGTACGCACCCAAGGTGGCGAGCCCTCTCAAGAACCAATGGAAAAAGTTGGATTAATTTCGCGATGCGCCTAATGGCCGCACGACGAAGGAAAATGCGGTTCACACCCAAAGTCGCGAGCCCTCTCAAAATCAATGGAAACAGTTGGTAATTGCTTTTGTGCTGAGCAACGCACACCCCATGTTGCATACCCATATCTTCACAGACTGGGACTTCTTCACGGATTTGGTGGTATTTGCATTTACATACTTTGCACTCGGGGTTGTCAAGGCCTGCTTTCATTAGCGGGAACTTGTGAAATTTGGATTTTTCACACGGCTTGTCAACAACGTTGTTGCAATTCCTGCCTTCGCCGGCTAGGATTCGAATCGATCGATGTATTTGCACTTACTCACCCCCTTGCACTTGGGGATGCAACGCTCTTCACAAAAGCATCACCTCTGGACCCATCGTATTTGTATTGGGTGGACTTTCTTTTCGCATTCTCTGGTTGTCTGATGCCCTTGGCCGTGGACGTACGTGGAGAATCTACTTTCTGGTTTCTGGTTCGAAAGAGGGGACCACATGGAGGGGCATAGGATTGTCTGATTTGCCTGGTTTGCCAAGGCTTGCGTGTTCCAAGCACGGAACGAGACTGAAGAGGGATTGTTGGCATTGCCTGAATGTTCGCAGTTCTGGAGATGGAGAAAAAGAAACGACCAAAATCTTTCACCGATGGCTTTTCATATTGCCTGAAGATTCGCGAACACGCTGGACCGTACGACATCCCAGAGGGATACTGTTATATGGTCTCATCCGCGGTTCTGAATCATAAGACCACACCGAGAAGTGGTTATTTGCAATGTCTGGCTGTTGTTGCCAGAGCACACGAGCTACGGAGGTGGATTGTTTGTTGCATTGTTTGAGTATGATTGATACTGAAGGCGTAACCACATGATGGATTGGTGGTTTGCATTGTTTGAGTATGATTGTTTCTGAGGCTACAACCACGCGGGTTGATTGGTTGTTTACGTTGTTTCTCTGCGGTTCTGACGCAGGCGAAACACTATCAAGGATTGTTTTTGTTTTTCCCCCCATTGATCTGACTAGGTCGTCAGGCGTTGCAATGCATGGAATCGCATGGATGGAGGTTTGCATGGATGGATCGGCCGTATGGCGTTGCAGAGTCCACGTTGTTATAATACCCCGGGAAGCAGACACGTTTCTGTTCGTCATTTTCAAGGGAAGGAAACCTCGTCATCGTTTTGCCTGTCATGGCCTGAAAAGGGGGAGCATTCGGTTAATTGTTATGAACTCGACGCAGGTGCAGACACAAAATGGTGTTGAGACGCGTTAGGGAATGCCTGCTGAGGAGGGTCGAGGCCCTTAATAGTGATTGTTTACACAGTTCATCCCCGGCTTGCTATAGGCATAATCGAGTTTTTCAAAGTTCGCCATGATCCTTGTTTCTCACCAGTGACTTGTTGACTTTAATTTTGCGATCCAGCAGGAGACCGAAGAATGCATACTGCTAATCTGGCTGCTTGGTAGGTATCAGCCTCGTTAACATACGTGCCAGTGCCGGGCGTGTAGTCTATTAGGCGGGGGATAAGATCATCGGCGAGAGAGCCCTCGCGGCGCTCCGTCTTGGCACGTGGTACGTTCCGGTCTCAGGAAGCAGTCATAATGACCCGAACGGTTTGCATCACGGAGGATCTGGTTCAAGCCCGTGTTGCCTTCGGTGTCACATAGGACGGATCGTAGAACTGAGCGTCCACCGGAGATAGCGCGCAACGCCATCCGCGTCTCGTCCATTTGCGATGATGTTATATATGCAGAGGGCGTTTGTTGGCAATACTGTGGGCGATCATGGTCTTCCCCGCGTCTAGCATCTGGGCAAGTCACTCGTTGAATACAATCAACTGCATCCTAAAATGCATCGATCACGGATCGGGGCGTTGTCAGGCGTAAGCTGGCCGCCTCCGATCGGTCGTGCTGCGGAAGGGCACTTGCTCTGGTGCTCCATCGGCAGCATCCTATCTTACCACATTTCGGTTAATATGAGCTGCCGCATCTTAGAATGGGACTCAAAGAGGAAGGTCCGCGTGAGAACAATAAAGGTCAACAGAATGAGTGAGAATTGATACTTTGTCTCCTTTGAAGAGTTTATGGCTATCCTTTAACATCCTTCGATCTTATCGCTCAGGGTGGCGAGGCGTCACCGTCCTGCCGTCCTATGCCGCGGTAGATCGCGACTGGTCGGCACGGAAGCAATCCCAACCAGCAACGCCTTGCCGAATTCATGGATAACAATCTACCAATTTTAAGGTCGACTATCCAACGGATACTATTTTCGGCCAATCGGTATGATCTAGGTTGAGCCAGGGAAACGGGGAGTGGTAGAAATGAACCGGCTTTACTCATACATGAAAGGGATTAATTGTGTTCTCCCAAGAGGAAGTGCATCCCATCATGGTTGAATCGATAAATAGTCATGCTGTAAGAACTTAGGCAGGGGTCCACTAGCAGGGACTCGTGCGTGAGGAACAGCGAATCCGCCGCCGCCGCCTCTTTCTACGGCTTCTTTCACGGGGCGGGGTGGTTACAAGCTACGGCGCGTAGGAGAGGCGGACCTAGCGCTTATTACTTGGCGTGATAGGGGAGCAGTTTGCTAGCGAGGGGACGGTCGTGATCATGGAGAGGCATATGATTAGCTACGGGGTGGGTGGTGACATATACCATATCCCGACCTAGTGATATACCTATCACGGACAATGGGCACATCTACCTTTGACAGGGGTGCTCCTTCGACAGCGTCGGGTCTGATTATCATTAGCTCTCGTCAGCTGGTGTAGGCAGTTGAGCTCGGGATGAGTATCCGGACTTGCAGCTGGGATTTTCGAGAGCAAGGTCAGAACCCGGCAATAGCTAAGACCACATCACAATAGCCGGTGTATGACTTGAGTGCTTATCGATTCTCAGACAGCCCCATTTAGGCCCTATCGTGGGCGCTATATTGCTGTATCACTACATATCCCTTTCGGCATGTCGTTATACCCTAGTACTTCATATGCAAAGGGGTCGTCATCTAACCTCAGCGTCCGCAACTTCGGGAATCAAGTTTCGATACATTATAGTTTGGAGATACATCACCTCGCCCTCTTGCATCGCTGTAACTTAGAACTCGAAGTGGTCTACATCACATGTATTCGCTACTAAGGCTGGTCCCTCACTCACCTTAGGTACCTACTAAGAAAAACAGAGCACTTTGCATTTGTATACCCGTATAGCGGATGCCCCCTTTTGTTCCGTGCCATCTAACCTAGTCTACTCCATTCATTCCCGCCTAATTACCTGCGATGATTCCATAATGTCGACGTCCCTAGTTCCCGAATCTCCTCCCCAACGCCGGTAGCTTCATCTCTCTTCCTCTTCCTCAGCTTAACATCTCTACTTTAGGTAGTCGAAGTCGGCGTCTATCGTGCACCCCAGCCCCGATCGCGGCCGCAATGACAGACCACAATGCAAGCTCTCTCCCTCGCCCCGACGCCCCTACGCGGCCCCTGGCCAGAAGCTCCATACCGCGATCCTCCAGCAGCTACGGAAGTTACGAAGCCGGCGAGTCGAGCACATCGACTAGTCTACCTCGCCATGCGCCGATAGAGAGCACAACGCTGGGTCGATCGTCATCTCGTAACTCTCAAGAACCGAGCTCGGACCCGCGATTCGTCGAGCATGGAGACCAGGGTCCGAGTTATGATGCGCGTCCAAGACGCCGATCCCACAAACCACGGCCGAGTGGTGGATTTCTCTTGTCGAACAACATTCTTGACGAAGATCCGATATCCGGTCCCAAGACTCGAGGCGATGGACGGAGGAGGTCCCGTATTCCTGTCGACAGTCGCAAGGGGAAGAGTCCACTGAGACTTTCGGAAGATTCCAACCCCTCAGTTTCGGGCGATTCACGCGCTGCCCTAGATGTTGATGTTCCTGAAAGGAACAAGGCGCATTCCGCGCGACTGTCCACGGGTGGAGTTGACAGTCATGAAGACAGGCCGCGTAGTCAAATGGCTAATAGACCGAGATCTATGCTTCCATCGTTACGACCAAATTCGGCCCCTTTAGACGCCGATTCTGCCCAGATTGTGTCGATGGCACTTGACTTGAGCGATTCTAGACGACTAGGCTCAAGGAGAATTATTTCAAACCCAATACCGCCCCGTCTCTCCCAGCTCCCCGACAGCACGACTGGACGTAGTCTTAAGCAGCACCTACAACAGCAAAGGCGGAGTTCACGTAACATATCCCCCAGAGCAGATAAGAACCCGTCGGCGAGGATCGTGTCGACGCCGAGGATCAGCAGTCCTCTACATCCGCCGCCTGATCATGATGGTGGCTACAGCTACACGTACCACTTTTCGTCCTCGACCCTGAACAGGGCCCAGAGAGCAAAAGAGTACCTGGAGCTCATGGCTCAATACAGAAGACTGCTCCTATTTCTCCCGCCGCTCAAACAAGGGACTCATTCGCGGCCGTCGACTTCAGGTTCCATCTTATCACCCACCTCGACAGGTTCCTCTCTCCAACAGCTATCCAGCTCTCAGAGCCGGCCGTTGGGACGTGCGTATAATCCACTGCAATACATACGCAACCGCAAGATTCGAACCCGCGAACGAAAGACTATAGATGGAGAAGCTCAGGGGTTTGGGGATGTGCCCAAGGTCACACACTGGATTGACGATGTGGCGACTGTCACCGCAGCCTCGCCTATTTTAGAATCACCAAAATTACCACCGTTCCCGGCGGGAGACGAGTTTATGGGACAGCAGCTCCCGGCGTCAAATCTTCCTAGGCCAGCCTCAGCATCGAATAAGCCCAAGAGACCGAGATTCGAGTGGAGTATCGACCCAGCAGATATGCTCGCAGACGTATACTGGCTCGAACAGGACGGCAACAAATTCCTGATCGAGGACCGTCACTATACCAAGATTTATACCGCGAAAACAGAAGGTTCTCAATCGATAACACAAGTTGAGCCTCCCAAGCTTACACTCGTCACACCCGCGATCAAGGAGAAGTCCGAAGGCGATGACCATGATATGTCTGAGCAAGACGTTGCCCCCTCAATAAAGGCGGAAGTTGAACCAGTTTTGACAGCAAGGAGGGATCGTGCCCGTCAGAAACTTCAGGATTTGAGAGAAATTCGTCATAAGCACAGCAATTCGCTCTATTCTCACCACGAATTTCTCAAATTCAGACGAGGCTCGTCGTCCGATTCATCTGACAACGAAAGCGATCGCCGTAGAAGAGTTCGTAAGGGTACAATCAGTGCTAGTGGCAAAGATTTGCTTGAGAAGCAAATGAAGGAAATGCTTGCGAAGGAGTCTCAGGATGAACAAGAAAACCACATCGACGATGCTGACGTCAGCTACCTAAAGCCGCTACCTGCAGGAATGGTTACGCCCGAGCGGACCGCCCAAATTCCGAGCCCAGGTAATACTCGCAAGTCACGTATAGAAACCGTGGAGCACACGGACAAAGTCCTCCCAGAGAGAGCAGTTCAAACACCACCTGCAAACTCTGGACGCGCGAGTCTGGAGGTTCCTACTCACCACTACCGATCTTCTATCGACCTCGACACTTCTCGGCCACCCCTGACTGATATAGCACAAAAGACGCACCAAAATGGTTACATACCGGCTATTGGGATGGATTTGTCGCCAAATGTTAGTCGCCCTAGCTCGCCATCTCGAAACCCCTTTTCGAAAGTCAAGAGTATATTCCGGGATCGCAGCCGCGACCGTGAGGACCGCGAGAATGATAGCGGGATTGGTAGCCCTATTGAGCCAGTCACGGGGACTAGCCTATCTCCAGTTACCGAAGGTACAATTAATTCTGTTCAGCGTCCAAGGTCTAAGAGCGCCACTCGGGAATTTACGACAAGATCGTCACTTGAGATTCCCAAATCACATCGAAACATGGGAAGCTTGAGTCTTAGACCTGACGAACAAGTCGGGCTGAGGACTATATTCAAAGGGGGGGCAAAAATCGATGATATGATACGTGGTGGTGTCTCCAAGGTGACAGATCTTATATGGAAGAAAGATTCTGACGCTTCTGGCTCATCGGATGATGAATCCGATGCTGACGTCCGTAGAGGTCGACCTACGGGATCGGCTTTCTTGTCACCAGGAAGCTCACCACCCTATTATGAAACCCACCGCCCAGTTAAGAATTATAAAGATATCATGCCCAACTTTAAATCGGCGATGGATTCTCTCGAAAAATCCGTGTCGCACGAAACAGACGGTTCCTCCGTTCAAATAGCGTCGCGACCTCCCAGCAGGTCATCACGCTTTGAGCAGCTAAAACCGCCGCGGATTGATATTTGTAAAGCGTCGCCTGACCTATCTGAGCTCGATGAGAGCAACCCTCAAAATATTCCCGAGTCCGACATGTCGGATATTGACTCGTACTCTCGTGACCCGAGACGCCCTACAAGTAGGCCAAGGCAGTCTTCAAAGGACCTTCAAAATGCTCTCTCCATTCATGATACCGAGTCTCCGGTGTCTCTTCCGGAGTCCGGGGCACGCGTATTTGGGCATCGAAGGTGGAATATTCCCGATCGTCCCGCCTTATCTCAAAACATGCCCATTTCTAGACGTGAGGTGGCACGTCTCCGTACACAAATCCTCCGCTCTGGTATTAAGGCCAGTGAGATTTGTCGGCGTGCAAATGAGCCCCAACCCCTAATCGCGACAGATAGCAAGGCGACTGGCCCGGCATGGACAGGGATTAGCCGTTTTATGCCGGATGAGGAATCTAATTTATGTGTGCCGCAAACAGAGCTCTTCCCAACAACGGTCCGTATTCTGTCACACAGTATTGCTCGTTCTATTAAATTGTTTGAGGAGTCCGCGTCAGGGTTATCGGTGGAAACGGTGCCACGCCTGCAGCAACGAATAGATGTAATCCAAACCCGCGTCGGTCTTGATTTGATGGACATGACTCGCCGCGCCGCCGATGAAGCTGATGAAGTGAGTCATGACATTGTGGATCACCAGCGTCTCAAGGCGAAGAGCGTCATTGATACCATGGATAAGATGCTTAGGCGGCGACGCCGTCGTTTTCGCTGGGTGCGTAGGGCCGGCTGGCTGGCCGTGGAATGGGTCCTTGTCGGATTTATGTGGTATGTCTGGTTCATCGTTATGATCGCGCAGATCATACTAGGCGCGGGCCGAGGCGCTGTCACGGTTGTTCGATGGCTCCTTTGGCTGTGACCCTGTAGCATCCCAGGGTCAGGATTCGGGCAGAATTGTAACTCCAGTCCTACAATGCATTGTTTTTGCCCTCCGACGTACGGTATGAATCCTGGTGTCACATTGCCATTTGGATACTCATGAGCACTGCATTGTTTTTACATCGGCGTCTACGCCGCCTTCCAGATACCCGGATATCTTTTTGAGTCATATTTCATTTCAAACTTAAGATACTTCTAATTCAATACGTTTCCGTTCTGGATGATTCACACGTTAGGGTTTAAAGTACGAAGAATAGTGGCCGACTCCTTGGCTATCCGATTCCCCCCGTTATCGGTCGTATTGAGAGCCTATAGCAATATGTAGCCTCGTGAACGAACTGAAACTAGCCGCCAGCATGCAATTTCGAACACTCGGTACAGAATAGTCTGCCGACCTACATATATTAGGGTGTCCCACTGGTTCTCCCTTCTCCGACGGCCCCTCCCGTCGTAGTATAACCGCTGGCGCTCCGTTTGGTATCGGCCCATCAACTCCACCGGAGCGCCGTATTGAGAAATAACGGAATCGAAGAGCACTTAGAACTTCGCCGGTTCGTCGATTGAACAACAAAAAGAAATTACGTCACAGGATTAGTTCAGGATGTTCAGTTTTGTGACCGACGTAGCCCTGTATCGGCAAGCTTCTCTTCCTGCAAGGCCAGACCATTGGGTTTTGATATGTGTATGAAGTGGTGATACTGGTGGCTCCGCACACTACCTACCTACCTACGATAGTCAAGCCGGCTGGCTAGTCGAGGTGCGGTGCTGTAGGTGCTAGATAGCCAAGCGTATAACCGCCTCGAAGCTAGCCTAGATTCATGATAAGATGTGTAAACTAACCGTGAAGCTGAAGGCATAGTATATTACAAGGAATGTCGCATCAGCGCGAAGAGCAGTAACAGTGGTAATCTGACCCTTTTCATGATGGCTTGTCATTCTGCTCTAAGAGTGAGAGCGAATCGGTTCGAAGGAGACCGCCACACTGGCACATCATCAACCATTATCAAGTAACTAACCTAGATTATTAGAACACACTTGAGAAGCAGCTTCAATAGTACTTTGTAGATCTCTGTGATTCCGCTCGTGAATTGCCGTCGCAGATTTACCATGATTGCTGATTGAAGGAGACATCGGACTGAAAAGGAATCGTTCCGACTCAATCCCTGCAAATAAGAAAACTGGATTGACGAGTTAGGTATCGTTTTTTTAAACTCGTCTGCCACCTGGTCTAGAATACTCTGTCATTGGACGGACGGGTCGCGCTTCACTTGTCGGCATGTTGTAGGGCGGCTATCTGTGGTGTGACGGCGGACGTGATTGGATCAGCCGGGCGCCGGCATCCTGCAGGCAAACCAGTCTATCTTGGTGACCGGGCCAATCAAATCGACCGTCTCTTGTCGACCACCTTTCCCTCTCCCAATCGATGCTGCCTCCAGCCCGACACACCGCGTTCGACGCTGAACGCCTATGCCCGACTTCTATCGATCACCACTGCAAGGGCGGCCCGCTACCCTACACTTACCCTACACTTACCCTACACTTACCCTACGCTAAGGAGTGACGGAGTGACTATGCAGACCAGATGGACAGCACCTCTCTCCCAGTGGTCCCTCGAGGGGTCCTTCGTGATGAACAACCCCACCGTCAGCGACGTGCGAGCGCTTAATCCAAGGCGCCGCGCCGACAATGGGCCTTGCGAAGCGACCACCACCACCGCCCAGCATGCCTCGCGCCTGTACGGTGATGGGGTTAGGTAGGTAGGCCACGGGAGAATGAGCCGGGGTCGAGATTCTGGCCGTAACCTTGCTCTGCGCTTGTAGGTGTGGTGTAAGTAGGAATGTGCATATACATATCCCACTCGTCTGCCGCGCAGAGACCTGGGACATGATTCGTACCCTCTCGCCACCCTGTCGTACTTCCACTCTGCCTGTTGGTAGCACCGAGAACTCGAAGCGCATCATTCGAATGGTTTGATGCTGCATCCTGCCGTGCGTGTTGTTTATCACGACCTGGTCATAGCGAGGATCGCGTCGGTTATGTCCTGATAGAGCAACACCAACAATAGAACCACGCCCCGCAGGCAGGCCGGGGAAGTCGAGTTGCAATTTTAGAAAGTCGAGCTGCAATTTTTAGAGCAGATCAGGTACTCTTCCTGCCAGACACCGGATTGGAGGATATAATAAGTCGGGCAGCAAACATGTCGTCAAACGGACCCTCTGGAGGGTTCTCTCTCTTCCCAAATGCGACCATCTCCAAGACACCACCACCACCGAGGAGGACACCATCTAGACCGCGCGCTGGCACTCCTCAGTCACCACGAGGACGCGGCCCATCTGTTGATATGTCGCCGCCACGCAATGGCCGACGTGCTCCGGACGATCTGGCCGAGTATGTAATCGATGGGAATCCACCGGTAGCAAACGAGCTTCGGATGGCATCGAACAACCCATTCTATCAAAGCCAACCCGGTCCCTCGGTACAAAAACCGCCCTCTCCACCGCCCGGCGTCCCACCGAAGGACGTTCCACCAAGGACGGACACGGCATTGTCGGGATCGAGTACCATTGTCAGAAACCCCAGCGAAAGATCCCGGAGCTCGATAGCGAAGCTGCCTTTCAACGATTTCCCAGTAACCGCACCTCGGGAGGAGACTGCTATACGCTCCATCTTTCCCCAATATGACCACACATTACCATTTGATCAACAGCATTACTTCCCCACCCAGACAAGTCCAACCCACATACCAAGGACCGTCATCAGCAGACAGTCCCACGTACCACAACAGATAGAACCCAGGAGCCCACCAGTCCGGAGCCCCGTACGGAGTCCGATGAGCGCAGAATCCGCCCAGCGCTGGCCGAGGCGGCAGCATGACCCTCCCGTGATCCCGCAAGTTAGCACAACCGAGGAGCTCCGGGATTACTGGAAGGCCGCGAGCGGATGGAAGGCATCTAGTAGCGAAGGACGGATATTTTGCATGAAACTATTCCCCGAGAAGGATACGCCAGTCTACACGCTGACGTCGAGGACACAACAACCGTTTTACCACATACGCTTCGATCCGACCTCGGCGTCCGCATACGTGACGCTCAGCCGCCATGACCCCAGCAAACCCTGCAAGGAGAAGGACCCGATCGAGGCGTCGCGGAATTCCACCGGGCTGCTGAGCGCTCTCCGCGAAGCCGAGGGTAAGCAACCCTGGCAAGAGGCGATCGCCACGACGCTCGAAGAGCCATCGCGCCGTCTACCTCCAAACGACGGCCTCGTGGCGCTTTTATACCCGAGCGCGGCCGCTAAAGTCGCCGTCGAGAAGCCGCACGATGTCATCGCACTTGCGGCGGCCGAACGCGAGTGCGCACGCCTCGTCTGGGACGAGGACAGCGCAAATTACTTCCTTGTGCACCCCGCAGTTGCGACGCCCTTCTGCATCACAATCGAGAGGAGTCCGGCGTGGAGCCGCACTGAGTACACGATCGAGCACATCGAATCGCCTCAACACCTCGGCCGCCTCACGCGCGACGGCACAGGCGAGGGATGGATGGAGCTAGACACGCTCGTCTCCGGCCGAATCGAGAGCTACTACGTGCTGGACGTGGCGGCTGCGGCACTCATGCTGGTGGCACACATAGACGAGAAGAACGTGCTCGTCGAGCAATTCGCGCCACCGCCGGCCGCGCACCTGCGTGAGTCGCCCACCTCGCGGTCTTCGGGCGGGTTCCAGCGGAGCGGGAGTCGGCTGAGCAGCAAGATCATCGGGGCCGGCAAGGACAAGGAGAAAGGCAAGAGTAGCAAGAAGAAGAAGGGCGGTCGGTTCGAGACTTTCGAACTCGACCTCGAAAGCCAGGCGAGCAGTCTCGGCGGCAAGCTCGATATCAAAAAGGCCGATCACGACAAACTGCCCGGCACCACGCGGACGATCATCAAGCTGCTCGGATTCGCGTTCAAGTGCGTCATATGGGCGCTCACGCTCGCGTTCAAGGCTGCCATGGCGATCATTGTCGGGTTGACGAAGTGCATTACGAGCGAGAAGCTGTGAGGGCACGGAATCGATTTCCTCTCTCCTTCCCTTTATCTCAGGCCCTTCTCCACACACACACACACAATGAACACACGTACATATGATTGTATGAAACGAGACGACATGAATTGGAATGGGATAGCACGACTGCGCGACGAAGCGCGCCTTTTTGGAAATAGTACAGGTCCAGAGTTGAATTTTGGATCGGAGCTGGGCCCTTGTACTACTTACCGATCTCTATATTTCTCTACACTAGTTGGAATGACTTCACTAGGTCGGATCAGAGAGACGGAGCAAGATAAGGACGGGACGGAGGCCCCTTCGCTTTGCTTATGCTGTAGGCATGTTTGTTGTCTCTACGCTTTTATATATCCAGCAACCTCCGTATACCTATCACCACCTGCGCGGACTGTTGGACGATTTCACGTGGTGCGGTCTCTTCTAGTTATTTCTCATACCCTGAGCTGGAACATAATGGGGCTGAAACGGCGGCGGTCGATATTTCAAAATAAATACATGATTGATGGATTAGAGGAATGAGCGCAGAGCTTGTTTGATTAGGACGTGTATGTGGAACGGAACGACTCGCGAACGAGACGTATATATATCTGGGTTGGTATTGTGCTCCATTGAATAGCAGGGACTGGCGGAAATCCTTGAACGCCACCCGCCTGCTTGCCTATTAAATCTATCAATTTTCCCGACCGTACAATGCCAGAACGCCGTTGATGCCGCGTGTTACCATTTTTCTGTTTCCCTCTCCTCTACCGATAATTCATCGTTCATCCACCTGGGTATTACAATATGCCCGTAAATTGATAGATAGCATCGACTTCATCGCTTCCTTTCCCGCACCTTGAACTTCTTCCCCGACTTCGTGACGCCCCCAATCGTCGCCGTCTTGGCCATTTTAGCACGCTGTATTTCGAGCCCCTGCTCAGCCTTTGCCAGCACGCTCTGCTTCTTCCGCGAATTCTGCAGACGCCGCTGCAATTTCACCAGCAGCCTCTTCTTCTGTTCGGTAGCGAGTTTCTCGGTCTTTCGGCTATCCGGCGCCACCTCCTCGTCATCATCGTCTTTGGGGGTATTCCGTTCATCGTCCTGCCGTATCTGATCCTCGCGCTCGTCCCGGCCGTCAGAAAATACGATCTTCTTGCTCTTCTGGCCGGGTTTCTTCTTCTTCGCGCCAGCGTCCTCGAAATCAAGGTCCAGATCCATGCCGTCTTCGTCCGCTTCGTCCTCGTCCTCGAGCACGTCGTTGCCGTCGCCGCCGAGCGCTATCACGCGCTCCTCGAGCGTCCGCACCTCTTTCATCGCTAGGTTCCGCGCGGATCGCACGTAGCCCATGTCCTGCGTCTTGAGCAGTCGGACGACGTTCATGTCGAGCGACTTGTTGCCGCGGTCCCCGGCCACCGTGCCGTCCCACCTCTTGCTGCCGGAGGACAGGGTCGTCGCGGGGCCCTTGCGGGAGAGCATGCCGAAGTAGAATTCCTATATGCGGAGAAAAGAAAAAAACAGATCGAATTAGCCCCGGTTTCTGGTCGAGGATTCCCCCGGATTTCGATTCGATTGGGAGGCGCCCCCCGGATCTACTCTACTCACATCTTCGTTGCGGTCCTCGGCCTTCTTCCGAAGACTCTTGAGCTGTGCTTTCTTCCGGTTGTGGTCTTGCGCTCGGAGTCGGTAGTCCTGTTCCCGCGTCGTCAGTGCTCTTGGGTCCTTTTTGCTGGGCTGGACGGTGGCGGGATGCGCACCTTGTGCTTCTCGAGGAGGCCGTAGCGGTGCTTGCGGTCTTGTAACTGATCTCGCTCGCGGTGTACGCGCCGATTTACGGCGTTTCGGAGGGAAGACATGGTGTGTTGTCGTCTTATGGGTTGTGGTGGACGATAAGCCTGGAGATACTGGCGGGATGTGTTGAAGGCTGGATAAATTTGGTTGCTGCGATAAGGAGCTTGGAGACAGACACTAACCGGATTGGGTTAGTACAACCCCGGGACTATCAGGTACGTGTACTAGGCTCTATTGGGCTAGGTACCTACTGAGATCTATGTGTGGCTGGGTGCCCTATTTTAGCCACAGGCCCTTCGATTCTTGCGCTCTCCCGAACAGATACCTAGCGTGGCGTTGGATCATCTCTTCTTCCTTCTACTTTCGCGGCTGTTTCATGAATCGGATTGAAAATGCTCTTAAAACGGAAGATCATCCCGTCTTGTCGAAATTAATTGCGTCTTAATCATTAAACGTTTTCGTGTTCGTTTATATCTCCCGAAACAGCACAATCAAGATCAAGGTTGACCATCAAGATTCGACCCGCGCATTCGTAGAATCACGATACCGACTCGAGCGTTGCGTATGGCTCGTCCTCATCCACGTCGTAGAAGTCAACAAGCATGAGCCATGTAGATCATGATCGACATGAAGGCGGCAACGTACCAGGCGTGGCGGTAATACGCGCCGGATAAATTACCTAACACGTTGGACTCGTTTCTCCCCTTGGCCCTCTCGGAGTGGCTAGCACCGATCTCGTCGTTTATACAAAATCTCAGCCGATCTGAGAAATGTCTGCTCTCGCAACGTGACCAAATTCTTCTACGGTTTATTATCAGAACATGCCATAGATGAGGCATATTCGTCTGATTTTCAAGCATGCCTAAAACGTCCAAGGCCAAGAAGGCCGTCTCGAAGGCCCAAATCACCGGATCCATTGCCATTGCCATTGTCAGCACCGTACTTGCTGTACGGCTACTTGGCTCGAGGCTGGAATCTATGATGACCTCACTTCGCTCGCCGTCATCACAAGTATCAGAGTTGAACACTCCATCCAACGATCTTCCGTGCGAGGACCAGAGCTACAAGACCGAGCTGATCTCACTCGAACCCCTCGTTATTTATATCCGCGACTTCTTTAGCACGAAAGACATTGATAAAATGATAGAAGCTGGGGAAGACCGCTTCAACCCCTCGGTAGTCAACCAGGGTGGGAGAATGGTTCAAAACCCCTACCGTACCTCATGGAGTGCCGGCCTGCCAGCTGAGGATCCAGCAGTGCAGTGTGTGCTCGAGCGATCGAAGAAATTCCTCGGAACCATCATTAACCCCGACGAAGACGAGATGGGCGTGCCGCAACTTGTGCGATATACGGAAGGGCAGGAATACAACCTCCATCACGACTGGTTGCGGATACCGCAAGCTGCATATGACGGATCGCCGCGGACTTTCAATCGAGTTGCGAGCTTCTTCGTCATACTGCAAGATAACTGCACAGGAGGTGAGACTTGGTTTCCCTTTATCAAACCTGTGTCACCCCAGCCCAACGAACCAGAGGAAAGTCGACTATGGCGCGAGCACGAAGACGGCGGTCTCGCTTTCAAACCGGTTGCTGGGAACGGCATCTTCTGGGTCAACCTGTTCCCTAATGGTACTGGTGACATGCGGACTGTGCATGCCGGTCTACCGGTCACAGCTGGTTCGAAGACCGCGATGAACATCTGGCCGAGACAATACCGCCCCAACTCACCATGAACCGTTCAGTTGTTGGATGAGTAGGATAGTAGAGCTTGAGGCGACTCTGATGCAATGCCCGGCGTGCTAACAGTGTTGAAATGCACGATCGTACCCTATTGAGCACTTACGGTATTGGATTGAAGCAAAGCATGATCTTCAAACGGCACGGCGGTGACACGGCGCACGGTCAGGTCGAAGCCATCACGCCTCTCCAGGCTCTAAGAACCAACTACCGAAACTAGCAGAGTATAGCAACATTCAAAGACGCTAGGTAGGCATTAGCCTATGGATCTAAGCCCTACTTTAGTGGTCCGTATTAGTCACGGACAAACCTCATTCGCATCTCATTAATGTCAATGTGCCAAGAAACAAAAGGAACCTATTACGGTAGTGGGAGGGAGACGTGCTACTTAAACTCGAGGCTACCGAGATTAGTATCGTTTGGGCAGAATGATATAAATTGGACGTGATATTGCGGCTTGCTGATAGGTTTCAGCCGCCATATGTCTGAACTAGCAAGCAGCTTTGCGACTAAGCTGTTTCTAATGCTATACCGCCCAGCTTCGTGTCTACGGTCTTACGAGGTACGTAGTCAGACGCATTGAAATGAATTTAACTGTAGCTATCACTTTGGGTGCCCCTTCGGCTCCGTGACTTCGAGCAAGCACTAAATAAACGATAGTACCAATAAGTACCAATGAAAGATATTTTGGGTCTCAAAAGATCTGCCAAGTCACGGAGCCGAAGGGGCACCCAAAGTGATAGCATCTACTTCTAGGGAGTAACATTGCTAACCTAGTATTTTGCCTAAAGGATCATATCCAGTCCGTCAACCCTACCACAGCAGTATCTTGTAAGGGAACGCATACTGATCGCCATACAACGGGCTGGTATATGTCTCGTACAAGATATGCGAAACGACCTGCCTCATCTCTCCCCACAGCCGGGGGTACCGCGATCTTTTACCCGTGAGTAGGCGGGGGGGATACGATGGCCCCAAAATTGAAATTCGGATTGTTGTACCCGCCACCCTCCTTCCAAGTAGCGGCATACGGGGCGTAGTAGTCCCAGTTGGACGACGTATTCAAGGCAAGCTCAGCCCAAACCATTATGCCGTCAGATAGACTATTACCGAGTAAGATGTAGTTCGGGAAGGGGTCGAACTTGGACGTGGCGGCGTAGCCTGTGAATCCATCACGCAGGTTGGTCGTTTTCGCAATGCGGTTGGTGTTATAGGGTGCCGTGGCCTCAACGGCGTCGCGCAGCGCCTGATCAAAGAACAGCTGGGAAAGGTGCGCGACCCGTCCGCCCGTGTAGGTCCCGTTCGGGAGAGTCGTGGAACCGGCATGCACGATGAGATGCTGATGCGTTGCGCGCCCTTGGTAGTGGCCTGGGAAGATAGTGTCGAAAGACACGACGCCGTCTGCATCTGTGGGCTGCACTCCTCGCAGGAACGTGGTCCCTAGACCGCCCTCGCCCGCTCCACTCACGCCGCTGTATATCCCGGTCGCATTGCACGACCAGGTATCGACCAGAAGCTTCTGGGCCGGCTTGCAGGTATTCACGTCGATGAATTGAATTTCGAGATGCATAGGTATACCGACTGTTTGCTCCACGACGTTGGAACGGATATGTTCCTGATAAACAAAGTACGGCCCGTTAGCGTTGTCGGGGGTAAGCACGCAGCTGGTGTTGGACCCGAAGATTTCCTCGTTCGTCGACTCCTTGTTCAACTGGACCGAACCCGTCTTGTTGTGACTTTGGGCTGCCCATTTTTGGAGCGAGGCGGCATCTCTTCGATGAAGCCAGGCCGCTGCAGACGTATCAGTCTCCTACTTGCTCAGCCGATGTCAACACGGATCTGTTGACGTACCATCATCAAGGCTTCGCTCCTGGCGCAGTCGTGCGAAAGTTGCTGCTCGGCGTGCGATCGCCCGTTCCTTACGTGCCTTCACCTCTGGGTCACTTTGGCATGTTTCCAAGGCCCGTGTGTTGATATAGTTAACGACATGAGCATTCGCCATCTCGTCCTCGATCTGGCGCTCGCTGAGATGCTCCCCTGGGTGAGCCGTGGCTATAGAAGCCAGCGACAGCACCACGGCCACACCGGCCGCAAACGACGACGTGAATATCATTTCTCGAGTTTACGCTCAAAATGAACGAGAATAATTGGGATTCCTAGCTCTGAAGGCCGACTCTGAAGTGCCACATTCTCTCAGGGGTCATCGGCCCCTTTAAGCTAATATCAGGCCTCATGAAAGGCTCGACTTGGCAGGCGGCCGTTCAGATTCATTTTTATTGATTCCCTTCCTCATATGGCTGCCAAGATGACACATCCAAGTCGTATATCGGCAGACTATGGTAGGCGTAGTAGTGGTAGTCGGCAAGGTTCAACGGCAGGAACATCATTTCTTCCTGTAGCCCCGTCGAGTGACTCGTTGATTGATTGAGGACTTGGTGGTTCCGACCGTGTTTATCCGGATGGCGCCAGCGTAGGCTTCATATACTATATCTAGCTCGTTGAGTGCTCTAAATGGATGGCGGTTCCCTTATGAGGCTAAATCTTTCGATGACATCTCCCTCATCTCTGAGAGGTCGCCCTCACGCACCCAAGCCATAGACATGTACCCACAGTCATAAAAACCTACTTGCCGGGGCCAATGAGACAACGGCTTTATCGGATTATGGATGTATGCATTCGGACCCGGCCTTAGTTCTACGTCAGCACATGACTACTAGGGAACGACGATTCGCCATGAGCAACATCGGTAAATGGAAAAATGAAATTACGTGCGCATTACGATATAGCACTCATACGGACGAGGAAAATCTTGGCAAAGGCCATCTCTTCTCGGACTACTAGTGGCCACGGGCGTTCAAGTTGTGACGGCACTTATATGCCAGGCGGAACAAAGTAGATGACCAATACTGATGCTTAGGTATTTACTGTCCTCGATCCCACCACGTGACTTTCACTTGAATGAGGGCTCGGCTGATATCTCGGTAGCTCATGGATTATATTCATATATGATACTAGCTAAAGTTCGTTCTATGCCGGGTATCTATATCCAATGTATTGTCCGTCGCGCCCCATAATCTCATTAGCTGTTCACAGTCTAGGTGCACTGCTCTCGCGGAGATGCCAAGTCAATAAAGCTTAGCGCACTCGGTTTTTGTGGCTCTGACGATCGATTTAAGCACCGTTGCCGTTGTAGGCAATCAAGTTGACGGTGCCGCTGGGGAGGCTCTTAATCTTGCCAGCAGTGCCCAGAGCCTTTATGCGGGCAGTGACAGCAGCAGGGGTCGAGAGACCCTCGAGAGCAATCAGGTAAAGGGCGAGACCAGCGACGTGGGGAGTGGACATCGAGGTACCCGAGATAGTGTTGGTGGCGGTGTTGCTGCCAATCCAAGAAGACAGCACATTGACACCGGGAGCGGCAATGTCGACGACAGCGCCGTAGTTGGAGAAGTAGGCAAAGGTCCAGCTCGAGTCGATGGCGGAAATGGTGAGGGCATTAGCAGCAGAAGCGGGAGAGGTGTTGGCAGCATCGACACCGTCATTGCCGGCCGCAATGACGGATAGGATACCGGCGCTGTAGGCACTGTTGACGGCGTTGTTGAAGGCAGACGAGAAGCCACCGCCTAAAAAAGACAATTAGGGTTCGAGTTCGAGTTCGGAAGGATCCGGGGCGAAAACTTACCAAGTGACAAGCTGAGAACGGACTTGCTCTGGCGGCCCTTGCTCTTGATATCATTGACGGCCCAGTTGTAACCGTCAAGAATGATGGAAGTAGAGCTAGACGATCCAGTGAAAACCTTGACGGAGATGATGGTAGCAGCCTTGGCAACACCGTAGGTAGCGCCGCCGAGAGTACCAGCGGTGTGAGTACCGTGGCCGTTGGAGTCGACATTGGCGCCACCGACAGCGTTGTAGCCGTAGGAAGCTCGGGTACCGAACTGTTGGTGCGTGGTCAGGAGACCAGTGTCGACGATGTAAGCAAAGGTGCCGGCACCGGCTGAGCTGTCGTAGATATAGCTAGTGGAGCCGCTGTTCTTGTGCGAAATCGTTCCGAGACCGTAGGGTGCTCCGGTCTGGGTGGTCAGAGCTCGCTCGGAGAGCTGATGGGGCTCATCGAAGAGGTGCCAGATCTGGTCCTGCTCGACATCGGCGACCTTTTTTTCGTAAAGGTTAGCACGTAAGTTACTGGTTGGGTCTAGAATTGCACCACATACCTGGGGGCTGGCGGTGATCGTGGCGAGGGTCTCCTCGTCCAATTCGACAGCGTAAGCGTTGAATTTATCGATGTTGTAGACCCTCTCAACACCAGCCAGGCCACGGCGGGTCAAGCTGCGAGCGTGGACACCGCGGGCCCAGCCCAAGTGGTTTTCGACCTCGGCGGTGCTGATACCGCTCTTCAGAGTGACGATGTACTTGTTGGGGATGAACTCGGGCGCCTTGCCCTTCTTGCTGGCCGGGGCGGCGAGGACGGCAGGGAGCAGAGCTCCGAAAAAGAGAGCCAAACTGCGGAAGCTATGCATCTTGTAGAGCAGGTTGAGTGAACAAGTCTGGTGGTGATCTGCGAAGTGAGAGCTGTGGTGACAAGGCTAGTATCCTCTCGATGTGGTCGACATGATCCCATTATATAGATCCTCGGCCTCCATGATGACTTCGATACAGAGGACCCAAGTTGAAGTTGCACAATATCTGCCAAGCTGCTCATCACACGGCCAAGAGTTGTCGAGTTTCCCAAATCATCTCAGTCTCGCTTCCAGATCGATCAAAACGTGTAGGTTCCAAGTTACCAGTCGAAATGAGGAAGGAGTGAAACAAAGAGGCTGAGTGGAGGGTAGCGATGACAATGGTCAGGAGACGATATCTCTCTCGTCGTATTCTTGGCATCGTTGAGCATGAAGATAGCAAGGTGGAAGCTGGGTAGCACGAGGACGCCAACAGCGGCTGGCTGCTATCGTAATACCAACGAGAATCACGGCATAAGCGATGGGGGCCAGTCGAATGTACCGGAAATCCAACTTCACCACCAGATCAGATACGAAGTGGCTATCCCGCAATACCTCTAGATGACTGACACAGTGATCATCACACAGCTACTCGGGGCTCTCCGGATCAGCACGCCTTGTGTCCCCCGCGACCTGGGAGCGTCAAGCCACCCTCGCGATCCACATCCCGGGTGTGTGGATGGCAAAGATGGTGACATTCTGGAGGTAGAGAGTGCCGCATTATGGCAACCCAGCTAGCTCTCAGATAGGAAGGCGATTGGCCTGGGTCAGGCTTACACGCTGGGAACGCGAATCCCTGTCCATTTTACACGCATTGATAGGCGAGCGAATCTAAGCCGCTTTCGCTAATCGCTAATTAAGACTTGAAGCTTCATTGTCACGACAGACCGGTTGGCTAAACTCGTCTACTAATTCGATGATCGCTAGGATGTCTTATTGGAAGCCCGAATACCAGGATTCAGGTGTCATCATGTATGTGCTTTCACGCTCGGTTCGGAGATTTACATGTTAGTGGGTCGCGAGCTGATCAGGTAGACACTTAAGCTCATCACTAGGGTGCCTCTACAACTGGTAACGGCGATGTTGGCATACTACTGCAATGAAACGCCCTCTCAGAATGCCAGAAGTAAATCTAGAATCATCTAGCTGCTCTCACGCCTCGACTGGTGATAACCAGCATCCGGCCGGCAACTGATTGGCCGCATCTCGATAATTAGCTTCGGTTGATAATCCTTGGCCATTTCTTGGCTGGCCTTGAATTGACTTCACAGCTGCCCTTTTAGTTCTACATCCGCGGAACGCAGAACATCCCACCTTAGCTGGGACAAGTGTTAGATGTCATCGAAATGATACAATATGACGAGGGGCTGATATTGCATAACCAGTCACGAATCCTTCTACAACGGATATACGCCGACTCATTGGACAGCGCCGAGTGACAAACCTGATTTAAAAGTAGAAATTCGAATAGCTGTCTGATGGAGTTCCGACTGCCTAGGTACTATACAACAAGGCCAACTACATCACGGGCAAGTAGACCCTATACAACAGGTATCGCACCCAGTCAACCTTGGACTATGTGACGATACCTTTGCTAGATATTTACAAGAATAGAGGAGGTGGATTGAGTGGTTAATTGGGTAGTCGACAAGGAAGTCGGGTCGATTTCCTTGGCACGCATATATAGCTAATGCCAAGGAGACACAATGCGACGGTAACATCAATATACAAGACATCGCTAACGATTGAAACGATATACGTCGAAAATGTGGCCAATACCCATTCGCTAGCCACAGCAAGAGGGGATGAGGTGGCTCGTGGTATACCGTATATGGTAAAGGGGCAGTGGATAATGCTTCTTTGAAAGGTCAAATATAGCTACTTCAGCATGAACTGAGACCGGCCGCCATCAGGGTTCTCTTGCTTGACTTGGACGCCCGACGGCCTTCCTCTTTGGGGGTTTCGCTGATCGCTGGACTCGACGTCCCATCGCGGTTAAGCAAGGCAGCATCCATGCGCTGCCGGGATCCGAATTACACCAATAACCAGATAAGTTGGGCCTACGAAGTGAATGACATGCCTACGAGGAAATATCCCGCCATGATGACGATTCTCTAGAGATCGTCAGGCTTGGACACGTGAGAAGTTATGAGAATGTACATTACACAGGAGACGAAAGCCGAGGCTTAGATTTATAAGCGTGCCTGTGAAAGACATGACGCCTGAGAAGCATCGCTCGGATAATTTCGCGGATTTCTTAGTCTTGTCATACTCTACCGAAGCATGGCGATAAATCATGGAGCGGTTCGCCGTAGCTGACGTCTTTAAAGGTCCGATTTGAAGCCTCACTGTGGCGTCTCACCTCCATCGCCCCTGGTTTTAGTATACTCCACGTTCCAGATGCGGCTGATCCCCGACATGATGACAAGACAGGGCCCGTGGTACCATGAGAATAAATCCGAAGGTAACGACACACAAAAGGTTCAGCCCGCTCTCATGCGGAACCTTTCGATCTGTACTACCACGTATTAAACTAGTCATCACATTCAGAAGATGTAAACGCTAGGATTCCTCTCGAATCAAGGCATACAAGAATCTTGCGGAATTTCCGAGTCATATAAGCAGCCATTTACGTACTTGTAACGAGTAAATGTCTCGTATGTCTCGTTTGAGGGTATTCTCCTGTAAGTATTCATCTCATCTAAGTGTATAGCGAAAACTTACCAGGTCGTTTTCATGGTGGATGATGACAGCGGGACTTTTGAGAGATAAAGCGCCGACGAGAGCTGAGGGTGGTCATACGTTACCTACCAATGATATGAACTGGTTGATATCAACTGAAAATGGGTCCTAGGTTGGCTGACGTAACGCGAGAGTTTTGCTGAATCGACATCTCAACGCGATTGTCACTCGCAATTGAGGTACGGAGGTCGTGAGCCAGAGGGAGGGGCTGGCATACCCATTACTAAGCTTCCACGTAGGCAAAAAAACTGCCGCAGATAATCACGAGAAGCAGAACGAAACTCCATGTCTCGGCCGAAGTCTTTGTTGTTCTGGTACGTCGAGACTTGCTACAACCAAGCAGCGAAGTTTCCTAGGTGCCTAGTGTTTCCGTCGCCGTATTGCCACGTCTTGTCGGCAAGCTGGATGTCTATTACAATGTTTCAGGATAGGCCACCTAGTCCAGCGAGATGTCTTTGTGAGTAGGAATATTCAAGAACAGATCTAGGGGCCTGTGAATCAAGTACGTCTCACTTAACATGAATACCAAATTCACGGCATTGAAAGGGGTAGGTGAATCCTGAGAAAGGGTTCAAAAGTGAGCTGCATATCATCTTTGACAGCAGACATGAATCAAGTTCGTGAGCTTTCCATTCATCTTAAACGACTAAGATGATGGCCTATGATGCGAGTGACAAAGGCTAGTCAATGACTGTAGTTTGAAGATGCCTCAGAATGTCAATGAAAGAATTGAGATAGAATGATGTCTAGACTACGCTGGGCATTTAAGGTCGCCATATACACCGGCGGAGTTTCTAGCTCTCTCCTCCTCAACTGCTCCTCGCATTCCTAGCCACATGACAAGTAGGATCAAGACCAGGCCAACAGCGACAATCTACCACACCAAGCCAATCTTCATTACTCACACACCAAATTATTTTTCACAATTTGCCGGAATGGAGAACATTACAACGTTAGAGGAGCTACAGACAGACGAGCAACGGCGCATTCTAGACACGGTAACGCAGATTCGGAAGTGTGGCCTTGAGAGCATCCTCTCTTTGCCTCAGATCGTCGTCTGCGGTGACCAATCAGCAGGGAAGAGCTCAGTCCTCGAAGCCCTAACAGAGATCCCGTTCCCGCGCAATGACAATCTATGCACCCGATTCGCAACAGAGATTAGTCTCCGGCGCGAGCCAGTTGACAGATTGACAGTGAAAGTGATCCCAGACAACACTAGACCTTCGGACGAGCAAGGCGCTATTAAGGACTTCTCCGAGAGCATCACGGATTTCAAAGATCTACCTGTCATCATGGGAGCTGCTATGAATGTGATGGGAATCTCTGACGCTGAGCAGACACCTAGAGCATTTGCCAGAGACATACTCAGCATCGAAATTGAAGGCCCCAACAGACCCCAAGTCACGTTGGTGGACATACCTGGTCTCATCCAAGCTTCCACGAAGGGAGTATCCGATGCGGACGTAGCCACAGTCGCAGAAATCACCAACCACTACATTTCTCAGTCGCGAACCATCTGCCTTGCTGTGATTGCTGCCACGAATGACGCAGCTAATCAGCCAATCTTGCAGAAGGTACGGGTTTTTGATCCTGAAGGAGAACGAACCCTCGGCGTCATCACCAAGCTGGATAGATTGCCCGTGGGTTCGGGCTCCGAGGCAAAATTCCTGGAGCTTGCGATGAACAAAGACGTTTTCTTCAAACTAGGTTGGCATGTGATCAAGAATCGGAAATTTGAAGAACGTGAATTCAGCGTCCAGGAACGAAACAACGCCGAGATGGAGTTCTTCCGGGGCTCCGTTTTCAACACCTTGCCCAAAGGGAGCGTCGGTATTGATACACTTCGGGTGCGACTGAGTCATCTCCTCTTCGAACATGTCAAGAACGAGTTGCCTCATCTGAATGATGAGCTCGAAAGTACCCTCGGAACGAGCAGGAGGGAACTGGCCTTGCTAGGAACGTCGCGGTCAACGGCGGAAGAGTGTCGTACATACCTAGCCCAGCTCAGCATGAGCTGCCACACCATTTGCAAAGCTGGCCTTCAGGGCAACTATGAAGACAGATACTTCAAATGTGACTTGGATAAGCCGTTCTCGCTAAACTCACGAGATTCCTTTGCACGTCTTCGGGCTGCCTTGCAGTACGCCAATGCCAGTTTCGAGGAGGCCCTCCGGACGAGAGGTCATAAATATGCCATTAAGATGACTACTCTCAAAAATGTGGTCTCTGACGACGAATCCCTCCAGGAGGTCGTATCTGTCTTATCAAAGGACGATGCAATGAAGTGGGCTCAGAAGATGCTTCTCCGTTCTAGGGGCACTGAACTGATCGGAAACTTCAATCCCAACCTCATCGCCGAGCTATTCTGGGAGCAATCCCAGCCGTGGGAGAACCTGGCCAGAGACCACGTTGAACGAGTCTGTGGTCTCTGTGAAAGATTCCTAGACGACGTCTTGACATACATGGCGCCTCAGGACGTCAAATCAAGACTCTGGTACGCAGTATTCTCGTGCATTCGTGGGCTCGCCGGCTGACAAACCACTATTTATAGGTCCGCGATGATTGCGAAAGATCTGAAGAAGCGCCGCGAGGCGGCATTTGACGAGCTCCAGAAGTTGGTACGAGACAACAAGGATTTCCCGATCAATTACAACCATTACTACACCGACAATTTGCAGAAAAGACGCCAAGATAGGCTCAAAGCACTCATGCAAAAATGGCTGCCTTGCAGACCAGATGGCGATGCGCCAGATAGATGTAGTCGAGGCGACCACTACTGGAAACCTGTCACTGTTGACGCGGTCATTGATGCCATGCATCTCAAGACAACCCAAGACATGGAAAGATTCAGCTGCGAAGAAGCGCTGGATTGCCTGCTGTCCATCTACAAGGTAAGAATCAAGTACCGTGTAGCTCGTCTTGTCTAACACTGGCCAGGTCC
This sequence comes from Nemania serpens, assembly GCA_022578855.1. Classification (NCBI taxonomy): domain Eukaryota; kingdom Fungi; phylum Ascomycota; class Sordariomycetes; order Xylariales; family Xylariaceae; genus Nemania; species Nemania serpens. The sequence continues at coordinate 124,056 of MU396711.1, read as the reverse complement.
AAGAAAAGACGTTTCTTGCGAACGTGACTACACAAGTCGTCGAGCGGCATGTCGTCAGAGGCTTGGATGAGATTCTATCGCCTTTGAAAGTGATCAGTCTCCCCCAGGATAAGATAGAGGCCATCGTATCGGAGCCAAGTACCACAAAGCGACAGCGACAGTTTCTGGAGGATCGGGTGAGAAAGCTTGAAGAGGGCCAGGAAATATTCCGCGGCGTCATGGGCTTTGATCGATGGGACTAATGGGCATTGTGGATCGCTTCTCTGCGCAGGAGAATGATCGAGTCAGTATTCATATGACGGTCTTTTGACATTGTGAGAGCTTCATTTGCAGGCGAAGCTCGTCATCGCATGAGCATAGCCACGCCATGCCATGCCATGCCATGCCATGCCATGCTATGCCAGTGTGTTCTGAGTTGCAATCCCATTTGTTCTGAGTACTATCTCGTCGCGGAATTCGTTAGTGTTGTCACCAACGACGCTTTAAGCTCACTGATGAACTCGACATCGATGAAGAATAGGAATGAAATGACACGACCTGACGAGAGTCTCTAAGATCTTCTCCTTATTCTTGGCGTGCAGCTTGGTACCTGCATGCATAATCGGTTGCTTATATTTATCTGTATCACATACGTCAGCCAATTCCAGGTCTACTACTGTAAATTGATGAAAAAGGGCACAAAATCGTCCATCGAGCTGCATCAAGCAGTCCTGATGTGTCGGCGATCTAGTCAGTCAGTCATCTATCGAGAGAGATCGATAGCGAGAGGCTTGAACCTCAGAGGTACATAGGTACTTTGTACATACCTAGAATTTCCGCCGGATTACTGTACCCGCTCAGCATGGGGGCAGTCTAGCCGTAACAGGCATGGCGTAAATTCCAAATCAGCGCCTCCCTTCCCCACCTACTTTACCTAAATAGGCAAGGTACATCGTATCCTGCATGTAGGTACCTACCTACCTCACATTGACGCCTGCATCCTTTACTCAACAACCTTCAACCCCCAAAAAGTTGCTGCCCTGCCATCTACCTATTGAATGCCAAACGCCTCGACATCTACACCTGTGTCTAATTCAGAGACCGTTGGAACTACGGTGATGTCGCTCTCTCCCCTCCTACATTGCGCATGGTCTTAGTCTGGTCCGTCCGTCCGCTGCCATGGGTCAATCTACCCTTCCGAACGGTGAGCGTTGAAAAGAGGTTCGCCTTGACAGCTGATGAAGACGTCCAAGCTCATCGCTTTCGAACAGATGTCTCCTGGTCATCGATCCCGAGCGACATACTCCGTGCCGAGTTAGCGAGGAGACAGGCCGGAAATGGCGCCTCCGAGAAACCCGCCTGCGGATCCGGCGACAGAGGCGCATATGATACACCACTCCACGTCTTCGCCCTCCTACTCATCCTCTCTCTAAGCACGCTTGGTATGTCTCGAGGCCGTCGAGTCTAGGCCGTCAAGTCTCTGCCCTGACATCTCTATTTCACTTGTCTAACCTGTCCTCTCTCGTCAGCCTGCGGTTTCCCCCTCTTCTCTCGCCACTCGTCGAAAGGCAGTCGTCGTGCGAAAGTCGTCATCTTCCTGAGCCAACATTTCGGTACCGGAGTCTTGATCGCCACCGCCTTCGTCCACCTCCTCCCGACCGCCTTCATATCACTTACCGACCCATGTCTACCTGACTTCTTCACCGAGAGATACCAACCGACCGCGGGCCTCGTGGCCATGATATCCGCTCTTACCGTCGTCGCTCTCGAATCCTACTTAACAACAAGGGGTGCCGGGCATTCACACGCACACAATCATGGTTGGGATTCAGAAGATGGAGAATCGGAAGATGGGGAGCTCCTCAAGTCTCAGACGAATGGTGGATTCGCCCCCAAAAGGGTAACAAGCCACCGACCAGCAGATATCGCCCTGGACGACGTAGGCGCAAGCCGCGGATTGATGACTGATGTATCCCCACTTCCTGAAAGAACTCCCACAGCAGTGCCGCCACAGGCCAATGGAAACAAGCCGTTCATCCCGAACAAGGATATACATCATGAGGAGGAGGACGAGGACGACGAGGACGACGATGATGACACCGACACATATGAAGATCTAGAACTCAACTTGAACGAGCTTGATCCTGCTACGAACGGTCACACGCAGCCTCTCACTCATCACAGTCACCAAACTCGGGCCTCCGAGAGTGGCCTAGCCCAGGAACCCCTGGCGCCCGAAGAACAAAGACGGCGAATGCTACAATGCATGCTTCTCGAGGCTGGCATCCTGTTTCACAGCGTCTTCATCGGTATGGCCGTATCAGTCGCCACAGGCCCGCCATTCGTCGTCTTCTTGATCGCGATAGCTTTCCACCAGACTTTCGAGGGTCTGGCCCTCGGCTCGCGGATCGCAGCCCTGCAATTCCCGCGCTCGTCGATTCGTCCGTGGCTCATGGTCTTGGCTTATGGCATCACGACCCCCGTGGGACAGGCCATCGGGTTAGGTGTGCATACTCTCTACGACCCGAAGAGTCAGACCGGGCTTTTGATGGTGGGCTTCATGAACGCCGTTTCGAGCGGTCTCCTGCTGTTCGCCGGCTTGGTCCAGCTCCTAGCCGAGGACTTCCTCACCGAGAAGAGCTACAAGACACTAAAAGGGAAGAAGAGGCGGAACGCGGGCCTCGCGGTATTTGCCGGTGCCGCACTTATGGCACTCGTTGGTGCATTCGCGTAGAAGAGACGTCTTTCATTTTTCACTTTGGGGGAACTCGACTGTTCCGGGATTATAAACCCTACCTTGCGGATGTTGGCTGCGATACTATATGGGTTAAACTTAGACACGGAATTCTGTAGGTTCTAGCATCGAATCGGCGTCTAGGTGTCATGCATGGTGGGACATGTGATGGAACAGGAGCCTAGATTGGGTTTGTATCATGACTTGTTGTTCTAATATCCAATTTCTTCAGTACGTCCCTTTCTCCTCCGCGTGCGTGTGCTGCTAAACTAGTTTCGGCACGGCCGTCGCCCATGGGTATGCCGACGCGATCGGAGAGCCGTAGCTACCCAAGTCGGTATAGTTCTTTGTCAAGGTGGTGCCTTGCAGGATGTGGGTTACGAAGGGCAGGACGCTATTGCTATTATGGGTCATGATTGTCAGCTTCTGATTGACCAGCTCGTCGTATCTCACTTGAGGGAGATGGCACGATGGGGTAGAAAGCACCCAAAAAATGACAGGGGTAGACTTACAATCCGCTCATGTCGCAATGCCCGCCACTACGCACCGACATGGCGATCTTATCCCCGGCACCAAGGAAGTCGTACACGAGTTTTGCGGCGGGAAACACGATGACGGCCGTAGCCTTGCTGTTCGTGTACGGGTCGCCGGTCCCCTGGTCGATGACGAGGGCGCGGGGAGCCAGGGCGGCGGCAATCGTGTGCGCGTCGTAGGGCAGGTTCTCGGCGTGGTTCACGAAGGTGCCAAGCGTGTTGTCGCTCCACCAAGGGGCGCCCGCCTTGGAATTCTCGAGCGTCTCGTCCTGTCCGCTCATCGCGTGGTACCGGTAGGGGCCCAGACCCTGGACACCCGAGCTCATGGGCATGGTCAGAGTGATACGCTTGTCTAACAGACCGGCCGCCAACGCTCCCTTTCCTAGTCGCGAACAACCCGTCACGCCCACGCGCTTGGAATCGATCTCTGGTACGGTGGCGATCAACGCGTCGAGCGTGCGGTGGAAGCCCCAGGCCCAGGCTGCCAGGGCGCCTATTCTCAGGGGAAGAGGAGACTGGTTAGTTTTGATTCCACTTGGGATTGAATATCACCTCGAGGCAGGACAGTACAACACAGCACAACACAAGGTCAGACTGGATAGGAGGAATAGCAACTCATGACTACGTCCCCCTACTAGGTAAACGCCACGATGTCGGAAAATAGCACTCACCGATATCTCTTCCCTTGTAGATATCCCAGAAGGCTCCGGTCCTAGCATTGCTGTCGGAGGCGACGCGTGTGTAGTCGAAGCCGACGATGGCGATGCCGGCCTGGAGGTACGGCTGATTGGTCATGCCGCCGATGTTGATGACGACCGGGGCGGGCTTCGAGCTCGAGGCGCCCGACGGCAACGCCAACGTCGCGCTGAACTTGCCCGTCTTGCCGCCCGCCGTCACCTCGATGTTCACCGTGTTCCCGCTGCGCGTGGCCTTGACCGTCTCGAGGCTGTGATCGGGGTAATATCCGTACCTGCGATAACACAACCCGCAAAACAACGTTAGAAAGCCGGTCTCGAACACGGAGCGAGGGAGCAAGCCCCTGGTTGATTAGACGGGTGTATGGCACGCACTGGTACTCTTGGAGCATCTGTATGATCTCGGGTTGGCGGCAACGATACCATTCCTCAGGCGTCTGGATCCGCCCCTTGGCCTTGCCAGTCATGACATCCTGGGCGAAAGACGTCGAGTTTCCCGCGTTATCTGTCGTCGTGTACGCGAGCGGTAGGAACGGGTCCGGCATCGTTGTCTGCAGCGGGAGCTGTGACCATGTCGGGTACTTCGCGGGCGAGGGCACGATCGCGCATGCTGATTGCCTTGGTATGCATATCGCTCCCGCTGAGGCTAGGGGTAGGAGGGATAGGGACAAGGACAGGAGCCCTGTGACGGCTGTGGACGAGGGCGCCATGGTAGCTTAGACAAGCCTGCGGTCTCGATGACTCGGGAACCTTAGCGATGATGTACACATATTCTCCAGACGGGTAGCCGTGACGTCTCATCTCTCCTATATATGTAGATAGGTAGCTTATGCGGAGGAGACCTAGTCCCCCGATACCCATCCCATGGACATTGCCGATCCAACGTGCGCCTCGGTTTTTCGGAAACGATGCGCCCGAGATCTTCGCGGAACTAACTTAGTGATCCTGCCAAGAACCCCATACAACGAAACAGGCATGGTTTCGTCCCCCCGCCACATGGCAAAACTTCGTGTCCGAGAAAACCGAGGCGATGGACCATGTGATGCTAGTCCCGTTGCTCCGGTTAGCCACCAAACCGGGTATTATGTTTTAGTGATCCGGCTATTCTCGGTAGGCTGCCAGTAGGTACCGAGTCCTTGGATTCGGTCCGGGGTTTTCTACATGTATTTCGCCGCGGGATGGGCCTGGTGGATTTGGATACGCGTCGAATATATACTCGACCGTGAATTCTGCTCTTTACGTGCTTTCATCTATTCCTGTATGCCTGGAATGAGCGAGATGTAACACGACAAAGTGAGTGCAAGGTGTTGTTCGCCAAGCTTGGTTCTCATGAAATTGGCCGGTTGATTCGTCCTTGTCGATAATATATCCTGCCGCAGACATCGTATCTGGATGAATATAGCCGGAAAATATACCATCTCATCTACCCTTTAGGCACCACCCCGTCTGCGCTGCTGTATTGAGGAGTGCGTGAGGGTCAGAGCGTGTACCATGCGTATGACTAATAATAGGTAGGCCTAGCTCCTCGCCGGGAGCAAGCTATAGGGTTTTACTAGACTTCTTCGAAATACCCAGTAGACTTAGCTTGACAAGCTCTCAAGCTAATCCCCGCAATTTCGTCTAGTTTAGAGACGACTGCTCTATATGAATTTATCCTTGGTCGGATCAATTTGACCTGCGACTTCGGGGGCGGTGGGAGGCAGTGAAGCTGAATGTGTCGATATCGCTGTAATTAGAGGGGGATGTCAACGTATCGAGGAGATGCTGTTGGCGAGGTGGCCGTATATTGCGAGGTACATGTAGCACTTGAGTTATATGTGTGATCCCGCCTTGTGAACCACACATGCATCCTTATGAGATGACAAGATATCATAGTACCTACTATGCACCTAGTTCCTATAAGTGCAGTTGAGATCGGTAGCGGTCGGGGGGGGGTAGGTAAGAGGTGCTGATGATGTCGAGCTGATGGCATGAAAAGACTTCGACTATGACTCTACTCGTACTGCTTATGCCCGTCATCGTACGACTGCTGTGTCGAAAAGGTAGCCGCATGCTGTTGAGTGAGTAATGGCTCGTTCGAACCTGGCCGTGGCTTGACGTGTCTGGTCTATGGCTCATGCTGTTTGCGAATCTACGGTTGCTGAGATTGGATCCACCTCGAGCAAGTGCCCATCCAGATATCATCTAGAAAGAAAGAGCCTGCGGCCACCTCCTATACCCGAGGTAGATATGCCCTCTTTGCATCCGTCGCTGCTCGCATCACTTCCCCTCTACACGATGGCATCGACAATTCTTGGCCTCTCGATCCAACATCGAACTACGACCGTCCATTCGGGTATATTTCGTCCAAAATTGCAGACGTTCCCGTTACTTTGTCCTCGTACTACGTACAGCATTAGATCACGAATTAATAAACGTACTGATACTCCTGAAGTCCAACTGCGACTAACATGGATCTGAAGGTCCTTGACCAGCTGGGTCACAGATTGGCAGACACGACGATAGACATGAGAGCTATATATAGCGACGATGCCACGTTGGCCTACAATTTCTGTACGCAGTGGAGCAATTTTCCCCAGTGCCAAACCCCTAAATGGAGCTATCCAAGAACCGGGACCCTCCTCGGACTGAGCGAGGTGACGACCGTCGTGAGACGTCTGCTCGCGAACAAGATGTGTTTTTTGCCAGAGTTTCAATCTACAGCTGACGGCGTACAAAATCCCATACTGCGCCTAGCTTGCCAACATCCCGGTCTTGTAAGGCCCGATAGCCCTCGCCTCATTGAGGCCGCCCAATGTCTATGGACGAGCAGCAAATCCTCTTACCACGTCGAACCTTCATTTGAACAGATTCTGCACCACTCGATCATGAGAGATTTCTGGACTCAGCCACGAATCCGCCTATATCAGCGGAGAATGCTACTGACGCCACAGAAATGCCCGGCCGAAACTCCACGAATGACCATGCCTTTTTATGACTAGGAGCATGAATGGGCTCAAGATATGCTCGTTTACAATGGTAAAAAGAGCATTCAACAACTCATCAATAGAACTTTCAGCCAAGGAGAAAAGAACGACGAGGGTTCGTACTGCACGGTTTGTTGCAACTTTCCAGACTTCATTCGGGTGAAGTACGTCGCGCCCAATCGCATTGATGATTATAGGAACCCGGGGTTTCACAGTGTTCGCCATTTTACCGTATCAGCCATGAAGATGCAAGAATGCCATGCCAAAAGCGATAAAGCACTATGGATCATCCCAAAACACTGTGATATGCCTTACACCCTCATTGCCTGCGTGTTCGAACGCAGAGTTACTCAAGATCAACCTGCGGTCCGATTGTACGATATGGAAGGCAGGGTATTCCAGCCCATGACTAGGAGTTGGAACTGTGAGCAAAGGATAGGGATGACCAACACGACCTGTTTCCTCTTCTACGCGCGGTGTTTCCAAATTGAAGGGGGGAATTTGTATCCCGAGGTTGGTCTGCCTGTCGAACCCGCCGTCGAGCCAGACCAGACACCTCCGTCGGCAAAAAGACATCGGAATGCATCTGAAGTTGGGGTATCTGATGTTTCGGTATCTGCAACTACGGCAAGGAGGGGCACTGGAACACGCCGACGGTCTGCACTCACGCCCACGAGGGGTTCCGGAAGGAGGGCAACGAGGAGCACAACTTTGTCGCCAGCTTCACAAGCCATGACTCCGATAACTGTCCGAACCAATACACAAGATACCTCGACCCCTTCAACATTAACGGCTGAGGATACGGCGGTAGACCATAAGAAAAATATATCGCCACATCCAGGGGCAGTACAAACGCCTGGGGAGGTGGCGGTAGCCGACACGCAGAAAACATGGCCCGTTCCACTAATTACCGAGGATATGACAGCTTCTACGCAGAATACACCGTCAGTTCCAGAGGCAGCACTGACGATTGAGAATACGGCTGTATCCTCTACGCAGAACACGTCGTCCACTTTACAAATGCCTAGGGATATCTTTGGAGATTATACGGAGAATATGTCGTCATTTGCAGCTGCAATATCAACGGCTGGCGATACAGCCGGGAATACGGCCGGTACTACACAAGAAACAACGCGTGAAGGTCTGGTAACAGAGATTGTAGATGAGGGTGAGATTGTACCGCAGGAACAAGAAGAGATTGCTGATGATGGTGAGAATGTACCGCAGGAACAAGAAGAAGGCGTGCATTGGTGGACCGAGTGGTGGGCCAAGTTGATGAATAACGAACCTCAATTGCCTGATGAACCATTGGCCGAGTTGATGAATACCGAACCTCAATCGGCTGATGAACCATTATGGGCCGAGTTGACGAATGCCGAACCTCGATCGGCTGGTGAACCATTCTCATAGTGTTCGGAACTGTATAACCCTTTGCAAGAATAACGAAGTTTTACTGCTCTAAAGGTCTCAATCTAGATACCCAGTATCGACTATGATGCGAAAATTTGGCCGAACGATTCTCTGAGAATGTGGTAGTATCAAAATACAGATTGTGAGGGGGTTTCCGTCGAGAGGTCTGAGACTTCATCTCTCGCCAAGCTGATTTTTCAGGTTTGGGGGCGAGATGCACTGCTTCGGCGTGACAGTGCTTAATAATTGTGACTAGGCAGTGTACCTTGGAGCGTATGATTCTATGAAGTAAAGAACACACGGTGAACTCTAGGATTTGCCGTCGCCGAGTAGATATGGAAGAGGCGTGATATCGCGTCGTATAACAGAGGGGTTGCCATCCACAGCCGAAACTTGTATCAGGTGAGAACGTCTGATTTACTCGGAGAGTATGAATAGTAAGTAGCAGGATATCGGGTATCGATATCTGAAGGAGGTGTCGATGTCGAGGCTCATGCTGATGACGTATTTGCGTCTAAGAACTATTGCGTCCACCCACTTGGAATTATAGTCTAGCAAGCCTCCTAGCCTACTTCGCACCCAGCTTGGAAGCCAACTTCTTCGCCCCGAACTTCGACAACGCCAGTATACTCTCGCTACGCATTATCTCTAGCAGAGATAGCTCGATGGCGAGGCGTTGACGCAGCCAGTTGCGCACTTCAATAGCGACGAGCGAATCAATGCCTATGCTCGCAAAAGGCACGTTGATATCGAGTTCTTCGATTGGCTTCATCATGAAATTGAAAAAGGCAGCGCCGATGAGACGAGCAAGTAGTGCGACGAAGGCATCCTGCGTTACGATGGATGAGTCTGCTTCGACGGCCGTCAGCAGTCGCCGTATCTCTGCATTTTCATCGTTGTCGCTGCCCGATGTGGTGTCTCCGGTCGCGGGCCCATCACGGTTGGCTTCGATCTCGAGGGTACGGTATAGACTTAGACGGGCGTCGCGTCGCCACACATTTCGGTTTTGGGGTGATGATAGCGGGATTGTGGATCGCATCGCCAGCGCGATCTGACTGTCCGAAACGAAGGATCCGTGTAGTGATTGTAAACTGGGTGAAGACTTGCGGATGGCAAGTTCAAACGAGTCTAGGACGTCTTGCTCACGTAGGAAATAGTGCGATGTCGTCTTGAAGAATTGGATGAGGTCTGGCCGTTCAGCTACAAAGCCTACATCCGCAACGGCGCCTACGTCAAGCACCGACGCTGGGAGACCCAATCCGTGGCGATACTGTACGAACGCATCGAGGAACGTGCTGGCAGATGCGTAATTTGCTTGGCCGCGCTGTCCGATGAGGCCGGCGAAGGAACTGAACAGCACGAAGAAATCAAGGGACTGCTTAGCGAGTGCTGTATGCAAATTCCATGTGCCCTGGATCTTAGGCCCGGTTACGGCTTCCCAGTCCTCAAAATCCATTTCGGCAAATAGATGATCTCGTAGAACCATAGAAAGCTGGATCACTCCAGCAATAGGCGTCCGCGCCTGGTCCACGGCACGAACTACACTATCAATTTCGGTGACACTGCCCATCACGACACCGACAGTGCATCCAGAGCCTTGTAATGCCTGGATCAAGGCAGCTTCATGCGGCTTCTTGCCACCACTCCGTGAAAGGAAGATGAAATTCTTGGCTCCCTTTTCAACCATCCACATCGCGATAGAACGACCGAGTCCACCTAGTCCGCCAACAAGTAGATATGATGCATCAGCACGTAAAGAGGGCCCTTGGCGTGCGGGGCTGGCCGCAATCGTCGAAGCATCTTCGGGGATACGAACGACGAGCTTGCCTATGTGCTGTCCTTTCTGCATAGTTCGAATGGCAGGCTCAATGTCAGCGGCGTCGAACACTCGGATCGGCTGGATAGGCTTAAGAGCCCCAGTGCGGTAATACCCCATGAACTGTTCGGTAAGCTTTCGGATACGATGCGGTTGTTTGGTGATGATGGACCACATTTCGACGCCGAAAAACGCTCGATTACCTTCGAAGCATTCCATATCGAGCCGCCCCTGACCTAGGAAATCGCGTTTCCCGATCTCGACCATACTGCCGAACTCAGCGACACACTTCCACTGTAAAATAATTCAGTAAGATTGTGGCATAGCAAAAGTTGACGCTGGCAGCTTACCGAGGTGTGAAGTAATTCTCCGGATAGAGCATTTAAAACTACGTCCACTCCGCGGTCTCCTGTTTCGCGCATGATTCCAGAGAGAAAGCTAGCGTCTCGCGAGGAGAAAATATGAGATCGCGGAAGTCCGAATGTATCCATCAAGTATTGGATCTTTTCGGCACTACCCACCGTCGCGTAGATCTTGTCAACGCCGAGCATCTGACAGACGTACATAGCCGCCAACCCGATACCTCCGCAGGCTGAATGAATTAAAACAGTTTGGCCTTCTTCGAGTCGCGCCAGATTGATCAGTCCATGAATGACGGTCGGATAGACGCATGGCATGCTTGCAGCCTCCTCGAAGCTTAAGTCATCCGGCATCTTTATGCAACGAGGCGCAGCAGTTCTCGTCATGGTGGCGTAAGCGTCCTGAGTGATGGCCATGACGCGGTCGCCCACTGTGAGATCGGTGACATCAGGTCCTATAGCGCGCACGATTCCAGAGCACTCGACCCCGAATCCGTCTCCCGCTTCTTTTGGCCCGTTCACAATTCCCATAGCAATGAGGGTATCCTAGTGTTGTCGAGTATCAGTTCCAACAATGAGAGGGGCGTTAAAGAGGGCAATGGAAGTACTCATGGTTGTCACCTACCTTGAAGTTCATACCCACAGCCCGAATATCAACATGGACCTCATCTCCAGTCAGGTCATCTAGCAGCGGTCTCTCAACCCATCGCAACGTCTTCAGTGAGCCTCTCTTCCCAATTTCTAACCGCTTATATGTGCGCTGCGCTTCCGGCCGAGCAGCTAATTCGTCGCTGACTGAAATCCAGCGAAAGCGGGGAAGATAGATGATGCCGTTGGAGTACACAAACTCGTAATCCGGATCGGCCAGCTCGTCTCTCTCCACGGCGCGCGTTCGATGAATCTTCTGATATACTTGAAAAACAGCTTGCCATGCCTTCTGAGATGTCGTGTCATCTAGCTCTAGTGTGCACAGGGATGCTGCACCCGTTTCGTTGCGTACTACGCGTAGCAGACCGAGGATGGTAGAGTATTGGGGGTCTGAGCAGTTGATTTGACTTGGCCTCGAGAGCCACAGCATTCCGTATAGCGTTAGTTCAGATAAGAAGTCCTTGAGCTGAACGTATTGGTCCAGGGATATGTCTTGCAAAAATGCTTTCCCTTCCAGGTCCAAGATAGAGATTACAAATCCCTGCGGTCTATCCGAGAGCCCAATATTTTCGACTTGAAGACCCAAGCCGCGAAGTGAGCCTGAAGCATACTGGGCGACCTCGCTATCCGGGTGCCCGGAGAGGAGGTAGATAGCGGAGTCTACCTTCCATGTGATGTTAGGGGACGCGACCATCGTGACATTAGCCTGGAATGGTACCTCATCATCGTAAATTGAAGCCTCCGGGGATGAAAAGCCGGCAGCGAGAAGTTCCTTGGCCCACCGCTCAGGCGACACGTAAGGTTCTTGGCGCCTTCCATCCTCCTCACCTGACCACCACCCAGGAAGAAGTCCCATTATGAAGTTGAGCCACTTGACTGTCATGTACATCTCCTGCAGCAGAAGTCTCCCATCCGGACGTAACAGCTTTCGCACATTAGCCAGTGTTTCTCCAATTTTCGGGGTAACGTGGAGAACGTTGGCGGCGACAACCAGGTCGAATGAGTTGGGCTCAAACCCCTGTACCAAGGGGTCTGCGGATATGTCAAGCGTCCGGAACTGCATACGGGGATTAGACTGACCGAAGCGGTCCTTCGCAGCCGGGAAAAAGCCAGCGGAGATATCGGTATACACGTAAGAATAAAATGTGTCTAGACCACGAAGCACGACGTCGGTGGTGGCACCTGTGCCGGCTCCGATTTCTAGGACGCGAAGATGAGGCGTCCGGTGGCTTAACAGACGGAGCCAAGGCCCATAATCCCACTGGTTGCCTAGACTGTAGATCTCGCCCAACGCGTTGTCTCGGCGAAGAATATCGAGGCCGTCTACGTCACCTCTCAAAATACCGCTAAGGGACTCGTACACACGGTAAACAACCTTGCCGATCGTGGCGTATTCAGTATCGAGCACGAGCTGAAGATACTGGGCAATCCGACCGGGCCGCTTCTCAGGACACAGCTGAAGCAGCTCACGTATCTCAACATCGTCTAGAAGTGGATATCCTTCCCTTTCGGCTTGCTCAACTTGCGAGGAAATCCACTGTTGGTACTTGGCTAAGTGTGGGTGTGTACCTGAGATCTGTGTCTCTTCACTGCTAAGCTCATCCCTTGCAGAGATGCAGCAGAGCAGCACGAGTTTTTGCAGTCTAAAATATGCCTCCCGCACCTCTTTGTGAGAGTTTAAGAGCTCACTGGCGTCTTGGAAGTCAAAATCTGGCTTCCAAAGTAACCGGCCACCAGCATGCGGGTCTTCGATTTCATTTTCACCGTCATCTAGAGGCGTCAGTTTAATATCTCTCAACTCTATCACTACGGCTTGATTTGCGTCTACGCCGACACACGTGCCTACGATTGTGCTATTCGGCAAAACGTCAGCCACTGCTTCAACGGTAACGGCACCTCGGGGGGTCTTGAAATAGGCCTCGCCAATATAAGTCGGCACGGCCTTACGGTGGAATGAACGGGCTTGACCTCGTGCAGCAGCGGCTGACAAGAGTTGCAAGCAAGCGTCCGAGGTGGCAGGATGAAAGTAGTAGACCACCCTATCTTGGGGATCGGACTCGAGAACGGCGTCAAGACGTAAGTCTGCGACAGCCACGTTGTCGAGGAGATGGGTAGAAATACGACCAAGCCCTTGGAATTGCGGTCCATAGTTTAGACCGACGCTACGCATGGCTCTGTACCAATATGCTGGCTCGATTTCCCTCGGGAGATGCGCGATGGACTTCGTCTGTTCGGGAGTGTTGCTGCTGCCTGCTCTAACAAGGCCAAAACAATGCTTGGCCCATGAATTTGACGTCTCATCGTAGGAAGAAACGCTAAAATCGTGCCAAGACGAATCTAAGCTGTTTGTTAGCTTGTGAGGACGCACTGATAGTACGGTTTCTATCGGTTCGGGGCCCAGGATTAACGCAGACGCAATTATAACCTGACGAAACGCAACATCTTCGGCCTCAGAAAGCTGCCTCATAGCTTCAGCTGCCATGGCTAGATATCCTGTACCCGGAAATACTACATCGCTGCCAACTTTATGATCGCGACACCAGGGAATGTTATCGAGTCGCATGATATTCCGCCAAATGGGCTCTAACTGGCTCGCTTCGACGACCTGGCTGCCGATGAGTGGATGATGCGCGAAGTGGCGTCCTCGGTAGCACCGTGAGACGCGGCTTTCGTACCAGTATTTCGTATCGTGGTTCCAAGGATAGCTAGGCAAGGTAGGAATAACGCGACCCATGGGATTGATGGAATCCAGCCGAATGTTCAAACCTCTGCAGAAGAGCTGACCTGCGGTATTGAGAAGTGCCATGCTTTCGTTCTTGGAACGCAATAGTGTAGGGACATATAAGGCTTGCTGAGCTCCCAGGTGGCTGAGTATCTGGCGCAAAGGTCCCGAGAGTGCAGAGTGCGGTCCGACTTCAACTAAGACGCTGTTTATTCCTTGAGACTCCAGCAGCGCTTTAACACCCGTGTTAAAGAGAACTGGCGACTCAAGATTGGAGCGCCAGTACGCAGCATCCAGGGAATCGCCAGTAACCATCTTACCAGTCACTGTAGAGAGGAATGGCACCAACGGGGCTTTACTAGTGATATGCGGTGCGAGCTGACATTCATAATCCTCGCCTATCTTTTTCATGTGATCTGACAACTGACATTAGTAAACGGAGAACGGAAATTGGATGACGGTATCATACGTGAATGGTATGCCATGTCGACTTGTAGGCGTCTCGCAATCACGTCCGAGTGATCATATTTAACAGCTTGAACAGCTTTCTCGATCTTGTCTTCATCACCGGACAGGGTCGTGTTGGAGGGACTATTTTCGCAGGCGATCACAACACCATCGACCAAGTACGGCTGAATATCGTCTACACCGAGGCCAATAGCTGCCATTGCCCCTAGAGTTCCGGTCGACTTCTTGGTAGCCCTGCCGCGAAGATAGGCGCAGATGATAGCCTCTTGCATGGTTAAGGCACCACAAGCATAAGCTGCGGCGATCTCGCCACTTGAATGCCCCAGGACAGCAGCGGGCTTGATACCCCAACTCCGGAGAATGTTTACAACTAGTATCTGAACGGCAGTGCAGAGAGGCTGGGAAAATTCAGCCTTGTATAGCTGACTCGAATCGTTGGATCGTAGTAGTTCTTCTAGTAGTTCTACTCAGCAAGCTGTATTACACCCTGACGAGAGATGATCGCATACCTGAGAGCCTCCAAATCGGAGACAATTCTTGACCTAAAGTTGAGAGGGCCTGCTCCATCAGCTGAAGGTCCTGCATGGCTCCGGAATATTCTGACAATAGCGTTGCACCCATGGTGGGCCATTGGGCTCCCTGGCCAGTGAAAATGAACACGACGCTCGAAGTAACCCCGGTAGCTTTCACTGGGGTAGAAAACACAACGTCTTTCGTGTTTAGGCCATCGACAACGGCAAAGGTCCGGTAAGTGAGGTGTTCGCGGCGAATACCCAGCGTGTATACAGCATCGTTGAGATCCTCGGGATGATTGGCGATGAAACGGCTACAATCTCCGGCCCCGCGGCGGGCTGATTCGACGTCATTGGCCGTGAAAACCAGGAGGTGGCTACCCTTTGGAATTGCCTTTACACCTTTATTGATGCCAAACGAGGCTGCAGAATCTATGATCACGTGGGCATTAGCACCACCAACGCCAAAGGAATTGATACTGGCACGTTCATGGCGGTCCTGTGGCCATGGAACAGCATCTGTCGGAACGCGAAGACCTCCTTTGGCAAATGGAACTATGATATATTAGGGCCTCGTTGCGTCTAACAGGGAGCGGCAGATTCGTTACTATTGGGATTTGGTTGTCTGAACTTGATATTGGGCGGTATTGTTTTATTCTCTAGTGCCATTATACACTTCAAAAGTGAAGTAAGCCCAGATGCACCTTCGGAATGACCTAGGTTTGGCTGCGAAAGAAGGGTCAGTTGATGTTGCGCATGTCAAATTACCAGAGAGGAAAGCATATATACCTTAACGGATCCAATATAGACGCCACCCCCTTCACCAAAGACATTGGCTACCGCCTTGGCCTCTTCTGGGTCTCCGCTGGAGGTTCCCGTAGCATGACATTCAAAGAAGCCTGTCCTGTATATCTCATTTCCAAGGCCGGCGGCGGCGTATGACGCGCGGATAAGATTTTCACTAGATAGTACCAAGTATTAGATATAGTGGCATAGTAAGTAATTGCCTCATCAAGTTTGCAGGACCATGCAGAAGCACAGCTTTGCCAAACCGGGATATTTAAGACTGGACAGTGCATACTGAGCATCAGTACTGGGTTTTGTCAAACCAGGAGTCTTGCCATCACAATTACTGGCTGAACCGCGGATTACGGCGCGAATTGGATTTCCATCGCGGAGAGCATCGTCAAGCCTCTTCACGTATATCATACTAATGGCCTCTCCGCGTGCATAGCCATCGGCACTGGCATCGAAGGATCGCGATGAAGCGCTCTTGCTCAGTACCCCAACATTGAACATGGTCTCAACCTCTTAATAATGAATCAGGTCAGTATGGATACGAAGTTCTGATGAACGAGAAAATTATCTCACTGGCGGGATTCATGATCAAGTTGCACCCTCCTATCAGGGCACTAGGTATTTCACCTGCTTGCAGAGCTTGGCAAGCTAGATGGAGGCCGTATAAAGAGGCTGAACACCCGGTTCTCAACACCAAGCTACGCTCTATTAGTTGGCAAGCACGAGGTAGCCATGCGGAAAGTTGGATGCCTACCTTGGCCCTTTCAAATCATACTCATATGAGATTCTATTTGCCAGAAAAAAGTCACCCGAGCCGGTAAGTTTGTAAATATGAAGATCCTGCCGGTCGTGGTACTGAATATCATTCCAATCCTCACCGAATGTGCCAACGTAAACGCCTACCTTTTTCCCACGCCAGGATGTCTCTCCCGCGCTTTCAAAGCATTCTCTTCAAGTTTAAAGTCAGGATTCGTAGAGAGTGGTTGAGTTCAGGAGACGATCACTTGCCGAGTAAGCTCTAAAAGGATGCGCTGCTGTGGATCCACGATGCCCAGCTCTGCTCGCGTCATGGAGAAAAGGCCTGAGTCAAAGGCGGCAAGGTCCACATGGTCGAGCATGTAAGCGTGTGTTCTCCAGTGAGGCTCGTCGGAGCCTGTATCGACAGCCTCCTTCCCATCATCAGAAACGGCTCTGCCCTGTGGAGGACGGGTAGTATACCGCTCGGCCGGAATGCGGGCACAACCATCGCCTTTATTAATAAGAAATTCCCAAAGTTCTTCGGGCGAGCTAATGCCACCAGGAAGTCTTGTGGCCATGCCACAGATGGCTATGGGGACTGGTTCTCTTGGATTAGGGCTGTCATTTGAGTTTGAATCTGTCATTAGTCTTGTTATGGACGCGCTCTCTGTAGTCAAAGGATCTGAAGGCACCAGGTCATTGTCATACTCGCTCACTTCCATGACAGCGACCTCAGCCATGATGATCGATGTTGAAGTAGAGTGAGGGAAAAGAGCGGGAAACGAGGTTGTTGGTTCCGTTGCTCAATCACACCAAAATTGGGCATTAGTATGTGTATGAGGGGTATTCAACCCAACGACTTCGCTTGTTAGAAGACTATTCGAAGTTTTACTCCATAGCGAAACGGACACAGTAGAGCGATACTTATTTTATGCGAGAATTAGGCATTTCTTGCATAATCGCCCCGGCGTGTTGCATGTCAGGTATTCTCAAATCCATGCCGATACTTTCCATCGAAATTGGGGTTCTACATCTAAACTCTCCGGAAGCCAAGATGCAGGATCTCCCGAGCCCGTGGTCACGTTGTGGAGGACTAGGCCCTGATACGCATATCGCTGCCACGAATGCCCACTCGAGTCGTAACAGGGTACTAAGATTGTCTTTGGCAATTGGATAGCCTGGTCCTAGGTCGAACGTCTTACATTTCTACGACGGCGATTGACGATGAGAATTCGTACCGCGGCGAATAGATAGATCTATGACAAAAACGAGCAAGATGTTTGGGTTGTAGGCACGCCATATGCGCGTGTGATTTCTCGCCACGTCGATATTTGTCGGGGCCGTATCGCACCGCGAGCCAGGCTTCGTAGGGGTTAGCTTACTCCTCGATGTATCTACGGGGTGGTGTGCGTAGATTGGCCGTATGTCGGTAGTCGATTGTAAGAGACTGATCTAGCCGGAGTACGAAAGCCGGCGTTGTCGAAAGCTGGGCAAAGCAGAGGGCAAAAGATGGGGGATGATCGAGCTGAGATGGAAGAAGCTAGATCAACCACCGCTAGTGAGGACTTAGCCAAATAGAGGTCTGCCCACGAGTGGGTGGGGCATAGGCATTTGGACCCTACCAGTGGCTCTGCACTGGTGTGCTGACCGCAGCTTCCATTGCAGCCATCCCGGGCAAACGCTACAGAGCTAAGTACCCTCTCCATGGATTTAATAGGGTCGCTGTAAATGTTCCATGCAGCTCGGCTCTACCTAGGCGTTTCCCCAACCTTGGTAGGCGTACGTCGGCAAATAATATTGAGTACAGGTATTCTAGGCGTGCTCAAGACCCGAACGCCAATATCCAAGTTGGTAATCAGCCAAGTATAAACGATACAGGGGGCAAATATGAACACTAAGTGCACTGCAGAATAGGTAGGCAGAATATGGTGAGATAAGGCTGACTCGGGGCACGAGCTAACCGAGTTAGGTACATTGGCATTGACGGGCACTACGGTACCTAGGCGCTAGTGGAATCTAGTGGAGTACCTGTGTAGTGTACACTACGAAGTACGACCTGGCAGATAAGATAAGACGATCGATTTAGGCCTTTTCAGCAATACGCTGTGAATTCGTCAATTTGCTCTCGGCCTTCGTGTTCGCGGGGGTAAACAAGTCCCGATGCAGCGACATGATGTCAACCTGAGGGCGTAGACGGGCAAAGATCTTCAGATCCTTTGGCTTGCGGTTCAGACTCGGCTCATACTGCAACTCGTAATCGGGATCGACGAGCTCAAAGTCGAAATTCTGAAACAAGACGGCCACGGCCACCGTCGCCTCTTGCATGGCAAAATCACTTCCGATGCAGTTTCGCGGACCGTGACCGAACGGCTTGAAGGCGTTCTTGGGCAGTCGTCTGACCTTTTCCTCGGTCATCCTCTCAGGTCGAAACTCGGTGGCGTCGTCGCCAAAGACGGCCGGATCCCTGTGCAGTGCAGGGATGAACACCAATGCAGACTGTCCGCGATGTATCTCGTACCGGCCCCCGAGAATAACGGGAGCGCCATCATCCACCAGAGGTGTGACGGCAATCATCTGCGCAGGTGGCTCGAGGCGTAGCGTTTCAAGCAGACAGGCCTTGACGTATGGCAAGGCATTGAGATGGTTAACCGTCATGGCGCCACCCTCAAGCACGCGATCGATCTCTTCCTGCACCTTGGCGTAGGCCTCGGGGTTGCGGATAAGTTTCAATATGAGAAACGAGAGGAGGCCTGCGGTTGTATCATGACCGGCAAACAAGAAGGTTATCATGTTATCGATGATCATTGCGTCCGTGAGCTGTTTGCCTGTGACAGGGTCGCGGCGGTGCAGCATAGCCGTGAAGACATCCTTCCTATCGATTAAATTATCGCGTTCCAGACGACGGCGTCGGGCGAGTGCTTCTGCGCAGAAAGACCTGATAAAGTCGTTATTCTCGTCGAACTGACGGTTGGCCGTCCACTGCATCCACGTGTACCATGCGGGCCTGTTCGAACGGCGCTGGATCTCGGCAAACATGGTACCGAAACGTTGTACAAATGGGTGGAACTCGTCGTGGTAGAAAGAGTTCAAACGTGTGTCCATGGCCGTCAAGGCGATAGAGTCAAGCGTTAATCGCAGGAAATCGGCCGACACGTCAATCTGGCTCTCCGGCCCGTGCCGCGCCCACTTGAGCGCCAGCTGGGACGTAATATCGAGCATTTCCCCAAACATATGTTTAACGGCCGTCGGTGTGAAGGCGGGGTTCAAAGTTCGACGTGCCTGCCCCCAGCTCTCATGAGCCGTGTCGGCTGTGAAAAGACCGTGGGGAAGCACTTCCGCCAGAGCCCTTATTGAGCCCATGATATGTTTCGCGAACTCCTTGCGCGAGTACACCTCATTGATGAGCTCTCGAGAGCATAGCAAGATCCTATCAGTGCCACCAAGGTGCAGTTTGAAAATGTGACCCCATTTATCGGATAGTTCCATGAAGCTTTGCATTGTGTTGTTGAGGTCGATGTCTAATAGGTTACCGATAAGCGGCCAGCCGGGCGGGCCTGGAATTTTTTCCATGGCATTGCTATCCAAAGGGGTAGTAGTGTAATATTATCACGAAGAAGGAAATGGGAGAGAAGTGACGAAAGATGGCAAGTATGAATAGTTCTTCCCGTAGTCGCAGCTAGTAGTCGTTAGAGTATAGCGATGAAGCTTACCTGGTAAAGGAAGACAACCCTGCATGGTGTACATGATTAAGACACCTAGTCGCATGGAGAACGGATCGTCTTACAGGTAGACATTAGCACTTCCGTGTGGTGTTAATGTAACAGAACTCGTGGTGGAACGATAGATGCTAAGAAGCAACCCTACATATATACGATATATTAGTACTAGGCTTCAGCATGGGTGGAGATATCGTGCGTCTCATTATTGCTACCTATAGGTAAGATGCTTATCTATCAAAACATGTGAAAGCGGTCAGAAGTTTTCCAGGGTGTGAATTGATGGGGCCAGACAACGAGGTCCTGCATGCGAGCTCGGACGGTGCCCGTGTAAGTCGCCTGCCCCGTCTTGGCAGGCAATGTAGGCGACAGTAGCCCAAGTTGACGACTATCAACTTATAGCCTACTTCGATTCGTCTACCTTCTTCACCGTTCATCTTCATTACGCAGATTCAGGAGATCCAAAAATTAGATCGCCATGTCGAAAAGTGAGAAGAACGATTCCTCGTCTGTAGACCGGACTGAGAAGCTGCAGGCAAACACTCCCGACCCGGAATTGGTCGAGGTCCGTGAGAATGAAGGCGATTTCAAGGCGGGAAAACGGGAGATCCTGATCCTTGGGACTATGGCTGCGCTTAATGTCATTCTTTCCCTGGATGCCACGGTTCTCCCCCCCGTGCTACCAGTAGGTACATCTCATCTCGGCTCCTCACCCATTTCAGGCTTAGATTTGAGCTGATAGCAAGCTAGAGATTGGCTAGAGAGCTGAATGGTTCGGCAATCGAGACATTCTGGACCGGTAGCTCTTATCTCCTAGCCAATGCCGTCTTCATACCCTTCCTCGGAGCCCTGTCGGATCTTGTGGGCCGGCGCATGGTGTTGCTCTTTTCCGTCGTCATGTTCACGGTCGGAACCATCATCTCCACCCTCGCGACTAACTTTACGGTGCTGCTAAGCGGACGTGCCATCCAAGGAGTCGGCGGTGGCGGCATCTACACGCTATCGTACATTGTCGTGTCCGACATTATCCCGCTCCGCCAGCGGCCTAAGTACATCGCGATCATCCTAGCGGGCTGGGCGCTAGGAACCGTCATCGGCCCCGTAACGGGCGGTGCTGTCGCCGAACATGCGCAATGGCAGTGGATCTTCTACATCAACTACCCCTTCTGCGCCCTCGGCCTCCTGTCCGTACCATTTGTATTCCGAAATCTTAAACTACAAAACCAGCCGCCCCTACTCACCGCCATCGCTCGGGTTGACTGGTTCGGGAGCTTCCTCTTCGTTGGCGGGGTCTCTAGCCTTCTAATAGGGCTGACATGGGGTGGTGTTCAGTATAGCTGGAGCTCGTATCAATCTTGGGTTCCTATCCTCCTCGGTGGCATTGCTACGATACTCTCGCTTGTGTACGAAGGATATGTCCCGGCCGCACCATTTATCCGACTGTCGGTATGGAAGAACACGTCAGCCTGTCTCGTCTTTGTGTTGACTCTCATCGGCGGCTTTGAGCTTTATTCGCATCTCTACTACCTCCCATTTTACATGATCTCCGTCAAAGGCCTAAGCACTACCTTGACAGGTGTTTATATAATGGCAACAACACTGCTCGTAGTGCCGATCAGTATAGTCTCGGGACGATTGATGACACGCTTTGGCTCATTCTTGTGGGCGGTACGACTCGGCTTTGCTTGCCTCGTCGTTTCCAATGGTGTCCTGCTTCTGATCAATCAGTATCGCAGCCTCGTCGCGCATCTGTTCCTCATCCTGACCATATCCGTTGGCCATGGTTTCCTTGTCATATCGCTCAACATAGCCACGCAGTCCATCGCTTCCACACGCGATGTAGCCTATGCCGTCTCCATGTTTACATTCGTGCGCCAATTCGGTGTCTGCCTCGGCGTGGCTATCTGTGGAACCGTCTTTCAGAACGTACTCTTACATGCTCTCGAGCGGTATGGGTTCCCACATGATGTGGCGTTAGAAACTGCGCGAAATGCAGCAGCTTTCTCCGGTCCGTTAACTTCAATGCCAGACGGGCCTAAAAAGACTGCGTTCCTGGACGCTTTTGTCGAAGCTTTTCACGGCATTCTGTATCTTCTGCTTGCCCTAGCTGCGTTGTCGCTTCTCTTATCTTTATGTGTCAAGCATCATGACATGAATAAGCAGCTAGACTCGGAACATCAGCTAGAGGATAGGGCCTCCCCTAGCCCTGCTTAATCTTTGGGCCACCTGTTCATTCAAATATGACACTATCCGAAGCACTATGTGCGGTGGTTCGATACTTAGATACAAGCTGGAGTTTTTGGTAGCCGCATTTACTGGAATCAACATTGTCTGTTTAACCCCCTTCCTGACCTCGACGTGCATGGCGTTGAGCTGTATACTTGGTATTATGTGTAATTATGATATAGACTTTTACCAAAATAACGATACGCATTTCCTTTACATCCTAATCATCATGACAGTTTACAATCTGGGTATGCACAGTCTGCTAGAAACTCGTCGGTTGTGTTGGTAGTTGTTAATTAGAGCTGTGTCGTATCAACCAAGATTCATTGGAGGCCATCACCAAAAGGGGCCCAGGGGCTTCCGGGAATAAAACATCTGGACGTCTCAAGCCGGTAATAGACGGAAGGGTCTGGAGATATGATGCACTGCTCAACAAGGATCTCTTTACCCTTTCCCCGACGACGATTACTTAAATGATATGTAATATAGTATAGGATGTCGACTGCCGCATGCCGTGCATGTAAATATTAAGCGAGCGTGGCTTTTTGCTATTCAATATCATATGAAGTCTGGTATGGTCGGCATATCAGCACCCCAGGACATTTGTGAGTGGGCCGTAATCCCTGGAGCAACAATACTCCATGCCACACTCAGCAGCTGCAGGTCTTTCCAAGGCCACATAGCAATGATGGCAGTGGCGCATACACTGTAGGTCTCGATCTGAGTAGTAGTACATGATGGTTGCTGTGGCCGGATGGGAATATTGCCGTATTGTAGTAGTATTAATGCCACCTTATATATGAGTTCTCGACCGGGGTAGTAGTCCAGAGTTGTAAAGTCATGGGTCGCTGAGCGTTTAACTCGGTATGCCCCGAAGGCCATTCGGAGCGGAGTGGGGGTCGTGGCCCGCACGAACTACGGTGCATC
Source organism: Nemania serpens (assembly GCA_022578855.1). Classification (NCBI taxonomy): domain Eukaryota; kingdom Fungi; phylum Ascomycota; class Sordariomycetes; order Xylariales; family Xylariaceae; genus Nemania; species Nemania serpens. The sequence continues at coordinate 100,809 of MU396711.1, read as the reverse complement.
TCCGATATCCCCAGCTTAGATGCATGATATATGTATCTAGGATCGATACTAGGGAGAGGATGGGCTATATCGTCTTCCAACTTTGCCATTGCATGTAGGTTTTGGCTTATTGTGGCATTTTCGGTACCATAACCAAGTGAGGCAACTCGAGGTCATGGCTAGAGCACGCGACCTACTTTGAAGGTCACAGTAACAATATCCCTCTGCAGACGCACGTAATAAACTACCAAAGGGGCAGTTGGGCTTTATTGAATATCAAGCGAACCACCATGTCACTACGGGACGAGGGCTGAGTTGCCGACCGCTTGACAGCAAGTCCATGCATCTCCATGCATCTCCTAGTAAGAGGCAATCAATGTTGCATTACAGTGGCGTTTAAGGACTCAGTACCGTCTGCCAAGCCCGCCCTCACAAATGAGAGCCGGTACACGAGTGGAGATGATACCACATTGGGTATGCTCGGGCGCTATAACATGAACGTGTTTTTTCAGCTTCGCCTAATTAGCCAGTCGGTCTCCGTATCTAGGAACTACGGTATCATGCTCGATGGGCTCAACTATCACCGCCGAGTGGAAAAAGGTCAGCTGCACGAGGGCGAAGGGTGAGGTATGCGTAGGAAGATGGGGAGGGGTCGCTTGAGTAGAATCGAGTAGAAGAGACGACTGTTATTCGCTCCCCCTCAACATCTTGATATACCGCATCACGTTCTCCATGCGAGGTCCTTTTCCAAGCCACATCTACTATGTGATTGGCACCACCTGTTTAAAAGTGTATTCCGCAACACCACGAATTCCGAATTCTCTTAATCCGGACTCTTCCCCCCACTGTGCTGGGCACAGAGCTTCGAAAAGTCGACCTGATTTCTGCTTACAGAGCTTCTCACTGGGTATAGTCTGTCATGTCGGTACCTTCATTATCCCCGGCGGATTTTGCCGCGTGGTTCAAGAGTCTTCCCGAATGCGGTGTAGGTCTTACCTGCAAAACGAAATCGTGTGTTGTGAAAGTCGTGTTGACATCTCATCAATTCAGGCCAGTTGCCTCGGTGAGGCTATTAGCACCCAGTCGAACTGCTCTCTCACAGATCCAGCATGTTCTTGTGCCAGCCCTGCCGTGCAGGCGGCGGCGGGAGCGTGTGTCCTTCAGTCATGCACAATACCAGAAGCTCTTGCTACCCAGAATCTAACCAACTGGTTGTGCGGCGTCCCATCCCACGACGACCGAACATTCATTCCGGTCATCTACACCTTTGTCATATTGTCGTCCATCATACTCACACTACGCTTTGTCGTTCGATTGACTGAACGGATTCCGTTATGGTGGGATGACTATTCGGCCCTTGTGTCTGTTCTCATCTCGATCGCGTTCACCGTTTTATGCGGAGTCTGTATGCTGATCCCTTTCCCTCTGCATGCTCGTCGTCGTCGTCATCATCGTCGTCTTCTAACCTTTTGCAAGTTGGTGCGCTAGGAGTAGGTCGCGAATTATGGGCCGTACCGCAAGAAAATATTCAGCCCATCCTCATCGTATGTCTTCATCACTCAATTCTACGAGCCGAGGCATCATCTGACATCTATCTCCCTTCGTAGCTATTTTGGGCAGCCCTTCTATGTTATGCCACCTCACGATTCTTTGTCCGCGTCTCCATCAGCCTGTTTCTGTTGCGCATCTTTCGCGTATCCGGTGCTCGGCCGATCATCCTCCTCACAATGGCACTTAACCTGGGCATCACCATCACTTATGTATTTTGCATCATCTTCCAATGTACCCCTGTATCATACTTCTGGAATATATGGGATGGCTTACATGAAGGAAAATGCATTAATCAATGGGCCCTGTTCCTATCTGGTGGCGTCCTAGCCACCTCATTAGACGTCGTTCTAATCCTCCTGCCCATCTACTGGATCTCTCAACTGCAATTCTCAAATTCCAAGAAAATTGCAACTCTCGCCATGTTTTCTCTTGGTATAGTGTAAGTCTTGACCGCTCATATCCATATCTTGTACCAGAGCACTTATCCATGCCATGATCCCATCGCTGACGTATCTCCATTTAGGGTTATCATCACTAGCATTATGCGTATAGTATCGTTATATGCGTTTACGCATTCGGAGAATGTCACGCAGAATCTCACCAAGCTCGCCATCTGGGGCGGACTGGAGCTCTACGTCGCCAACATTTGTGCGTGCCTGCCGAGTCTGCGGCCATTGGTCCTGCTGGGCGTCTCCAACTTCCGAGCATGGAAGACAGGTGCATCAAAGGGCTCCAGCTCCGGATCGTTTGGTATACTTGACTACCCTAGTCGAGGAAGTGAGAAAAAGAAGCTCCCAAGCGATGACGGCAAGAACGTATCGCATTTAGAGATGTTTACCGCAACCAGCAATGACGCCAGTATATAGAAAAAGTTAGCTACCTAGAATGGGTAGCCCTCGGGGCGAATGTTTTGTCAAGGTTCAGCGGCTGAACTGACAGCAAGTGTATATATTACCCGAGGGAATTCTAAGGCAACAGGCGAAGCTTGGTATATTTTTAGACAAAGTCATGTACAATTAATCTTACGAGCATAATGAACAATGAACCATACGGTATAGAACAATGAAAGAGATCAGTCTCCCGCTTGTCGGCATACTACAACAAGCATTGGCGAATCGATAACAAAGAACAAAGACAGATGGTCAACATAAAACCACGTCATCCTTTCCGGTGCATACTTTCAGGTCTATCATACTCTACTGCAGTACTACTTGACACAGGAGCAAGAAGAGCGCAAGTCATGACGCAAAAAGATTCGCCGGCGAAGGAGTGCCTGTATTTTGCTTACGGCTCAAACCTGTCAACAGCGCAGATGCGAAATCGATGCCCACTTTCAACTCCGATAGGCCTGGCGCACCTTGCCGGCTGGACTGTAAGTGACCCCTACCGCTATGTTCTTTCCCCCCTAGCTGGACATTATGAGCGAACTTGAGTCATTCACACTCTAATTATGCCTCATATTATAAGTGCTAACCGCGAAGGCCATAGTGGATCATCAATGAGCGTGGATATGCGAACATCGTGTCACATGAGCATCAGGGCTCAGTATCGGACTTTCAGAATATTCATCAAGATTCCTTAACGACTGCTACGAACAGCCTGGAAGCCAAAACTGCTGTCATCAAGGACCATGACCCGCTCAAGAAGCAGTCACTAGAAGTTGTCCCACGAACAGGCGTCTATGGACTAGTATACCGACTGCACCCTGATGACGAAAAGAAGCTCGACATTTGCGAAGGAGTGGGATACGCGTATGAACGAGAGATGCTGGAGATTGCATGGGTTGAGGCCCCAGATCCGAATATTGCGCAAGGTCCATCGTCGATCACGGCCGAGGTCGAATCAGACGTTAAATTCAAACGACCGACTGCAAAAGAAGAGGCGCAACATGATAGGGAAGAGAGGTTGCGAATTTCGAGTGATAACTTTCGAGCACTCGTATACGTCGACTTTCTTCGGGTCACTCCTTCAAATCCTTGGGAAGAGTATATCGATCGGATGAATATGGGTATTGAGGAGGCATTGAAGGCATGGGGGTTACCATTCTCATACGTGGATGATGTCATCAGACCGTTCATTCCAGCACCTGGTAATGGATGTGAAGTCGAGGCTGTGTGAGAGTGAGAGGTTGCATGGCAAGTAAGGACGATGCCTAATCTCGATACATGTGGAAATAGACTAGACCCAGACGCACGATGAATGGCGAGCATAAAATAGCTGGCGATACTTTGAGAGATTACTGTAAAGAATGCGACGGTGGGCAATAACCACGCCCACATGATGATCGATGGCAGCTGATTCTCTGAAACTTGAAGAATATGGTACCCTCCTTATGCATTGTGACTAGACCGAACACACTGGTAAGGGAGCTCATAAGGCAGCCCCCTGACAGAGTTCTACCCGAGACGTTGTTGCTATTCTTTCATGAAACGCTAATAACAGAACCTTCTGCTTATCTAGCCCTTTCCATTTGGGATGATCTCGATATCCCACCCTGTGTTATGCATTCGGCCTCACATCTATCGTGATATGTTCGCTATCACGCATTTTACATGTGGTAGGCGTCGCTGGCTGACGAAACTCGAGGATTTAGTTGAACGCAATTAGGGTTAAACTCTGCTATGGATATAGCAAGTGAGTCTCCGAGTGCAGTCGTTGTAATTCACATGTGTCACGATACGGCGAGAGAGGAAAAGGGGGCGGGGTTGAAAGTTCAGCATAGAACCAACCACCCTACGATTCAAACTATTCTTCTAGATTCTCAACGATGAATAAGCGTCGTGACTTATTTCCTTCCAGATAGCTCAAATGATCAATCTGGTGATCATATCCTGGGGTGGTAAGCCGGAGCGTACAGACAGGCGACAGGAGACAAGCACCTGTATGCAGATCACACTCTGGAGACCTAGGTGTAGGCACTTCGCCGAAATTCAATAGTATAGAGTCAAAATAGAGCACTGAGCAGTTGGCAGAAGTAATTGACTCCCGTGAGTTGGCTAATTGATTAATTGATTGATTGATTGTTGATTGATAGTATTGAATGTCGTCGGGGTATTCCTAACGAAAACCCAAGCCGCCGCTGGCAAGGGTTGGCGAAACCAGCGTGAGCTAGAAAAGAGCCTATAAATACATAAATAAACATATCCTCCTCGACATAACCGATGATTTTGCAGAATGCAGGCCGCAAGTGACCCTTCTTCAGTGGTGGTGGTGCCTGCAGACATGATTGTGGCGGTGTCGTTCTGACTTGTGCCTGAACCACCGGTACGTGGTGATGATCCATTCCTTGCGCCACTTTCTGCTATATAGCCGGCCAGATTGGTTTTCGCCGCAATAGTTCTTTATGATTCTCTCTGCCTCGTTCAGCTCGTCTTCAGGGACGGGGTCCCAGTGATTGTCCTTCAAGTTGCAGACGATCCATGCCACGGCGTCGGTTGCATTCCTTGGCAGCGACACCTGCGCATGGTGATTTCTCGGATCTATGATCCAGTGTGAATCTGCCCACACAATCATGGCCTCCTTGGCGGCTTGGGAGTTCGCAGGTGATAGTTGTTCGCCGAGACATGTCACTTCCGCGACAGGTATCTTCCGCGCTTCTAGGGTGGCGTCGGGTTCTATGCTAGGCGTATTCGGTTCTGTCGACGTAGAAGTTGAGGTTGTCCTGTTTAGAGGCATGGACAACACTGTAATTATTGTGCCAATGGCGATAATAAGGGATATAATGTGCATGGTGCTGATGTTGAATGGACGTTGTCTGTAAATGATGGGTGGATATGTCGAGGGAGTGGGGGATAGATGGAACAAGTGAGGAGCCTGAGCTGGAATTTGCGCGCCTTAAATAAAAGCGCCTTGAAATAGAGGTGAGCATCTTGCTCTGCTTGTGATAGCCTTTCCGTGTATTTTATGATGATATTTGATAAGCTTCTGAATACCATGCGTTTAGTAGTCAGCATTAGCATGCGTGTATTGGCGTTATGGTTCTCTGACCGTAGTTTCGAGACCTTCGCGTTTGGATACGTGTCGTACCGTCGCAGGTGAATAGTCGAAATAACTTTGTAGATCTAGGCATAGTTGAGACATGATGTATAATAAGATTTCGATACTCTATCAAGAGCGTCTGCACTTGAATGTTCTGACGGAGGCATGGGGAGATCTGGTGGAAGTAGATGATCAGTGCCTCAGACGTGACGGAGATGTCTAGCATAGTCAATTCAGATGAGATTGCTTCCAGGCATAATAGTCGGGGCATATGGCTCCTTCTATAGACATTCAGAAGCTGGTCCCTCCTATCCCGGTGCTTCAATACCAATCAGGTGCTCCCACCTCGCTTGGTCTCATCTGCACCCATGACGTATCCGTTATGCCGTGACAATATGGCAGTGACCAACTCGTTGAATCATGATTTAGCATATTCGAGGTCGAGTTATCAGCTGAATCCATTGCTGTCACATGATTTTTGCTTTTGTTCAAGTTATAGCCGCGCCCATTGCAGCCTCCTGTATACCAATCACTTATTTGTCATCTTCAAGGTTGATTTCGGCATTCTTAGTAGGTTCCTCCACCTCTAATGCCCGTAAAATCATACTCTGCGGCGACAATGAGCGTGTCTCATGCATGATTCACCATGTCGTGATAGGGAGTGAGATGCGCGGGTCTTTTGTATCGATGTCACCGAGGTGACCTTTAAACAATCGGGTCTAGAATTACGGGAGGCTTCAAATTGCGAGGCCTCGGGCCTATGCTTTCTGCTCACCTGAACTATTAGCTATGTTAAGTGAGTAACGAAACGCCATCGGGCTCGGGAACGTGTTGGCTGGGAACGTGTTGGCTGGGAACGTGTTGACCGGGAACAGCATTGGCGTCAAGCGCCATCGTACCATTAGACGAAAAGCTGGAGGTGTCGGTACATGACAACACGCAGCGCCCCATACTATCAGCATTAGTAATGGCTGCAGGACGTGAATTCGCATGATACATCTGATAATCCATGCTCAAGACAACATGCTCAGGTCTCAAGAAATGTCGTGGCGGGAAAAGGTCATTACCCCAAAGGGCAGCGTGAAGCCAGAGTTAAAGCAATTGATCAGCACAGGCCGTGGCGCATTGTACATTTAGTCTAGGATATTGGTAAACGTCGTCGTAGGGGATGAATGGCGGGTAAATAGCTAGATATGCGCCCTGGTTATGCAGCCCGCGTCGCGCGACGCCACTCTCAGCACTCGCGTCTGGCTTCGCGTGTACACGTGATGTTTGGCAGCGAACTGATCAACCAAGTCGGGCCGATCAATAATTCGAGGCAGAGATAACGGCCGGCTGCGGCCAGTGCCATTTTCTATGAGCTGAAAGCTAATTTCTACGCTTCTATCTAGCTAGAGCCTACCTCCCTGATGTAGTCGTGGCGAACAGCTCTCGAGCTGAATCCAAGGGGGTCATAAGCACTAGATACTGACAATTGGCCACGATAGTAGTCAGATAGCCGGTCTTCATGACAAATAGCCTTTTTATTCCTGATAGCTTGAAGCATCCGCTGTTAGATGTATCACGCATAGGGATACTCGCTATCGAACTAGGAGTGTATCTAAACGTCATAACGCGGTCTTATTGAAAGCAGAGGCTTAATTGACGGTTAAGGGTATTGTAACAGCTCTTAAGGTAGCCAAATGACTCGTCATCTAATTAGTGACGCGCATGAAGGTACCTAATCTATAGAAATGCGATACATCAAAATCTAGCCTCTAGGCGACTGCCTCGAAGACGAGGCGACTGATTGATTTTGCGGCCCCTCTAGCCCACACAAAAGTCGCATGGCCGTGATGACTCTCTCGGAAACCTGTCTCTGGGATAATTGCGAATTGCTCGACACCAATCCGGTCAAGAATGCCCAGAGATTAGGCATCTGGAGAGTTTCGCCGTTAGTATCTTTCTACACCCCTTACTCGGCGTCGTCGTCGCGTATCAGGGGAACGAAATGATGCCCTGTTGTTCGAAGGACCCTCACTCACCACATCTCCCAGTATCGTCTCGTTCATGCTTTCGTTCTCGCTACCATTCACCTCGGACTGGCGAAATTCATTGTACTCCATCGTGCAAATATCCTCAGCCGCCTTCAGTGTTTCGTCTTCGTAGCCGCGACGTTGCCACGTGTTCCAAGCCATCGACTGTTTTCTGAGCTCGGCGAGAAGTTCAGGCAAGCGTCGGTTGCGGCTTAAGCGCTGCTCTAACGCCAATGCCGAGGTTGGGTTGAAGTTACGAGTATAGTAGTGTAAGGCCATAGTATCGAAGCTGTCGAATCCCACACGCTGCGCACAGCTTAGAACGTACTCAAATTGCTCTTCTACCGTCGTTTGCGTGTTGGGTAGGTCATTTCCCGGCCACTGAGTAGGCGCAGTTGTCATAGATGCGGTCATTATTTCGCCCTGATAAGCTGTTGACTGAGGCATACTTGTCTGATGTCTTTCCGTTGTCGCTGACATCGAATCATCAAGATTGGCTCTCAGCTCCAGCTTAGGCTCCCAAGGAGATGCTCGGGGCGGATGAAAGCCTTGAAAGTAACCGGGTTGCCGCCCATCACCTGTCGCTTGGAATAGTTAGTGACATCACGCTGACTTAATTAGGTGGTCTTGAGGCAGACGAGAACAGGTTCGGGGAATTCGTTTTCCTCACTTACCAATGGGATTACTAGTACTATTGAGAATGTGCTGCTGCGAGTTTTGCTCAACCCCCTGAGAGAATTCCTGCGTATCTCGCTGGTGTTCTCTGTAGTATGCTTGCAAGCCATCCATATTGCCGGACAGGTTCATCGGGAGATGCCTCGGCGATGAGGCTTGCATTGAAGCACCCGATGCTGACTCGAGAAGTGGTCTCGCCGGTATATTGAACGAGTTGTTATACGCAAAGCTCGTCGGTCTGAGTGAAGAGTGCCATGTATTAGTCTGACTTGGCCATGCGCCTGAGCCTGTCGTCTTCAACTCAGGGATATCTTGGTATGGCACTTCAATGTTGGGCAGGTCCTTGTCATGGTCAAGTACTGGTGTGACTGCAAGGTCGCCAGTAGGAGGGCCATAGGAGCTTATCCCCTCGTTGCCGCCATCATCTGCTCCAAATTCACGCTGTCGGACACCATACTGTTGCCCTTCTTCCTTTTTCTGCAAGATATTAACTTGCTGCTGTAGATCACGAAGTCGTTGCTTGATTCGAGTACCTGTAAATACGTGAGCTTGGCCGCACATGTGTGAAATATGCCGTAGCTTACGATATGTTCGTTGCGCGACTCTGTTCTGCATCCGTTTCTTGGTCTGGCGATCTATCCCAGATGAATCCGTCGCAGTAGTAGGTAGATCTGAAGGTAATGGTGATGGACTAGGTGAAATCGAACGGGTGCCCATGGTGTGTGTGAAAGTATTGCTTGACGGGAGTCTACTGTCATGAACCAGGTTGTATAAAATCTAGCGATGGCATGACAGGAATGAAAACTTCCAAACACCAACAACACGCGCTTATAGATGTTTTATACACGCGCTTATAGGTGTTTTATAGGTGTCTTATAGACATGTGAGCGATCGTCACCCATGTCCGCGCTTCATCTTAAGGCGGTGGAGGCAACGTAGCCTATAGATATGAGAACTGGCAGGAATGAGCGCTCCGTGTATTTTGAAGGCTGGCGCAACATGATAGCGAGTGGCAAAATGAGAAGAAAAGCAAGATATGTTGTGTTAGGTCAATCTGTCTTGACAAATTCTCACCGCTTATCTAGATGAGCAGAAGGGAACATGACAGCTCGCAACCCTTGCACACCTGAGGATAATCATCATCAAAAGGCGCCGGTAGTCTAAAGACTTGCAGAAATGTTCCTATACGGCAGGACCACCAAGAGTATCGGTCAGGTCCTGGTTGTATCTCGATTAGCGACCTCTAGGTGGCTTCGACAGCTCCATCTTATAGCTCGCAAGCTCCCTTGCCTTTAGGAAAGAAGATGCCCCACAAACATCAATAGTCTTTTCTGAATATCAACATGCGTAACGGGCGTCTCGCATTGAGCCTCCGTCGAGCGTTGATGACGAGAGTCTGGAACCCCTGTCACGGGCCACCGACAGAGCAAAAAAAACATGTTGTTAATGTAACCCGGCCGACCAATCATATACGAATACCAAGGCGCCGACCATCCATCAAGCATGCGCTTCGCTGCCGTTGCTGCATATTCAGCTTGCCATTTTCGCAACATCAAGGTCATGTTATGGCTCGGCAAGCCCGCCCGAGCCTCTCACGTCAAACAAGGACATCACGAAGCTCACTAGCCGGGATCTGACTGGCAATCGGAGATGCACATCTCGCTTGAGATTCTTATCAACATGAATTCACCGTCGGCAATGGTCGGGGATATTTCCTGCGACAATATGTGCAACACTATACGCATGGATATAGTGCGTACGTATGCTATTTGGGCAAGATGAACACCTAAGTTTATCCACATGAATGGTAATCTTAACTTTTTGATCCCATCAATACGAGAGTATCGATAAGCACACCAACCTGTCGTGATCGCGATTTATTGCCCATTTGAGCCTCCACGTCGCAGCAAAGCCACTCTGCAAAACCGACATCACTATTGAATTCACGGGTTACAGCACTTATTCGGCAGAGTCTTTATGATATCCTGTGTAGGGCAGTCTTCTTATACGAGCCGTAGGAATGCGTATTCGGAGATTTGTTTGCATGTAGTTTGTCAAGGTCATAATGAGAGTAGATATCGCATGTTGTCTGGTGGTAGCAGCACAGCTCGAGAAGATCATGGGAACATGTACTATACTAGTCTATTGATTTATACTCCCACCTTTAACTCCTACTCCTAGACGCCGTTCCCTATCCCAGGTTTTTGTTGCCGAAACTATCAACATGGATCCAATTCAATGACGCAGAGGAATATACTCTTTTAGCTGTCAATCATAGGAACCTCCTTCCCCCTAGCGAACGTCTCCTGTATCCTCTCATTCTCCTGGATGCGAATGCGACTCCTCGCCGCTTCCAACCTTTCCACTCCAGCATTGATCGTTTCGATGTGAACACTTAGTGGGATCGACGTAGTATCTGCCAATAACCCCGGTGCAGCGACACGATCTCGCAGATCAGAAACCTTGGTTCGGATGTCGCCTAGGTCATTCACGAGGCTCCACAGCTGCACCACGGCTGACTTTCGCTGTCCGTCAACACGACGCAGTAGAGCTAACTTGGCAGACAGATTTCGTAGACGATTGTTATTCATCCCGAGGAGCGTCCATAATTCTGAGAGCACGTCGCCGCGCTCCTTCTTGACAGCGTTATCGTTACGGACGACATACTCGTGAATCCGCTCGAGATATTCATCAGCATGCGAAAGCAGCCGAAGTATCGCCTGCGCCTCTTGAATGAGGTATTCGATCTTTTCCACGACAAATGCCGAGTGCTCGATATATTTCTCCAGTATTCCGTCTTCGTCGAATGCCACGGGCTGGATGGGAGCTAACACCCACTTGAGGCCTCGCGATAATAAGCTGTCTTGTGCCTCGCGCCTTGTCGCGACCGAATCGATATACCGAGATGTCCAGCGGTTCATGCCAACAACACTGTCGACGGCACCGCCAATGTGCGTATTGAAGGACTGGAGGTCATTGATGATCTGGCGGTGGAGTTCGATATAGCCATCGAATTCGTATATAAGCTCTTCGCGTCCAGGTAAATCGCTATATCTCACCACAGTCCGCAAATCACGCACGGAGGACTCGGATTGTGTCATCTCCATGGGTAGCGAGATGCTTTGTGCCGAGGCTTCTAGTACTTGCTCGAACTGCGCTTGCGCGTTCATGAGTTCATCAAACTCGAGGGGCCGTGCATCGCTCTTCAAGCCAAGATCCAAAGGCGCATCTGGACATAACTTGAGATTGAGGAGTGAGACGCCTGGCATACGGCAGATTGGTTGTAACGACGCTGTGATAGATTGGGTGATCACGTCCTTACCTACCGCAGCCATCCCGATGACCACGTAGAGAGCGAGTAAAATTGCTAGAGGCCATTTCGAGAAGCGGAGAGCCATGCCGGCAACTGACAAAATCCAAGCTAGACAATCGAAGATGAAATCGGGCACCGAGCTCGTAAAGCGCTCATAAACGGTTGGCCGTAGTGAAGCAACGTCGGGGGCGTGGCCTTTGCGCTGCGCACTTTTGGTTGATGTGAAGTAGTCGTGACTACTCTCGTCCGTCGATTCCCGTCTAGGGGCTCTCCTTCGAACTTGCGAAGGGTCATTTGAGACATGACGAATGGTCCTGGACGAACGGGTGCTAGAGTGTCGCGGGCTACTGACCCCGACAGTGGGCATAAAGAATTCCGGGACCGGGGTACGTTCTTTGTCAACAGAAGCGTGCCGTACGGAAGATAGCGAAGGCTGAAAGGGGGCTCGCAAGATGACCTGATCATCGTCGGCATTTTCTGCAAAATCCCGAATGCTGTCCTGAGATGCCTGAGATGCCTGCTCTTGTGATGGTTGTGACGGTAGTGATGAGAGTTGAGACTGTCCACTCGATATGATGAAGTCCTCTTCGAACGAATCTCGAATGATTGTGGTGTCGAAGCTGTCGTTTTCGCCTTCTACCATTCGCCAAGAGCTCTCGACGGGTATCTGTGACCGTCTGGTGCGCGCCATTGCGTCCTTATCGAGTATTCCTGGGGTCTATGCCGGTGGTGTCACGTTTATTATCAATTAACCTGATGGTGCTCTTTGATCGACTCGACGCGATCCTGCGCGCCAACCTGGGAAAAATGTATCACCACACTTTAAACTTTTAACAATGACCCTTATCGCGCGCCCGACAGAGAGTTGACTAGTGGTAGAGTTAATGGGGACGGGCGAGTCCTTATATAGGTGCCAAGAAACGTGGTCAACCTGGGTGAAGCAGGCAGCAGACGGCGTATTGTATCGGTATCCGAAAGCTTCGCGTAAAGGTAAATCTCGATTGAATGACTCATCAAAACAACACGGAACGACCAGCGTGAAGACTGATAAACAAATACAGGGGGTGAGACGGGACACCTCGTGAATCTTGTTGACGCGAAATCGTGTTGGCCAGGTTACAGACAGGTACAGTGAATAGGCATATATAGTTCAAGCAGCAGTCTTATGAAACAACTGAATCACTGCGATCGGGTCAAGCACGATGCGACAATCGGTGGAAAGTCTAGATAGTAGGTACTGTACTGTATTTGGCCATCAATCGCGAGATGATGAGGTTAGATAAGGTAGGCAGGCAGGGCAAGGCATAGACATGGTTCGGTATCGCCACTATGTATGGAAAGTGAAATGTGGGTCAGGAGACCGAGCTGGTCACATGGGTTCGCGACCCCGGCACCTCACTCGCGGCGTGTCCTGTTCCAATTCGATGACATCAGGGCCCCTCTGTCACGGTTTCTTCTCCACGCTCACCAGCCACAGCTAAGCCCCATCGCAGACAGCCCCTCGGCCGTTGATGTGGTGCGGGTGGCCCCACTTTCACTGTCTTGTACCTGAATCGGACTCACCATCTGATTATCAGCATGAAGTCGATTGTACCCTTGACCGATTGGCAAGATGCTCTTCAAAAGGGCAGCAACTGCCTGTATCCGCCCTCGTATCCTGAATCGATCATATCGGATACGACATAACCAATGTTCACATCAACTCCTCCTACAACGCAGCTGCTCGTCGCATGCCACGACCACGAACACGACTCCGACAACTGCGACGGTCACGACAGACACAACAGACACGACAGACACGACGGTCACGACGGCCACGACGGTCACGACGGACATCGTAGAAGCTTCAGCAATCCCACCTCCTGATCACAGACAGCTCGCCACGCAGCAGGAATTGTTCACGACATCAATATACAGCCCAGGCTCCCCGATCCTCCTACCAAACGGCGCAAGAATCTTCAATCGTCTCGTCGAGTTCTTACGCCAGCAATACACCCGCTATGGCTTCGACGAAGTCATCACTCCGACCATCTACAAAAAGGCCCTGTGGAAGATGTCAGGTCATATGGAAAACTACGGCGATGACATGTTCACGGTGACCGGCAAGTCGCCATCGCGGAGCGACACCACCGAAGGCGGCGAGGCGGACGAATACGGCCTCAAGCCCATGAACTGCCCCGGCCACTGCCTGATCTTCGCATCGCAACGACGAAGCTATCGAGACCTTCCCCTTCGATACGCCGACTTCTCCCCCCTCCACCGAAACGAGATCTCGGGCGCCTTGAGTGGACTGACTCGATTACGACGTTTCCATCAAGATGACGGACACATCTTCTGCAGGCCCTCGCAGATCGAAGACGAGATACGGATGACTCTTCATTTCGTGCGCGTCGTCTACTCGACCTTCAAGCTCGGACCCTACAGATTAGCTCTGTCGACGCGACCTGCAGATCACTACATAGGGACAAAAGAAGAATGGGAAACTGCCGAGGGTGCATTGAAAAGGGCGCTGGTCGATTCCGGCCAGGATTGGACGATAAATGAGGGAGACGGTGCCTTTTATGGCCCCAAAATCGACATCATCTTGCAGGATTCCGACGGGAAAGAGCATCAGACGGCGACTATCCAGCTCGATTTTCAAATGCCGAAACGATTCAAACTAGGATATGTAGCCCCGGCGCCCGAGCACGAGCGGCGAGGGGAAATCACTACCGACCCCGACCTGCTGAATAGGTCCGGTGACGTCACGCCGGTCCTCATTCATCGGGCGGTTCTGGGCTCGGTAGAACGATTGATGGCTCTGCTAATCGAGCATTACAACGGAAATTGGCCTTTCTGGCTGAATCCCAGACAGGTCATGATCGTTACCGTCAATGACACTCAGTCCGTCATGAACCATGCCAGAAGGATCCAGGATGTTCTTACGGGAAGGCAAGGCTCGTCGCTAGACAAACCGCTCAGTCAAGTAACCAATTTTGCGGTAGACATTGATTCCCGGCGTACACCCGTCGGTGTCAAAGCCCATCAGGCAAAACAGAAGGGCTATAGTGTCATCGTCACAGCCGGGCCACGACAGACATCCACTGGGACCATTACATGTGACATGTCGCGTTTGGATATTGAAGACGAGGCATTCAAAGGAAAACATGTAGAGATGTGGCCGTCAGACTTGGTCGAAATACTCAAAGCGCAGGCCGATGCGTATCTATGATTACTGTACAAATAACCATCCCTCGGATCATATTCCCATTATTGAAGCCCTGATAGACGAGCACCTCGAGGTGGATTTGGTCATGTTCGTGATAGGCCATACTGCTTTCATGTAAGGTTATTGTATAACAAATCTCCAAGAGGGAATACCATTGGTTTCTCCGGCTTCGAACAAAGCATGTTCGAGGCGTCGACGGAGTTCGAACGCGACACGTTGTACAGGATTAATTCCATCTTTAACGCAGGACATCCCCGCTACCCATTATTACCTGGTACTCAGGGTATAGACCTTTCGTCGTCGTCGTCTTCTAAATCCTTAGAGAGCTCTCTCCTACAAGAAATCGTCAGTTAGAAATGACCCGTGGCAGTCAAGTTTTGCCTGATTGCAAGAGATTCTAGGAGCAGACACGGGACACACCAGATAGATGACAGAAAAGGGCAAAACCTTCAACCGGCAAATACGTACTGTCGGTCTCTCTCTTCTAGTCTTTCTAAAATGGCCAGTGGCCTTGGAATAGTCATGTTAGGTACGTGATCCGCAATCGTGTTTGGCCGGGGCTAGACTTACGCTCTCAACTCGTCTGATACGTACTCGCCTCGTGTTTCGGCCGCCATGACCAGATCCCGACGTTTACGTAGCTGCTCCTTTATATAGGCGACTGTCCGCCTCAAGACGATTCCCTCAGAGCGTCCCTGGCCCGCCAAGCCGGGGACAAGGTCACATAGACGATCGAAGCCAGCTCGTATTGCCTCGCGACGTTTTTGTTCTGTGTCGGGAGATTAGCGCGACGTCCAAACATGTGACCTGAAGCAGGTATAAAAGTAAGCACCTGATGCGATATGGTTTTGCTTTTTCTCCTCTTCCGTTAAGCGTGGTTTGTCGTCAACCACAAGCCCTTGATTATCCCCGTCTTGCGACGACGCCTGCCCATTCTCTGCCATGAGTCCATACAAGTCGAAAGAGAATGGGGACGAAATATCATTTGATTCTATCCAGAATCGTGAAGGAGACATGTGCCTATAAAGCGATGAAAGCCGGTTGTGATTTGGAGCTGCGGATATAGGAAGGGTTAAGGGACAAGAACGTGTTCGACGACATAAAGGGAATAAATAACCTCGGGTCTCCGGAACTACATCGTTAGCACCAGCCAGCTCTAAGTTTTCCCCTGAGGCTCCAGGCACATCAAATCGAGGTAGGAGGTTTAGCTGTAATACTGCAACCTTGGGAAGGTTGAGCTTCGTCGTGACGATGCATGTGACAGTTGCTCCACCTTCTGCAGCTCGATCCAAAGTTCGAGGTGCACTGCAGCCGTCCTAGCGCGCCAGTGCTGAGGTAAGTGCCTACTAAGTACTTACTTACTTTCTAGAAGTACTGACGTACCGTTTACTTACCTAATCTGGTCTGTCCACTGACTCCACTGTAGGAGGCGGTAACCTACCTAGGAAACTACACTAGTGCCGTACAGCTTGCTGCCTATAGCGGCTCTTGGCCGCTGAAGCCAATTAAGCTTGACAGGCACCGCCGCTATCTCATCCTGCGATTGTTCACCTCCCTCCGTCATCGTCCGAACAATATTATCATCATTGGGCGTTAGTCCCGACCAAGAAATCAATTGGCCAGCCGCTGTCCTCATTCCTGCTATCCCACGCTTCTCACATTTTACGGCTTATTCTCAGTTAGCAGTAAAAGCATATAATCAGCGACATGGAGAAATCGCAGCCCCTTTCTTCAGACGACATCCCGTCTGATCCGCCACCCACGTACACAGCATCTACGAAAGAGCATGGCCTTCCCATCCGCCAAACACAGCAACCTCCCCAACCGGGACGGCGTCCCCCACCACCCGCCGCTCTCGAATTGCCCATCCTGAAATACATGCGGACTCATCGTGTCATCCTCGCCTCCGCCTCTCCGAGACGCCGAGGCCTGCTCGCACAGCTGGGACTTCCCAACATCGAAGTCATACCCTCGACGAAACCCGAGAACTTCCCCAAGGAGCAGATGGGCGCGTTCGAGTACGTGTCAGCCACGGCTCAGCAGAAGGCCCTCGACGTATACCGATTGGCGATAAAGCAGGTGGAGGAGGCGACCGAGGCGGCCGACAAGGCGGGAGAGAACGGCGAAGTGGCAGAGGCCACGGAGAACGGGGACGGCAGACCCGGTTTAAAAGACCCCGACCTCGTCATCGCGGCAGATACGGTGATCGTGACGCGGGACGGCGTGATCCTCGAGAAGCCACCTTCCGAACAAGCCCACAAGCGCATGCTGCGACACCTCCGGGACACGCGAACCCATCGCGTCCTGACCGCCGTCTGCTGCATTGCCCCGAAGCTAGACGCGAGCTTCCCGGGCTATGCCATCTCGACACATATCGAAGAGACGAAGGTCACGTTTGCCAAGGCGAGCGACGGGCTACCGGACGACGTCATCGATGCCTATGTGAAGACGCGCGAGGGTGTCGATAAGGCGGGCGGATACGGGGTCCAAGGCATAGGTGGCATGGTTCTTGTAGAGAAGGTCGAAGGGAGCGTGGATAACGTTGTGGGATTACCGGTGAGGCAGTGTCTGCAGCTTTGCGAAAAGGTTGTATTCAAGCAAGATGATGAGAGTGAGGGGGAAGAGGATGACTAGACATTCCGAGTTGATCTGGGGGGGTATTTGGGCGAAAATGTCGGTTATGATAAAACTAGGATGGTATATACTGGCTTCTCTACATAATGACGAATGATATATACTAGAGATAGAAAAGTAAATAAATGCATGGGAACCGCAATACTGTCTTGTATCAGGGCGGGTGGTTGTATAATCTCATAGCGAAGCGAGCATCTAGTGTATAGTGCAATATCCGTGATGGAATCGGTACACGCCATGAAGCCGACTCGCTCGGCCCGGCTTTCTCTAACCTGAGTCTACGATCTTGTTATCTACGGTATCATTGGTCCAGATCCTCCGTCTCGCAATGAGGAGCAGCGTCCGGAAATGTGGAGAGGCCTCGGAGATTTACGCCACGACTAGTCTATCTTCCCCGGGAGTACAAGTCGTGATCATGCTCCCAGATCGGTGTCATGATTCTACACTCAGTCAAGCCTACACCTCGTATTCTCAACACACCTCTCCCGCAGCTTATAATCTTAGTTCACCGCTCTTACACAGCTAGCTCGTTAGATAATCAAGGACGCCGCTCTTGAGTCACAGAGATGTTGCCGACGCTTCCAAGTGGAGTGAGTACCCTCTTTGTCCGTCGCCATGCTGTCGATGTGTCAACAGGGGTTCTGCAACATGATATTCAATTTACAGACTTCTTTATATCATGTCGTAGGCCGATACGGGTGCCCCTATGTGTTGGCGTCCCTCCAGCCAACGGAAATGGAGAATGATGCTCCTGTCTAGGCGTTTAGGCTGCTCGTGTGATATGTCAATGTCATGAAAGAAGTTATTTTCCTTCAGATTACGCCTGATCGACTCGTTCCTTTTGTTCGTGCTTGGAAATTTCTGCACTCTGAGTATAAATACCATGTGAGTCCGCAATGGTCTGGATCGATCAACTAACCCTCACTTCTCCAACACAACTACATCCACTAGGTAGTTGAGCATATTTCTAGCATCAGTATCTGAAGCAGTCACGTCACAATTGAATTAAGCCCCCAACCATGTCTTATTTCATGCGATTCCTCGACTGCGTCCTGCTTAGACGCCATTCATCACGCGACAAGGCAGAAGGAGAGCACGATGAACAGAGGACCGCTCATCGGCGGTCGCCAAGTCACAGATATCATTCCGAACTCCCTCCTACCATCGGAAACCAAGCACGAGCAACTGGCCCACCATCAAGAGGAATCGCGCTCGACAACCCCGACCGCGGCCCAGTGTCAATTGTTCCTGAAGGCCACGCAAGGTTTAATTCTCGGGCTATGGATCAGACAGCTAGGCGCCAACGGTCGTCCTTTCATGAGGAGATTTTTGAATCGGAAATGCCTCGCCCGGCCATTGCTCGTAGCAGAGATCCGACTCCTCTTACTGATGGGAATGACGTCCATCGCGTTACTGGCGATGGTTCAGACACGGATGACAACAATATCAACTGTGGATTCAACTTTCGTCTCAGAGGCGACAGCCGTGCTGAAAATAAGAGGTTCTGCATTCAGCCTTGCGAGTCTTCCTCCGCTCCGACTAAAACCACCCGCAAGCTGAACAAGAGAGACGAGGGCGTCATTAGAGCCCTATTTTCGCGCGATAAATTTCGGCCCGCTCCCAAAGAGGTTAGCTGGGATGACTTTGAAAAAACGATGACTTATCTGGGATTTTCGGTGACGTCGGTTAAAGGGAGTCCTCACCACTTAAGAATGGCGGAGGCGAACGAGTTGTTTCCAGCGGGATCTGCGGAGAAGAAGGTTACCGTCCACCGGCCACACAAGCCCAATCAAAAATCCACCTTTACTCGCAACGAAATGCGAGAGATAGGGAAACAGTTGACACTCAAGTATGGGTGGACTGAAGAGACGTTCCTACCTTACCTTTGAAATCAAGCACGATGAATGCGTCGGCGATACTGAACCTGGCTCTCTTGCAAGTTAAGCGAGACTGTTTGTGAGCGTGGACAATGCTATAGTAGCACTTGCGAAACCGATTGAGAGCGAAGGTGAAGATAGGGGCTCTGTTTGTAAGGGGGTGATTGTCGACTTGACGTGTGGCCTCGTATAAGACATGTATAGAGCGAAGCGCAGTTATTTGTCAATCAATCCAATTCCTACAACTAATGAAACCAAAACATCTGTCGCCTTGAATTCGTCGATTTTGCCTTTACTCTTCCTGCAGTCGTGCGACATCCTGTCCACCAGTGAACAAGCTGGGCGACCCTTAAACGCAACAAGAAAACAACTTTGACATTTCACTGCCATGTAGCACCTTCAATGAAAGCACAGCCATCGACGCCGAAGAAAATCACTTCTTCCGCGTCGAGGATAATATCGTAGAACTAGAGCTGGAATGGTAGATCGTCACGAGACAAGGGCAAAGGGGGAGACGAAAAAGGTTAGACCAGTGAATCTACTATGCATGGCGGCTCCACATTATAGGCTAGTGACATGCAGCGGCCCGCACCCCGCATCTCCGCCAATCTGCATGACAGGTATCTAGGTACTTGTTGGATAGGAGATGGACTAGATGAACATTCAAGCAAGGCACCGGGTAATTCAGTTATACGGCGAGATGGCAACAAAGAAACAGATAAATCTACAATTTTTATTGCTATATATGGAGATATTCAAGCGCACCTGTCAATCCGTCAGATCCCGAGAACCTGCTAAGCGCAGGGTGGTTGATTACCTCCTCGGCGGTGATCCTCTTGGCGAGGTCGTAGCGAAGCATCTTCCGGAGTAAATCAGCAAGTCTCACGACATCCTTTCGGGGATATGCGTATTTGATAGTCGTCTTCGGCTCCTCGTCAGTAACACCTTTCCAGCAGATGCTACTTTCACGACCCAGAGCAGCCTCCAAGGGATCTCCATAGTTGCTTCCCTTCATTCTCAGTCTCCTACTGTCCACAAGAGTCTCGTAATCCCACGCCATGGGGAATTTCTCCCATTTAGATTCGTCAATTGACTGGACCTGATCTGCTTTTTGGGGCTTTCTCTCCGGAGCCGGTCGTCCGGTCGCAGCACACCATTGCGAGTGATATATGCTTCTGTAGGGATCGGGTATGCCTCCTAAGAAATATTCAAAGCTTTTTATGGCCGAACCGAGGTCCTCGCCGCTGAACATGCCAAGCATGGTTAGAATTTCGAAAAAGGTCGCCGCTAATGACCAGATATCACTGCATGGCCCTGGCTGGAATTGCGTTTGCCATAGGACTTCGGGGGCGGCGTAAGCGGTCGACATAAAACCAAGCTCTGGGGGTTGGGTTGTCAAGAAAGACGCTCCGAAGTCAATGATAGAGACAGAGCTTGTGGCGGATTTCTTCCACCAGCGTTTGTATGGAGCAAGCACGACGCATTCGGGAGCTCGAGGTGCCGGTGGTTTGCCCGATTCGGTTGTTATCTCGAAAGTCTCCGGCTCTCCGAGTAGTTCCAGAATCTGAGCTTTGTCTAAATCATCCAGGCCTTTCAGCTCCATCATCACGTTGCTCGGCTTCAGATCGCCGTGGCATACCCCTAACTTGTGTAGAGTGTGTACTCCTTGTGCGATTTGACGACACGCACTTAGAACATAGTTTAGTAGTTGCTCTGGGTTGCTATTTTTCCGAACCACGTATAGCCAATCTGCTACTGTTGGGCCCAATACCGGGAGCGCAAGGCAATAATGGCGTCCGTTCGGCCCATCAATCCAGAATTGTTCCGAGGGTAGTGCGAGGTGTTCTTTCCGCAGGTTCTTTGACGACGATTGTTTCAGGAGGTGACTATAAATTCTTTCTTCGTTGCAGTCTTTCGACTGTTCTGCAGCCATGATCTTGATAGCCCTCCATCTGTTTTCCATGGTGTCTCGACAGAGCCAAACGAGCCCGAAACCGCCGATGCCAAGCTTATGCACAACCTCGTACCTGTCGTTTAACACGTCCCCTAGATTGACCGGATGGTGGCCGCCTTCATTATATAAATCAATGTCCTCGATGTCATCGAGCCAAAGTTCGTTGTATTCGATGCATTCGTCTTCGTTCTTTTCGGTGTCTCCCTCACAAGTGGTCTCCTCGACTCGAGTCTCGCCAGTTAGATTCACAGCCTCAGCCGTGAAATCTAGGGGTTTGGACTCGATTTGACTTTCTGTTGACATTTCCGGGGCCAGTTGTAGTGGTGGTTGATGACTGATGCAAGAGAAGAGGCGCTGTGCGAGAGAGGATGTGCTGTGCGAGAGAGGAGGTGTTGTGCAAGAGGAAGGGTGGCGTGCGAGAGAGCCTATGGAAATAGATTTGAGAGTAGAAATACACAGAGCCGCCTTTCAGACTTGTACTTGATTTCTCCCTTTGTTTCTCCAAAGCACGTTGTAAACACCAGTACGCTCCAAACAAACAAAGAACTTCGACAAACAATCCAGCCGCACTGACCACACTAGGTACCATGCTCCTTTCCCACGGTAAGACAATGCACTGTTATAAGCACGTGACTGATAGTGTAGTGAATACCTACTTCCCTCTCCCATTGTAGACGACGCCATCACCAACAATGGCGGCTTCGGACCTGAGTAATGCAGCCGTTACAGCACACATCGTCAGCCCACATTCAACATGAGGCCAATCCAGGCTACTCGATACAATGCTCTTACTACCACTCTGCACCAGTATCGACCAGTTAGTAGATGTTCACTTTCAACCGAGACATTGTCGACAGGGCCGAAAAGGACGGAGATGTCATAAGGCTACCAACTTACTTGTCACTACGTACAATACGGTCTGCCAACGGAACCGAAACCCCCAGACGACGGTCGCGGTTCGAGATTCAACATAGAATATCTTGAGCCTCTCATCCGCACTTGCAGAGAGCTCCGCAAGGAGAAGGATCAGAAGACAGCAGGACCAGCTGGTGCACCTTCTTGAAAGCTGCTCTTGGCAATGCAGGAATGAGACGACGCAGAACAGCTGATATCGAAATTAACCAAATGAAGAAGGTAGATCATCATTGTTTGGTCTTCAACGTTTTCTGTATAGCATACTTTCCCAACCAAGCGAATGCATCACGGTCGACCGAGTGTTCAGCGACCTATGGATCTAACATCAGTCAGATTTCCCAATGATGTTCATATTTCACACTACTTTGGTGATTCTACACTACTTTGGAGACTCTACGCTTAGCTTGTCGATATCTACGATGGCCCTGACTGTTACTGTTGCCTAGCCATGGGGTTCCTGCTCTTCTATGAGAATTACGGGGTCACAAAGTTGCAACCCACAACGCTCACATGCCTTCTAATCCATCGTCTGCCTCGTTTGGTCTAGAAGCGATGCCGACGAGATGGGAAGGCGTATGCCAAGATTCATACCTCATCGGGAGAAGTTGGTCCGTTAAATCGAGCAAGCCCTCAACTCAACTGTGATGAGACTCGGTGATCTATCCACCCGAATGAATATACGCTTCATATCTATCCGATATCAATCAAATAAAAGGGGGCCTTGTAAGCCATAGATTCTGACGCACTGCATATATAGTAGGGCAACTGTTTCCTCATTCTACGATATCCGTGGGCTGTGTTATCTGCATTCATCTATCATCTGGCAGCCAACATACCTAGCGAACGCCGACCAATAGGGTAATCATGGCTAAATCGACCGTTGAAGAAAATGAGGTCAGCAACCCAGAAAAGAGCATTTCACGGAAGAAGCGCTAAAAAGCAGGGGGGTGTATTACTATGCTGAACTATATCATGTCATCAAAAGACGAGGTAGGGAATATTGCCCATCAATCTCATGTTACCTACCTATTCAGGGTAATGGGAACAGGCCGAGCACCTCCGAGCACATCACAGGGTTAGGACGAATAGATGCTTGAACCAGTAAATAATACGGGTGAGGGGCAGGCGAAGAAAGTGGATGGTACCTGAGGCGGGTGAGACCTTTAGATGAACACGACAGCTGAGGTAAAATCCCCTTTCGACTATGTGGAAAATGGCGCGTAACGCCCAATCATCTGAGTTCCGACTCGAATTTTGGGTTGACATGAAGCAGACGTCGTCGCTCTCGGAACTACTGCCGAGGCGCAGGCGAGAAGCACGTATGCATTACCGACCATTTTAAGCGGGGGGTAATACTATTTCAACCGCTCCCAATAACCACCCCAGCTAGCCCTGCGAAACGCGGGTCGGTGATGTACTGCGAATAATTCCCTGTTAGGGCAATGATCAAGCATCACCCACCCAACTCGCTCACGCTCGCAGACATTACCGGTAATATGGCCAGAGCCGTTCGTCTCGTAGTTAAAATGCCGCGGCAAAGGAGGCTCGCGCCCCGCGAATCACACGTAGGGTTGCACCAAAGCCGCGGTTATTAGACGCTCTTATAGGGAAACCGCGATCGCTTCTCGGCGGTACGGAGGGTAGCTGTAAACATCTCATTTCATCCTACAGGTCTGGAAGAAATGGTTATTTCGATGTGGCTCACCAGGCGGGCTTGGCCTTTGCCGGCCGTTTCGCCCTATTCGGGTCTGCTCGACGTCAGACACCGCCTGGGCTCAGCTCACGTATACAAATGAGCAATGGTAAAAGGAGCGGCTCCCTCTGAGAGATGATGTAGTTCAGGATCTACTGCTTCTTGTTATCTCTGTGCAACTATCACCCGTCCCTCTCATTCGTGATATCGAGGCTAGCTATAATCAGCGATTCAGTCAAGATGGCCAATCAGTACCCTGCAGCGAATCATGACGAAGAAAAGGGGCTGCACCGATCACCAACAGGAGTGACGATGTCTCCTGAGCTGTTCGAGAAGGTATGAACATTATGTCCATCGTTCTTAGCAAGGATGAGCCCCGGCTTACGAGCGTAGCTTTACATGACGCCCAAAGTTCCCCATGTCGGCGATTATCACAAACGTTTCGCCAATCCCACGCCTCTTGGATTCCTCGGGTGAGTTTTGCACCGCCTCTGTTGACAAGTGCTGAACGCTTACTATTGCTAGTTTCGTCATTTCGGCTTCTACCTTTTCCATGATCATCATGGGATGGGGGGGAACGACAGGGTTATCGCCGGTGTTGTACGTCTGCTCTACTTACCCCTATCCGCCATTAACGCTAGCTAATCAGCGAGAAAGGGGTATCTTCTTTTTCGTAGGGCCGATCACCATGACTCTTGCTCTTATCTTCGAATGGATCTTGGGTAATTTCTTCTCCATGATGGTGATGGGATTATTCGCCGTATTCTGGTTATCCTTCGGGCTCCTTCAAGTACCTACCCTTGCTCTCGGCATCCCTTTCGCCACTCCAGAAGACCCGACCGGCATGGCATCGAGAGAATTCAACGCTGCTATCGGACTCTATCTCGTAGTCTGGGGATTCGCCTTCTTCACGTTCTTCGTATTCACGACCAGGATCAACATGGTTTTGTCGACCATATTCAGCCTCACTGCAATAGCGACCTGGCTTCTAGCTAGTGGGTACTTCAAGTCGTCTTGGGGCGAGTATGAGACAGCGGCAAAGCTTTCAAAGGTAAGTAGCTCAAGATATAATAGACGACCAACGCTAACAGACGAAAGGCCGGTGGTGCAATCATATTCGCCGTGGCAATGTTAGGGTGGTATATGTGTTTTGTCATCATGGCTGGAGAGATGCGGATCAGATTCAACTTCCCAGTCGGGGACTTGAGTCATTACTGGCCTAGTACTGACGTCGACCTGGCGGCTACTCGTGACCACAGTGACTAGCCTAAATGAGGGCATTAATGGGACGTCTGAGAAGAATGGCGAGAATACAACTGGGGGACATGTCTGGATTGAGAAGTACACCCCATAGCTTAGAAATAACGGTACAAAGGGAGGTTCTAGGGAGCAATAGTTTTAATCATAAAACAATACGACTCAATTAATCACGAGAGATGAGATGACGAGATTGACAAGTATCTGTAAGTACTGCTCACTCAATGTGGACAGACACGACTCTCCGTGATGAGATAGACCCAGTTGTCGTCGTCGGGTGATAACAGCGACTCCTACTGAACTATACGGAAATCCGTCATTCATCCTTGTTCAATTGAACAGCAGTCGTTTCTGAATGATAAAACTTTCGAGTTGCCGTACGAATGATCTTCAGCTTCGACTTGCAATTTGGATCGGGACAAGCGATCAAGGCATCCGTCGTCATCCAGTCGTTCGCATGTGTCATTCTCTGCTTGGCAGCCAGTAGTGGCAACACGGATGCTAATTAGACGGGACTGTCAGGGCCCGAAGATCGTCATCTCATTCATCGCTATTGCTTACCAAGGCTGTATATGCTGATACCCTGTCCGGGTGGTAAAAACAGCATTTCACCCTCTAGGGTGAAGTAATCCCCCTCTCGAGCACCACAGAGAATGCGCTCGCCTGGTGGACAGACAACCTCGACGCGAAGGTCGTATAGTTGGAACTCGTCTTGAGGAGGCATAATGCGGGGGTGCCTTAATCTTGTTAGGGATGAGAATCTCGGATGTCTTGACGCCTTGGTTGGCACGTAGTAGGCAATTGCCAAGGTCGCTACCGATGTGACAGACTACGTTGCAGTAGGGTACTCCATCTTAGCCATCTCCCCCGCATTGATATAGGGCCAACCGAGGTGGATCGCATTTCTCTCAATCTTACTCACAGGTAGTACTGTCACGGCCATTTCAACGTCGTTGGACACGAATCTGATATTATTAAGCTATATTTGTAGCTAGCTTGTACTGTAACGTATAAGCGGACTATACTACATTTATACAGCATTTATATAATATGCGGTAGAGATATATTCAAGCCCTCAGTAAGCACGTGGGTGGCATAGGTGGCCTCAATTAACCCGGGGTAGAGAGTTTACCACGACACCGCTTAATGCATTTTTCGATACTCGTTGCCGCAGTCACCCAAGCTCTCAAATAGCGCTAGAGCTCTCTCATTATTCTTGCCTAATGCGATATAGTCGATCGCCTTCACACCACATTCATTAGTCTCTTATCAACGATAAATTGGAGAATGGGGCGGGATGGAGGCCAAGAGGTGGGTAGATGGCGAGCTGGAAGACTCTAACAGACGAAGAAGATGACTGACCTCGATATCTTCCCTATCAAGTTTGAATTCGAATACAGCGAGGTTATCTTGATCGTGCGTCGTCACACCGAGTCTTGTTCCGACGATGACTGATGACCGGAGGCAATTAGCAAGTTCCTAATACAGTGTCTAGTTAAGATGATGCAGCGGGGAAGACACTGTGCTGCAAAGGAACAGAAAGCTGGCATCCTCATTATTAGATCACTCACCTGCTCCGACTTGTGGCTGTTGTAGAACCCATCGAATGGCGACGTTCGTAAGCGTAACATGGTGTTTATCCGCGATTGACGAGAGTTTGGATAGTAGCTTTTGGAAGTCTTCCCAGCTTCCCCAGTCACAGATCATTCCCAGGTACTAATCAGAAAGACTTAGCTATCCAGTTCGTCGCATAGTGCATTGCGCCAGGGTCGTTTATGACTGACCTTGCGTTGGGATGGTGTCAATGGTGAAGTGGCATGATACATCTCTGGTAAAGGCTGGTTGAGCCAACGACTCGAAAGAAAACCACCGCACTGCACACGAGATTAGCTGTCGGGACGTCGATCTTCATCAGTAGACTTACGAATGAGCCGTAGGTGAGAAGTTGTAGGCCATATTCCGCTGACACCTCGCACATCTTCAGAAGCGGTCGCGAGTCTACAACGGAGAACTAGATGTCATCCTGTTGAGTAGCGTTCTATAGCCCACGGATGCGATCCTCACCTGGATTTGATTGGATACAAGCCCAACGGCCCCGGTCTTTGAGAGAAGATATTCACAGGCTTCTTGAACATGGGCCGAGTCAAAGTTGCATAAGCCGATAGTACTGACTAACTCTGGATGAGTCTTGGTGAGGGAGACGAGCTTTACTAAGACGTCGAGATATTCTTTCGCCGTGTACTGAACATGGAATCAGAGTCACTCAGGTCTTGGAAGAGGAAAGTCAAGGGTCCTCAGAAGCTGTCACTCACGTCGTGCCAATGGAATTGTAACAGTTCAACTCTACCCCCGAGTCGCCTACATCTCTCCTTCACGGCGTCAAGCACCCATTCATCGGTGACCCCGCCACTGATTGGTCCGAATACACACCACTTCGTAGCGGCAAATACCGTATTCTTCACTTGTGGCGGGAGTCTGTTTCGAAACTGTCCATATACAAGCTCTGCATCTCCCTGTGACCGTTTGTCTAAGCAATCCCTCGTTTCACCGTTTACGACGAGAGGGTCTTACATAATGATCTGCCATGTCTGCTGCTGTAAACCCGGCTCGAATCAGCTGTGCAAGGGCTGCATCTTGGGAATCGGCAGAACCTGCTCCCCAAGCAGGAGACGAAAGTTGCCAGAAACCGTTGAAGAGTCGCGGAAGTTGAAATGGTCCCAAGGCAAAAGTCTCAGCAGCCTGACCTACCGAGATGTCTAATTGTTGAGCCGAATCGCCATCTTTTTCGTCGGATATCGAGCTAGTCGAACGGGAAGGATAAAATATGTGCAAGACGTCGGCAACTTGCCTCTCCGATCTCTGAAATGGATACTCCAGGGCTTGTGGTTCATGCGCTTCGCAGTACTGGCGGCATTTCTGTAAGGATAAATGCAGCTTGACGAGCTGAGATTCGAGTATCTCGTCTTTGGGAGGGTTGGACTCCTTCAGGGCTTGAATCGCCTGTACTATGTCACCAGCAAATGCCTCTAGCGCTTTGTGTAAATCAGAGCCGACCGTCCAACTCGCGCGTGCGTAAGATATAGAGGATATGAAGTGATCCAAACTAGTTGATTGAATTATTTGAACTGCTGAACAGTTAAAAGGACGCGTGGTATACGTACTAGGATAACGACGTCTGCGCCATCTTGCTCGAGAAAATGCACCTTGTGACGGCCAGGTATTTCGTGCACGAAGGGGTTAACACATTATCTACGGGGAACAGCACCTCGAAGGAAGTGAACTCAGGTTTCGGGTCTAGAAGGCGCTCGCGGATATGTTGAACGAATGGTTGCTGTGTAGTCGAGCCCTGGGCGATGAGAATTCGCAACGCCGATCGTAGATACTCGGGAGGCACTACTGTGTGATTAGGCCTCATCCTGCCGCCATCTCGTTGACGTCGACTTACAGTTCGATATGAGGACATCGTCCATCATATTCCTAGCAAGAACTTTCAGCTATACCATCCAGTCGCTACTGGCGCGATCGCCTGATTTACTTACACATGCCCAACCATTATGAATGCGTTGATGCCTCCCGTGAGAGACAAACGATGGCTGGTATATACTGACGAGCTCTTCTGCTTTAAACAGCCTCAAACTAGCACCCGAGGCTCAAGGAGAATGAAGACGGGCAAGTGAGATCGAACACAGAATTGTGATGCCGCAATCAAGAGCAGCAAGTTCATTGCGACAACGAAGCGCTTACGGACCCGCCTAATCAGGCACTCTGGAGGAGTGGAAGCGGGGTGTTTATTCCCGATATTTCCAAGCCGCATACTATCCAGTGCTGTGACAACGTCACAACATGTAGATTTATTTCAGAAAAACTGCATACAATTCATATCGAATCTGTTCTCAGCTCATCCGCTACTCTGAATGCCTCGGTCCGGTTTAGCAGGAAGTAGGTAGGTACGCGCAAGTGTCAGGTAGATCCACGGGGCCAGATAGCTTATACCTACGTAGCAGGGTGCCAAGCTGGTGGTGATGCGGTAAAGCTACGTACTAATGCCAGGGCACATAAGATCCTCGGCGATCGAGATCAACTTAGCCAAGGGTCTCGCCATGAAGGGCAGTGATACCTATTATATAGGCACGCATTGAGGGTTGGTTGAGTATGCTGTAGACGTTCTGGGTAGTGATCATCAAAACAGCAGCCCAAAGCGGTGTGTACGATATCAATGAGGCTCAAAAAGACGACAGTCATAAGGGAATCGATGTCTTAAGTCACGTACAAGGTATTCTTGAGATCAGTAGGTATAAAGAAAACCATAGCGAAATGTTGCGTCATCGGCGCTAAGGTGATGCATCCTCTCGCCAATCTACCTCCTTCGCCTAGCCAGTGACTGATCACGCTTATTGCCGACGCGGAAAAACCTCGATCTCACGACGTCTCCTACTTCACTTTTGATCACTATTCCGCCTCGTTATTTCTATTCATAGTCAACAACACGATTCTCCCGTCGATTGTACCTGGGGTATAGGGCATGATCCCAGTCTTTTCCCCGCATGCGGAGATT
This sequence comes from Nemania serpens, assembly GCA_022578855.1. Taxonomy (NCBI): domain Eukaryota; kingdom Fungi; phylum Ascomycota; class Sordariomycetes; order Xylariales; family Xylariaceae; genus Nemania; species Nemania serpens. The sequence continues at coordinate 71,205 of MU396711.1, read as the reverse complement.
CATGAATGACGAGCTCACGAGGATGTGGATAGGTAGCTCGATGGCTAATAGCTACCTAATGACAGAAGACAGGGCTAACACCTCGTTTTCCTCTACGTAATAGCTCCAACTTATGTTTCCGTCTACATCTTCGATTTGCGCGACCTTCTGGAAATTCAGCCTGGGCTAAGGGCGTCTGATCAAGCGCGTATAAGTCGAGCTAAGAGAGAATGGTCATAAAACGACCAGAGAGAATGGGAAAAGGAAAAGGAAAGATCAAAATCGAATGAAGTCAACAGACACGTTCCTAGGACTTATATCTGTTAAAAAAGTGAGCTCGTGTTGACCATCACCGATCTCGTGGGCTGCCTGGTGATGATGACTCTGCGGCCGCTACGTCCATCGCATAGCACTCGTCACATCGACGATGACGAAGGCGATGAGACAAGTCAAGCCTCAAAGGTGGACAGGAGCATAAGGCCGATCACCACATCAGCAGTTCTGCCGAAGATCAAACGCACTACGTGTTCACAGTGTCGAGCTCGCAAGGTTCGCTGCGATGGGCGAGAAGGTCTCTGCCAGAACTGCCAGCGCTTGGGCTTCGAATGTTCCTTTCAACGGTCCCCGGGCAAGTCATCGGGTCGATTTGGCCTCAAATCTCCCGAGCGTCGAAGGCGCATGCAAGCCTGTATTCTTTGTCATGCCAAGAAGACGCGTTGCCACGGGGAACTACCGCGTTGTTCCAACTGCGTTCGCAAGGGGCGAGAGTGCATATATCCGGCAGCTAGAAAGAAAGGCACCACCATCTCTGTCATCACGCCAGATGGCGACCGGTCGTCGACTACGCCAGGGCGGGAGTCTTCGGCACAGCTAACACCGAGAGTCGATGATGAAGATCCGTCATCAAACACGACGGAGAACTCCGAGCCGTCCTTATTAGACATCACGACGGTCGTAGAACATATAGAAGACTATTTCAACCACCTGTATCCCCTTCCTTCTTTCGCCTTCCTCCACAAGCCCACCGTTATTCGGCGATGTCGAGACGGCACCATCAATGAGCCTCTGAAGTTGGCCATCTGCGCCATCACATCACTACACCTCCAGCGCGCACCACTCTATCACCATCTCTGGGCACAGCAAGCAGAGCAGCTCATCCTACAACAAATCAGCCGTCCGTCCATTTTCCACCTCCAAGCCTTACTCCTCGTCGTCCGCTATCGCATTGAGAGTGGCGAGTTCCCCACCGCTTTTGTAAGTGAACATGTCTCGAGATTCAAGCATAAACCCGTTGAGACATTATAAACCAACCGGGATATGTCGGACGTCGATATGTGAAGGGCGGGACGATCCAGACCAATCCATCTCTAACGGGTGTCTAGATGCTAGCAGCCCTAGCAGCACGAACAGCCGTCGCCCTACGGCTCAACTACGAACGCTCCGAGCTCGCCCCCGTAGCCCAAGAGGCCCGTCGACGACTTTTCTGGGCGCTCTACCTCCTCGACGACTACTTCTGCGTTGGCCTGCGCGAGTTCGAGTTATGTCCCGAGGAGACGATTCATCTCCAGCTACCATGCCGTGAAGAAATCTTCGAGGCCGGACAGCCATGTCAGACGGGGATGCTTCGACCCAGCGCATCAGATGACGTCGCGGCTATGGGATTGCGCGGTGCGTTTATGCGTCTCACTTCGGCGAGACGGGCTATCATGAGGTGCGTCTATTTATCACCGTGGATAGAATAAGTCTGACCCGTGAGAAATCACAGATTCAACAGGCGCGTCGGTCTCGGCGAGGAATCCCCTTCGACGATCGGGGGTCGCATCCGATTGTTTGAGCAAGAACTGGCCAATTTGCAAGCGGCGCTCAGCCCAGAACATCAGTACTCGGTTTCGAATCTCGCTTCGTGCGAATGGCCAGCTCAGTTCGTCATGTTGCATAGTAGGTCTGCCAAAAAACCGCCTATTCCTCTTCCTCATCGCTCATGGGCAACTAACTCAAGACTTCCGCCTAGTGTCCTACCACCAATGTCATTGCGACATATACCGGATCTTTCTAAACGGCTACAGCGAGGCCGCGCCTACGAAGCTTCTTGCCAGCATCAGTGCCCAAGACCGCATGACGAGTGAGTACTGATCAATCCCCGCCACCAAATCAGCTGAACTCCTCCTCGTCTTCCCCGTCTTCACTCCCTTCCTCGCCAGATCGTCGTCTGTCCAACTCGACTCACGATTCTAAAACCCAAAAGTGCAAGCACAATGCCTAAAGCACGCCGAGAGCATCCTCCTCATCTTAAACGACTTCCTCGCAATCCGTCCGGGCAACTACAAACACAAACACGACCACAACCCACTTCTCCTAGAGCGCGACGCAGCCGTATGTGCCTTTGAGAGCGCCCGCCTCGTCATGTTCGGGGCTCGTCTCCGTCTCCGTCCCTATCCCCATCCCCGCCCCTCAAGCACGACATCGACACTCGAGACGTCCATTCGCAAAGCACGAGAGATCTCGCTCCGTTTCATCACGGCGTTCTTCCCCTACTCGGCCTCCACGCGATCCCTGGTAAGTTGCGAATCGAAGTCCAATACGTTCATCTACCGACTCCCAATCATTTATGCATCAAAGCCTCCAAGACGAGAAGACGAAAAGAACTAACAAAACAACGCCTATTCAAAGAAAACGGCCCTAGAGCATCTAATAACAAGCTACACAACCGAATCCCAATCCCAATCTCGATCCCAGCGCCAACCTCCCCCTCGCTCCTTCCCCACGCCGCCTAATCTCGATTCCGACCCCAGCCCTACTCTAGATCCAGATCCGGAGCCCACACCCGCCACCTCGCGCCCCTCAACCAAGATCTCCCAATACGCCAACTCCCGCCAGCGCCTCTCGGTTCAGAGTCTCCTCCTACAATCCGACTTTGCAGACGACAGCCACGAGATCGCGGGTCCCGGTCCCGGTATCAATCCCTTATCCAGCTCCGTCAGCATCACCACCAGCAAAACCCGACCCACAACCTACGAGACGGCAGCGGGATCGACAGATGCGGCGGTATATCCGCGCATCGAAACAAGAGCAAATGGCTTTACCGGCCTCACCTATAGTGGTGGTAGCGGCGGAGGAGGAGGAGGGGTGGGAGAAATAGGAGGGAACACAAGCACGAGAATCATCGCCACAGCACTCCCCGACCCATCATCAAACTATCACTTCGCCGCCCCTTTCCCAGTCCCCCACGGCCCTCCAAATCATCCACCGCTATCGCCATCACCGTCGCAATCACAGCTTTCCTGGTCTCGTCCTCGCCTCGACATTGCGACACCCCTCTCGACTTCTACCTCGCCATCTCCTTGGGGCCCGACGCTCGACGCATATCGCGAGGACGCCGGGTTGATATTCAATCCGTGGATGGGATTTCCCGGAACTGAAGAGTTCCACGGGCTCTTGGACGGCCTTTGCGGACAAGGAGAAGAATACTGACCTATTCACTACGTCGCACCACCTCGTACAACTACCGCATAGATAATCGTCACGATGACAGAGACTGATAGATGGTACATATGGAGAACCGAACAGGCAAGATTTGTAATTTATTTGCTCATAAACACCGCCGACTATAATGCTTTGTATGGGTATGGTGTGACATCAACTCCAAAAAAAACCCCAACGCTCTCCAAACGAGAACCCAATCTACCATATAATGCTTCCAAAAGTGCTCTTAATTTCCTCGTCATTCATTTCATAGGTTGGTCGGGGGCGGTATTTAGCCAGGAACGCAAGTTCAGTGTTCATAACCCGGTACTAGGATAGGCAGCATCCAACACTTGGGCGTATGGGTATATGAACAGTTTAGCGGCCATGACTTGGCGGCGCGTTCGAGGGCTCATTGTCGAACATTTATTCTAACAGTACGTTCTCGTGTCTGTTGGCCGCTCGCCATGCTGTTGTCAAGCTAACGAGCGGATGTTCTTCGGCGAAGGAAGAGGTTTATGTGCTGTAATGCGGCCTTTGGTAACCCATGTATCGCTACCACGCGTGTCGGGTGATACAGGTATCGAGTCAGAAACATCCACATCGGTGTGGCTATCAACGTCGGCATCTGAAGCACTTGTCTCGGACACGTCGTCTCCGTTGGGAAGTGATCGCGATGGGGTCAAGGGTGCGGTCTCAGAAGCGTGGGAATTACTAGTATCCGCGGTATGTTTCTTAGGAGGAAAGATGATGTGCTGGTTTGTAGATCGGACTGGAGGTGTCAGCGGCCGAGAGAAGTCATATGAGTCTGTCTCGGAGCTGAAAGGTATCGCGGGACCCGTCAATGGTCCATTTAGGAGTGGATGATGTTTTGGAAACTTTTTCAGCCTGAAACTTGGCCTCCTGCGTGGATGACGCATCGTTATCTCCAGTCGTTCGTCGTCATCCGAATTGTCATCCATGACACTGTATGGAGACTCGTAAACGGAACCATAATGATACGGGATTATCAGATTACTGCCACTTGATCTTCGATGACGTTGCCTAAGTTTTTCCTTCAACACATTGCCCTCCATCTGCGTAGGCATCACAGAAAGTGGTTCATGGTCCGCATCATGCCCGCTTGATGCTAAACCAGTGGCCATCCTTCGGAGATCGACTTGACTCTTGCTAAAAACAACACGCGCTCGTAGGGCATGGACAGCTCGATCTAGGGCAAGCTCGATAGCGCAACGATCCCATATTCGAGACAACTTGGGCCACGTAGCTCGCTCGCCGAGAAGACAGGAGCGCAACATGAACTCGACTGTGGGGTTTTTGAGTATCTTGGGAAGATCGAAGACGCCAATGGCCGGTATGATGTTGATGTCGCCCGAGTATTTTTGGCTCAGGATGGATCGAAGCTTGCTTACTAGATTAGGAAACACGCCCATCTCTGCCATGACCTGCATCCGATGTAACGCCTCGGACCTTGCGAGAGAGGTGATAGTGTATAGCCAATCGGACTCCTCCTTATAAATGACGGAATGGTTACCATCGTGAGAAGGGCACGGCATATCGTCTTTCACCAAGAAAGGAACCACGTGAGGGTTTACTTGAGAAACGATGAAGTGGTTGACGTTGAACATCTCGGCGAGTCTCGTCATAGGGAGGTCGTTATCGACGGAGCCATCTATCCACACTTGAGGTGTTGGATTCCATGGACTATGTTCTCCCGTCAACGGATTCTTCACAAGAAGCGCACCGGCGCTGAAGACAAGCGGAACGGAGCATGAGGCGGCAACGGCAGACCAGATCATAACGTTAGGCGCCGTGACGTAGTTGAGCAATCGAGGCAACTCGTAGATGGATGCCGTAGACACACATATGTTACATATCCGTCTGGTACGATTGTAGGCCTCCTGAAATGTGATGTCACCTAGCAGGTCGCGCATCACTCGAGTCAGGTGTTTAATGTCTGACCAGTTGCCTTCGGTCAATAGCCTACGCAAATGGTCGAGTAGTCCATCCTCGTTTCCTCGCTCCTCGAAGACGGCCAAGTCGCCGTGAGGAAATACTTTAAGGGCCTGGGGTATCTCGTCATCGGTCTTAGCGCAAAAGACGGCGCACACGATGGAGCCGGCCGACGCGCCGGAGATGATGCGTGGGAGTAGTTTGGCTTCGAACAGTGCCTTGAGAACGCCGATATGGGTCATGCCAAAAGTACCACCACCACTTAACAAAAGAGCACTTCGACCGAAGCTCTGCCGAGCGTATAACATGGCGTCTAGCAGGTCTCGAGCTTCGAACCCGTCGTGGCTGGGGGTGCGTGAATGGGAGGCACTACGTTCGACGAGGGCAGCGATGGTCTGCAGGGCGGAATCGACGTATCGCTCGATCAGTTTCTTGGTGCCACGATACGAGTGACGGTAGAGATCGATATTACCCATGCCACCAAGATCGCGTGATAATGCAGTCCTGACGAGGTGCATCATGGCCCGCGTGTCACCAGCCATGCGAGCCTCGTCCAGGTCTCTCAGACGCGCCTCGAGGATGTCTGGGTTATAGTCGCCGGTAGACGTTTCGGCCTTCCATTCATCATTGCCCTCCAGAATGTCTAGCTCCTGAGCGGCGGCGTCCCACTGAATAGGAGATTCGGCATGGTGCATGCGGGCGAGGAGGACCTGACGACGCTCGTCGCGAGACCTCCTCTCCTCGCGTTCACGATGAGTCATGCCATCTTTGAGGTATAAGAGGCTGTCGACAACCTTCGAAATGGATGCGACGACAGAAGACGAGGAACGCGAATGGGCCGCGGCGGAGGTTGGTCGTTTCGTAGGGTATTTTTTAACGATGCCGCTGGGTTTGATTTGGGCGGGATGAGTCTGGGGAAGAGATGGTAGTACGTTAAGCGAAAAGGTCATCTCGTCTCTATAGCATGAAAGAGTCAGAGTTAGAGAGGGTATAGTGCCATTCTTATGCTGCGAACGGAGGGTGATGGTAGATGACGACGACTCCTGGTGGACTGGGCTACGGGCGGGACAAACAGCTGCGGCTGCGAGCGAGAGTGTTTCGGTACAGAACTTGGGCTGATGTGATTACGGTATTCTCGTAGTAATATAACAGGTGGTGATGATCAAATTCATGACTGTTAGCACCCAGGACAAGGGTAAGAAATATGACAGACGACAGGCAAGCGGTGTAAATGGAAGAGTGACTGTAGGAGCAGTGGGAGCAGTAGGAGTAGTAGGAGCAATTAGATCGGTGAAATAGTCCAGGATTGACGGCATCGAGTAGGAGGAAGATCCGGAGTTACCGCCTACCTGGCCTGACTAAAGAATGGATGGGTCATGCTCGAGACCGAGAAGACGTCGACAGCGAAACAAAGGGGGCTTGATTTACGTCAGAAGTGATGGACGGGGAAGTACGGAGGCGGGAGGACAACAGGCACAGAAGCACCTGATCTACAGTACACGACGGGGTGCATTTCCCAGATTGGGATTAGCGTGCCGAATCCCCAAGGATGTAGGAGAAAGACCGCCTATGTGTTCGAAACAAAAAGCGGGGGAGGGTACTAATTAGTGGAGAACCCGCGCCATCTGATCGGAGTGCATGACATGTGGTACCGGGGTTGATTGGTCACTAGACAGGATGTATGGGGCTCCATTTTTTAGTCAGCTACCCTCCTGTACCGGAGCAGTGTACACACATACCGAGGCGGTGCAAAAAAAACTAGGGACACCACCCATACTGCGGATTGCCAAAGGGTACAATTTTATTTAAAAGAAAACAGGGCTTTAAAAGTAGAAAATAAACTGAATTATTTCTTTAACTGCTCTAGAGCTCCCAATTTATCCTTTATAATTAAAAGTAGTTATTCTGGTAATATAGGTAGTATAAGTAAGTAGGTGTCCCTAGTTTTTTTTGCACCGCCTCGACACATACCTGCCTGCCTGTAAGTACTGACTGGAGAAATCCCCAACTTTCCCCGTACACCCGGCTATGTAGCTAGATGGAGGCTCGCATGGCTATTCCATGCATAATCCCTGATATCGGTGTAAAAACATGCCATGACAAGCCGCTATCCAATATTCACCGAGGCTACTGATGTAACTAGCTAGATCGTCGGCTTCATGGTGTAAGACTACGACTCAGATGCCTCGTCAGCAAACTCGAGACTCGAAGCCACCGACAACATATAGCCAAGCCCATTTGCTGTCAGACCAGACATGGTCCGGGTCGATGTCTTAGCATATAGGGACCGATTGTCTCAATCGCTGTGGCAGAGATGCGACAACTTCTTTTCTCTCCCGTCGACGAAATACGCAGCTCCGGTACAAATGGTAGAGGCCGAACCCCACATGTCTACCCCAACTTGTCGATATGCACAGCCCCCTCATAGCTTAGCCCAAAATGCCAAGAATCCGCGGCCCAGTGTGTCCAGAAACCCCTATGTTTCTAGCGGCCTATCGGCATTAGTGTAGTGTATTACTACCAAGTCAAATCCGTAATGTTTTTCTGATATCCTCACCTGATATTTAAGCATTTTAAAGCTTCATATTTCTTGTTGGGTTGGGCGCTCATGGGTTAGGCTTCCGCAGACCCTACCCTTCTAGAGCGCGCTCATCGACCGCATCGCCATCGTGCTTGTGTATAAGCCGTACTACAAGCTCCCAGGTATCACCATCGCCCTGATGCTCAGCGCCTCGCTGCTAGTCGCGGTAGATATTGCTAAGTCTCTTGGAGACGCCTCCTCGAGGGGCACAGCCAGACTGGTAGACACGCACCGCTCCAAAACAGGCATGAAGGCTGCGATCGGGCGTGTCCGGGTTCAGCTGGTTACGTACGGCGCTTCAGAATGTGACGATACATTGTCCCAGCCCTCACTGGCATAGTATCCTTCCCAGAGATACTACAACATTGTGAAAGAACAATATTAAAAACTATGAGATCCTCTTTGGGAACCAGTATCTATAAAGAATCCATACACCACGAGTGGCTTGTCCATCAACACCGCCCCAATACGCCCTAAATGTTCCCAGGCTGCTAGATATTCATGTCAAACGTTAATTCAATCTACCCACCCTGCTCACTCGCCTATCCGTTATTACATTTCACAACCGATATCACGTGCCTAGGCTAACCAACGTAATGTAGCATGATCTGTGTGTCGCTTTCCTCGACGTGGCCAAGGTGGTCAACACTCTTATCAGGCAGCCTTCCGGTTCTCATATAATTTTGCGCCGCGAGAAAAGAGCTAACCATGTTGCCATTTCGGTTGATAGGGACTGCCTGATTCATAATAAACGAAGTCTTATTAGCTTTGCCCTGCGAAAAGCCACTGCTGTCAGACTCTCGGCGACGATGGGTAGTGCGCCTTTTGCGCTGATGGGTTTCATCTGCCGCGTTCGTTGACCTCTTGCGAGAGCTACGGTTCTGCTTCTTGAAAGAGGCCTTCTTGTGAGCAGATGAAGAGACCGCCGGTGCTGGCTTCATGCGAAACCTATCGCATCCGATGTGAACGCCAATAGCGATGCTGTCGATGTTGAAAATGGGACCTCCGGAGTTCCCTGCAATAGGCTACGGTCAGAAAGCTCGCGTTATTTTAGCATCATTTGCGAAGAACCACAATCCTACTTACCTGCCTCTGTATTGGCCATGTGCATAATAATGCCTTGGTCCCCACCTCCATGGTAAAATACGTTTCCCTGACTGATGCTGAGGTATTTGCCGGGATGATTTTTGGGAAAGTCGTAGGGGTAACCAAGGGCGTATCCAGTGGATTCCAAGGCTTCTGGGATTTCTGGTGTTGTGTGATACTGGTGAGTGCGAACTTGTGGGCCGAATGATTGCGCAACAGTGACCATCGAAAAATCCTTTGAACTCAAACCTGAGGTAATCCATCTAGCATGGACGGCGGCAGCAACACATTCCCTGGCGTATTTGTCATTGGCATCCCCACGTTGATCCATGAGGAGAGCAACCATCTTGGCGGGGCCGAGCTTGGAATGCCACACATTGTGGGCAGCAGTTAAGGCGTCACAGTTGCTGACAGCGAAAGCTGTGCCCTCCTGACGATACCATCTACCATAAGGATCCTGGAAGAATGAAACGAGCTTGAAAATTCCTAGAAGAGGGGGGATTAGCAGGTAGTGCGATGGAGCTGTGTAGTTACAGGCATGCATACCGCTATATACCTCTCCTAGCTGAACGGTTTCAGGACTCGTGACTTCCCTAGGCTCAGGAGTGAGAATCGCTTCGCGCCGAAAGGGGAAAGTGACCTCTTGTAAGGGCCACGCCACGACTTGCACAGCCGAAGCAGAATTATTTTGAGATGAAGGCAATGGTGGTAGCCCTTTCACTGGTAGAGTAGGACATTTTTGGTCCACAATATCACCCTCTCTTGTGCAAACCAGGCGACGCCCTTGGGGATATTTGGTTAGTAGTTGTGGAGGACGGTGGTCATCATCCGAGAAAATGTTGTTCTTGTCGCAAGAAAGGCTGTCATCGTCCCAGAAAATGCTGTCCTTGTTATAAGTAAGGTTGTCTTGGGATGGAAGTGCAAGCCAAGCAAACGTAACTCACAGGCTTTCTAGCTTAGTTAGTTCCAGTAGGACTTCTTCAGTTCCTCTAGCGCTCTCTTCCATGATCGAGTTGAGGACGGATTAAGGTTGCAGTCTAAGCTCTAATGAGGTTGTCAAGACAAAGTTGGATGGTGGTGGAAAGTAACGACGATGGAGTTGAGCAGGCAGAGAGCTATATATTATAACATATGGCGAGCGAAAGTCTCTTGTTGCCGGCCTGGAAGTAGATATTCCTGACCACAATATCCGCGGCGGTCTTGATTATATATGTCGCCCTTGGAGTCGAAGAAGGCATTCTGCTAGGTACATGGAAGATACATTTCCAAGTTAGCTAGACGCACACCCATGCACTAGTTTCTCTCAATTGGGCGAACGGTAGGGTCGGCGTCCAATCAAGCTTGTACTGTTTTATAAAGTACCTTACCTACCATGCAATGCACAATTTTTTTCCGTCTTACATGTGAGGTATCTGGATACTCTACTGCGCGTGGCCAATGAGGGATAGCCGCTTCATGCCACACGCCGTCGGGAGCCACGACAAGCTGACATTGGTAGGTGTCGGTCACCACGACAAGCTGACATTGGTGGGCGCAGCATATGCAGCTGAGAAATGGAGTAGTCCCCGCCTATACTTATCGCGTCTCAGGCGTGGTAAATGAATTAAGGAAACGGCCATTGAATTCTGAATTCTTTGAAATAGGTAGCGCTGCCACGAAGTTATAGGTATTTCTTTTATCTGAAATTTTCGGATACGCTACTAGATATTCGCTTTGCTATCCAAGGCCCGCGTTGATTCTCAGCTGTTCTAGGTAAGGTAGTCTTCATGATTTCATTTCGATACGTATTGTCTCCGTATCATAGAACCTCCTTTATCTCATCTTCAACTCGTAGGCGATATATTCCAGTCATGAAATTCGTCTTGCTAATCTGGGTTTGAAAAATACACGCCATCCAAAATTTCAATCGAACCCAAGTGTAATATAAACTCGAACCAGAGACAAATAACATAAAACCATTTCGAGACTCCTTACGCCATCACTCCACCCTCCAAGCCCTCTAGTAAAGCTTCGAATCATGTCAAATGCAACTCATCCATCAACGCGCGTGATCTCCGTCGCGAACATGCCAATGGCATCCCTCACTATCCCATCACGAAAATTTAGAAGCCGCTTCATAACCAAAACACACGAACGAAGGAAGAACCAGTAATACAAACTACACTCACATTGATAGACCGTCTCACTGTCCATCCAAAAGTGTCCGGCGCCAGGGACCTCCACGTGCCGGAACTTCGACGCATCCACCGCCTCGAGCTGACTTATCCACTCGCGCATCTTCTTATGCCCGATGAACCCGTCTTGATTACCGTAGATAACCAACGTAGGATTCTTCGAGAGGACCGCGTGCTCCCCTGCGGACTCATCTCGCGCGGCGGCGGTGGCGGCGGGTCTACCGGGTCTCCGTATCCAGGAAGTCGGCAAAGGATTAGAGAAGGACAAGGTAGCTAATCTCGTCACCAGCCCGACCGGTGGGGAGACGGCGAGATAGGCGCTCTGGAACGCGACCTCGCCTTCGACTCTCTCCAGGCAGTGATCCGTCTTATTATTATTATTATTCCCGGGCTCGCTTTCGCTCGGTGACCAGTGCGGCGATCTCCGGTTTACCAGCTTCGCGCGCGAGAGTAAATGTCGGACGCTTTCCCGGATCCGTTCTTCCCGCTGGAACTCGGGCGTCGGGTTGCCGTCGTGGCTTCTCCGCGAACTGTCCTCGTCTCCGCCGACGCGTATGCCTCGTGATTTCCGCGGGGAAGCCGGACCAGTCATCTCGACATTGTGCGCCTCGGCCAGATGCTGGGCGCGCAGCCGGATGTCAGCTTCGGCGGTATGGATCGAGGGTGTTGTGAAGAAGGCCAACATGGTATCGAGTGGTGGAAGACGAGTCGTAATCATGGCTCCGTAGGAATAGCCAGCCAAGAGCATAGTTGGGGGGCTCTGTCGGGTTCCGGTTTGGGAATGACCTAGATAGTAAACATAATAGGCTAGAAAGCCAACGACGGATGTGTAATCCGCCTGCTCTGGTTTTGACGTCCATGAGGTGCGGCCCTCGGAGGATGCGGCGCCTCTGTTCCTCTCGAAACATGTACGTTAGCAGGATTATGCGGGACATATGAGCAGGCAGTACGGACCTGAAATTGAACGTGGCGACTAGGAATCCAAGCTGTAGAAGCGTACCCGCAGCGAGATCGACTATGGGGTCGTCAAAGCAGCCTCCCAAGGGCGCGTAGGGATGAGCGACGACGGCGGCGTGTCCCGACCAGGGTGTCTCGGAATGCGACGGGTCACGCAGGCATAGTGGATGATAGAGACGGCAGTCGAGTTTGGTATCGTCGTAGATGCTGGGTAGCGTGAAGCTCAAGCAGGGTCGAGGAAGCATGATTGGTCTGGCAGTTCTGGACAATACATAGTGTAGATAGATGCGGCAGACGTCGTCTGTTCCGATCTCGATTATCACCTCAAACCCTAACGGACAAGACGGTCTCAACGGACGAGATATGCCAGTCGGGGTAGAAATAAGCTCACTATCTTATCATAGAGGTTACATTAGTACATGCAGCTATCTTGGGTGGGCCTATTCCTATTACGACGACCTAGTACCGAGGGGCTGTCACATGTCCCAATATCCATGTCCGAGCCCACGTCATCGTCACCAATTCGTCGCTACGCCGTATACCCGGGTCGGTCAGGGAGCCAATATTCTCGTGGCATATCTAGGGCTTTACTTACAAGTCACTATTCTTGTTGATCGGTATCTTGGCTTAGAAAGATGGTAAATTGGGGCACCTGTTGTAGTTGCGCTATCATGATAAAGACCCCCAGACCCCAAAAGAAAACCGAGATACTTATACACCGGCCCTAATATTCATTCCATTCCCGAATCGAAATCTAGTATATGAACCCGTGATTCGTGACGGTCGTCCCGCCCTACGTTAGAGGAATCCCTCAGTAGAAAAGATAGAATAACGAGGAAGAAATAATACGCCTCATCCTCATCAGTCCATAGCCAAGCCCAAAATTCGATCTCCTCCTAGGAGCCGGCTATTCCGAGGCCGACGCGAGATGTCATTTGTCTCTCTCCACGTACGCCATCGCGTCCGCGGTCTGCCGTTTCTCGCATTCGTCTGCCTTCCATCAATCCCCGCAAGCCACGTTTCTGGAGCCCAATGACACTGCTCAACTCGCCAGTCCACACCTCTTTGACGACCCCACGCTCACTATCCCCGACCTCGCTGCCCCATTCACTTCCCGAAGCACTCGTCGTCTCGCTCAGCTCGGCACTTCCAGGTCGACGGATCGGTACGCTCGTGTTAACCCGGAGACCCTCCATCCCACGTATCGACTCGTCCATGCTGGATTGTGAAATTGACTGAGACCGGCTGCCAAAAGAGTTGGCAATGCTGGCCCCTCCGATCGGCGAGTCCAGAGCGGCAAAGAAGTTGGGATTCATGCTGCCATCGATGCCTCGGCCACCACCTGCCGCCATAGCCGTCGCATTGAATACGGCGGCAGCGTTGCGCGAATCGAGTTGTGCATGGAGACGCTCGACCAAGGCTTCCAGAAGGCCGTCGACCTTGTAAGGTCGAGCAATCTGAAGCAGCGAACAGAGGATCTGCGGCGTGCAGAGTGGTGATGTCGGAGGTGGCAGAGATGACGTGTAGACGAAGTGTAGGAGCGCCTGTACCGTAAGATGCGTGTGCGGGAGGTAGAGACACCGCGGTCGGGAATTTGGAGATAGAGATTTCGGTGTCGGAGCCGAGTTGATGGCCCCGAGATCTATGAATCCACTATTGCTCGAGACAGAAGTGCCTGCGGTGCTAGGCGGCTTCATCGAACCCGCAGACGACGAATTTCCTAGACTCGTTGTCAGGGATAGAGTGCTGTCACCCGTATTTCGATTCGATTGTGTGATCGTCATGGTGGACATGCGGGCTCCCGCCTGACTAGACATGCCGGTCCTCAGGGTCATGGCATCGCTACCATCTTGTGTGGCAGCTCCTTCGCGAAGCAGCTGCACGAAATAGGGACCCCATCTTCTGCCCACGATTCTCGAGTTGATGGGTATTCTTTCTCCCTGAATGCACAGGATCTCCATGTCTGCGAGTTCCCGAAGCGCCAAGGCTTTCTCTCCCAGGTCTTCCGCTGCGTGCGAGAGGAATCTGCCGCCTGCCGTCCACCCGGCCTTTCGCGGTAGACTGAGACCAGGTGCCAGAAATGGACTGCTCGCAGACGCAAAGCCGGATAGAGGTGCGATCTTGCGCGGGTTGTCATAGAAACCAAATGCTTCTAGCTCAACCATGCATACGTTGGAGAAATTGATACGCCGATGGTTGTAATCGTCAACAAGACTCCTCTTACGATTGCCCAGAATGACAAACGTATTTCTTCTATTCCATACAATCCCTCTGTTCCAGCTGCCTTGGCTGAAGACGCTAGCTCCCGCGTCGATGCGAGACCACGTCAGTGTCTTGAGATCCAGGGCCCATAATGCATATTCCTGCTTTGAGCTGGTCAGATACGTGCCGCTGACCACAAAGTGTGTATCTGTGACACCGCCATTCGGGAAACGCAAGCCCGGTGGCGAGTAGTTCCCGGACATGGGCTTCTCTACTAACGAGCCATCTGATCCTCTGATCTGAAGCTCAAGCTTAACATCTAGGAAGTTATAGTTTGAGTATATGAGCATCGAGGAACCCGGCTCAGTAGCCTCCGAACTCATTCCTCCCTCCTGTCTCAGTGTTGCGTTATTCGATTTGCCAATCTTCGCAGTCACGCTCGGAGACAGAGGCGCAACTACGCTGCGGTACGCACCACATGATTTCCCTAGCGGCTGGGTCGAGGTCCATTTCAGACTCCGCAGGTTGAACACGCTAATCTGCTCGATGTAGTGATTTGCCCCATCTTGCCCACCAACTATAATCATCTCGGCGCCTCCTGTCCCGTCAATGTTGATCCCAATCCTGCCTTCGTTCGGATTTCCATTCGACGGGTTATGCTGAAGAGCAGATAGAGGAGCCTTGTGAGAAACGAACGCCGCCGACGAAGGCATTATGCAAGCACAGTGAGCATATCGACCTTGAGGAGTATCTTGTGAAGGAATGTACGTCCATTTCTTGGTAGTCACGTCATATATATAGATATCGGACATGACTGTAACTTCTGGCTGCTGATCCTGTGGTGCCGAGGTGGGCTGGGGTGCGGTGGTTGGGGACATGCCTCCATAGCAAACCATCTTGGTATCCCCAAGAGCACACATGGAATGAAAGTACCGAGGAGGCGGAATATCACCGGTGGTCTCGATCTTGGTCCAATGCCTCCGGATTAGGTCCAACTCGTACAAATCCGAAGTTAAAGGCGCAGGCCGGGTCCGTGATAGAATCCTTCCACCAAACACATACAACTTGTCCCCCAGGATGGTGGTCGTGGCACCAACGAGCGGATGAGGCTCTCGGCCAGTGGTTCTATGCACATTGCACATCAGACCTGATAGATGGGCCGAGGATCCGGTGCTGGATGTCGTCCCAACTGCCGCTACCGGAGCCGGTAGTCTACCAGAAGAGGCAACTTGGGGAGAAGGACCAGCGGAAAGTGGTCCATTACTCCGAGTGTGGTTGTCAATTTGGCCATCTCCATCAGTTCTGATGATTCCTCCCAAAACTCCCTGACTGTTGTTTGCGTCGATACCCCCACCATATATCTGACCCGGAGGCGGTGAACTGGTGGAATCCATCGTGTTCGATCTGCTATCCATGCTTTCCGAATCCTCGGTATCGCTGTTAAAGAAGGTGCCGAGCGTACCTGGTAAATTTGTGGAGGAAGTGAGCGGCGTAGGGGGACTGGCTGGTGAGAGCGATGGCGGTGGTGGCGCGGGTAGCGGCTTCTCGAGGCTATCTTGTACACTCAGATTCCGAGCATGCTGGGACGGCGGTTGTGGTATCGAGGCCGAAGTCGCAGGTTCCGGCGTGGGGTCAAGATTCCGGATATGGGCGGCGAGTCTCGACGGCGCTCGACCTAAAGTAAAAGATTCTTCGCGGATGGGAATAGCTCTTCTAAGTCCACGATAGACGTCAGAGAGCAAGTCGGCTGGTGATCTATGTACTCCCAACGCCGATGCCGACCTATGGTCCTGGTCACGGACGTGAGCGAGCTGTGAGTTGTCGACAGCTGACCAGCTGTCTTGACGCCCTGTTTCACCCCATGTTAGTCCTGAGGACGGCATATTCACCGCGTTGTCCAAAGAATAGCGTATGTAAAGCGAGCGGATGTGCTTTTGACATTGGATGTAAAAGCATTGACGGGAATACACTAGTTCATGGGGGAGGGAGATATAAAATGGCGTATGAGTGTGTGGAACCGCCAAACAAGAAAACTCGACATATTCTCCTTTACACACTACCTATGTCACGATGTTCCCCAGCCAAGGGCGAGATGATGACGTGGGGGGTGCCTGGCAGATCATCGCGTGTGTGTATACGAGGTACCGTATACTAGGGAGGAGGTATGGCGGAAGGGTTCTGTGCAATAGGAGCGCTAGGAGCGGTTCCTAACTATGGTATACTGTACCAGGTGGTCGGTGACGATGATGACGGGTATGATTGGCGTACATACCTTGATGCCCTCGTCTAGTACACCTAGTCGATAGCTTCCTTGCCTTCTCACTACACTACCCTAGTACTCCGCGCGCGTGCTGGAGACCCGTACGTGGTATAGACGCGATGTGCTACCGCCTGAACAAGGGAGAAATAGTAGTATAGGTATACTAGAGGCAGGGAAGTTTAAATTGGGTGGATGCTGTTGCTAGGGAACGTCTCCGTCTTCCCTGTCGCCCTGGCCCCTTGTGCCCTTGTGTCCTTGTGCCCTTGTTGATCCCGTGTCGTGCTCTACCGCGTTTCCGCTATTAGCAGAGGAATATTGTTTGTTCGATGTCAGGAGTAAGAAGAGGAGTGGCGCACAAGTTGCCTAGGGATGTGTTGAGAAGACGACGAGGAGGGGTCGATTGGAGGCTGAAAGAGCAGGTAGACAGAGAGACAGAGAAGACAGGACGAGTTTGGACGTTCTCCTATGTTTCCTTAATTATGGGGCATGCGTGTGGAGGGCGCTTGTCAGGGGTGGGCACAGTGTAAACGAATATATATGTCACTATGCATGTCATTCTAGTCATTTGTAAATGCATATCTACGGTATAGTTAGCTAGTGGATCCTTTAAATAGACACAGATGCCTCATTAGCGCCACGTCTCCACCCAGTAGCACAGTGCATGTATCTACACGCAGGTACTTAGGTATCTAGGTCCTCATTGTCAGCTGGGATGGTTCCACCCGAAGTTTCTTCTGCATCAGCCGCAAACTTGGACGGGACACATGCAGGAAGGATATTGGTGTGGTCTTCCGTATGCTGTGATGTAAACAAATGCTCTGCCTTACCTGAAATAATAGACACAAGGGTATCAAACAAGAATCAGCTACACTATGATCTAGGATCAACAGACCTAAGCCTTTGATTAACCTCATCCTACACTACTTTGTACCTACTTTACAGATAGACTCCACTGTAAGCAAGCGTAGGATATTTGACCGATATCAAAGACGATCCCTATTACATGTGCGTCCATAGTAAAATTTGCTCCGGTTTAGGTATTACCTAATAAGATAAACATGGTGTAAAACAAAAGAGGTTTGTAAGACAGCATATGTAGAACCTCCGAACAGGTAACAAGGGATTCACCAAATATACAACATATCCTTGCTCCATGTACGAGTAAGTTACCATGACCTAGGTTGGGTATTTCTAGAATCTGATCCGCGGCAGCGATCCATCCGTACCTCTGTCCCGATTTCTCGATGAAGAAATCAAGCTAAGGCCCACGTGTTTTGCAAGGGTCTATTTAGTGTATCATGCTATACCTACCGCGCCTTAAATGATGGTGATCCCGATGACAAGACGATAGACACCATCCCGACCTAGTGTAGGTAGATAAAATACCTATCTCACGCCCGCCAACTAACCACCCGAGCAAACCCCCTACACTACATACATTAGGATTTGGCATTGTCTTCTACGTGTAGAGGGAGGTAGGTGCTATAGTACAGGGTGCAATAGGAATACAGGTTAGGTAGGTAGATTAGTACTGGGGCGACGAGTACCTATCCCAAGCGAGGGTCTAGGCCCACTGCCCAGTCCACGTGCGCCTCGCGAGCTTGATCATGTAGGTTAGATAGATTTCACATTCATGCACAGATAATCAAGATGGCCCACCAGCGGCTACATAGTGTATATTGGGCCCCCAAGATAGGCAGGTATGCAGATAAATATAGAGTTTCAACCGACGAATAACGAGTTCTAGGTTGAGTAACCAAAAGCTGCATGATAATAATTTCCAGCGAAAGGGGTTGCTCATCAAATAGATCCGTCGGGGCATAAGTAGTATAAAGTGTAGATTTGCGTGGCCCCTTTACGTTATGGCCAAGGCACTTACCAGATCGACGACCTTATGCGGTAGGTCGTACTAAAAATTCAGGGGCCGGGATAAGGAACACCCCCCCACGACAACCTTACATCATTCCTCACGTGCAAGACGTGCAAGGGAGGCTGGGACGAGTTCACAAGGCAAGAGATATCCGATGGTTTCGTCGTGTGTACATTTCTTGATCTCGTTTCTTCATATTCCCAGTCCTACATAAGGTATCTGATTCCCGCTGACGGCAAAGCAAGCGAGCAAGGATGAAATCCTAGCATACATCTTTTCTATATTATGTAAGAGTACCCCGATCATCTCGCTATTAGTGCCTTTCTACACACGCATAATTGAGCGCATGGTGGAGCGACGCGAATGAGTAGAACAAGAAATCATGAAACCGAGATATTGTTCCCTCTCTCTATCTCTCTACTGTTCGGGCAGAGAGGTAAAGCGGAGGTAGGGCTTGACGGTGCGGAAGTTGGGGAAGAGCTCCTTCGCCTGCTCGTTCTTGACGCTAGGGGCGACGATGACGTCGTCGCCGGGAACCCAGTTGATGGGGGTGGTGACCTTGTGCTTGTCGCCGGTCTGGAGCGAGTCGACGATACGCAGTACCTCGGCCGAGTTGCGACCAGTGGACGCCGGGTAGGAGAGGATGGTGCGGATCTTCTTGCTAGGGTCGATGATGAAGACGGAGCGGATGGTGAAGGCGATGCCCTTCTCGTCAACGTTGGTGGTGTCCTGGTAGTCGATCCTGTGAATTGACCCATCAGCACACGTTCTTCTTTTTTAATCCTCGATGATGATCACTCCATCGGACGTTAGGAGGGATGGCTTACATGTCATACAAGTAAGCGACCTTGCGCTCCTTGTCGGCAATGATGGGGAAGGAGACCTTGCCACCAGTGACCTCGTGGATATCAGTGATCCATCCCTCGTGGCTGCCGAGGGTGTTGGCGGATAGACCGATCAGCTTGACACCGCGCTTGGTAAATTCGGGCTCAAGCTTGGCGAAGGCGCCGAGCTCGGTGGTGCAGACGGGGGTGAAATCTTCGGGATGAGAGAAGAAGACGACCCATTTGTCTCCGACGAACTCGTGGAAGTCGATGGGGCCGTTGGTAGTCTCGGCCTTGAAGTTAGGGGCGACGGTGCCGAGGCGTAGACTAGAAGGGTGAGAAGAATAGCATTAGTATTTAATCGATGGCGGCAAGATCAATTGATATTGGAGGTGGCAGAAAAAAGGCTGCGGGGACACGGTATCCGCGGTATCCTGCGCGACCATAGAAAGGGACAGATAACTCACGGCGCGGGACGCTCTTCAGTAGCCATTGTGATTATATGGATGAAGGGTTATCGAGGACGGCGGTGGTATCAAAGATAGTGGTATGGTGGTGGTGTGTGTATAGGTATGTGGAAGAGCGAGGATGGGTATAGAGAGGGGATAAAAAGTGCAAGGAAGTGCTAGGAAAGGGTATCATAGAATAATGGGCCAGCAAAAAGATCAGAAAGCGAAGGCTAGCAGAGGAGGGGTAAACCCAGATGATATTTATCTACTATCATTAGCTGGGCTCACGATGGCGCGATCTCCCGGCGTGATTAGTGATTTTCTGAAATGGGGGGTTTGTCGTGGTCATCCGTTTCTCTCTTTTCGTTTCTCATCTCTTCCTATTTACATCATGCATGTGATGAGGTAGTATCTTATACAAGTCGAGATCTACATGATATTATGCTGTTTTTGATGTTATCCCATCCCCTCTACGAGACCAGCTTGACTTTCGTGTACCTAACCTCAGGTGCGTAAGATGTAGAAATGTAGGTATGCACAAAGGCTGTACATGATGCAGGTCAGCCCTCCGCAGGATACATGTATACAGGCTGTTTATTGACGTCCTTGATGCGGTTCGGGGACTGCAGGCGAAGCAACGAATGTGTATATGATACAAGTTGGAGTACCTGGCTAGACCCCCGATATCGTGTCTTCTCTATGTGACTTATACATCAAAACGTATAGTGATACCGCAGCTCGCCGACCATTCTGTCCAGATATCTCTGCCTCGTGGCCGTCCATGTGTGCAGTTGTTGGGTATCTCGGTACCAATTCTATGACATGAGAGGTGAGATCGAGGTGTCTTTTGCAGTGATTTCTCAGCCCCGCCCCTCGCCGGGAACCCCTCAACCCCTCTACACTAGCCCACGTACCCTTTTCGACTAGGTACCTACACTAGCTCCGCTTGCAGGCAAACGCTATTGAATTGCGTGCTTCTGTGCCGTCGTTGATTGGCGTCGATCTCGCCCTAAATGCCCCGCCTCCTCCAAATAATGTCCTGTCATTTCTCCCCACTATAATGTCATCATCCCGACTGCCCCCGGTATTCACAGTCTCGGTGCCGCCAGAGTGACACGCCAGCCGGGCGTCGCGGCTATCGGGCATCTTGCTCAGCCTTGACAATTACACACGAATATACTATGCCTCTATACGGCGTCTTCAGCCCCTTTGTGATTTTTTTGGCAATTCAGGTCACGACATAGGCGCCACAGAGACGAGTACCGAGTACTGGTGGGAGTACATATTTGTGAATCTTTGGCGTTCTGCCCTCTGAAGACTCTGAAGAGCATTCGTGTCGATATGTTTTCGTCGACTCGGCCGTCCAGAGTTCAGAGCCAGAGCCGTTTTTCTACACGGATCACCCTTAACCTAGGGTACTAGATGAATTTCTCCAGTGTTTGATTCTTCGTCTTATTAGCTTCTTCATTTTATATCTCAGCACTTAACAGGGGTAAGAGGGCTGAAGATAAATGACTATACGGCCAAAGTCGTATTATTTGGGCTGTTGGTAGTAAGCGAATCAACGAATTGAAAGCCAACCTCCATCCTATCGTTGCCCCATCGATGCTTTAAAATAGCATTCAATATGATACCAAAGTAGTAGATCCCATCGACTAACACCTGGTTCTTTCATACAAGTAGATATGATGATATTGGGCTCAAGCACCAAAATGAACGCCGAGTCCGCCATGTGACCCATACCTCACGTGGAAAATCGAGCTGCCAATCGCATTCGACGTCCGATTCTTCCAGGATATACCAAGAATCAAGTATCATGAATGGGCGCGGTGTAGGGGATAGAACCTCTCATCCCAAGATCAAGCACCATCCCGTTCCCTATGCCTTTACACCTGTGAACTTTGTAAATGTACCCAAACGCCGCCGTTGCGGATCGTGAATCAGACACACGCATTTTTTGAGCCTCCACCAGTACCAACCATTACCATGAACCATGCCGCCAAAAAAACGAATCCCATTCGTAAAACCTAGGGGTCTTTGCCGGGGGTGTCCCTTTTCATACGCAAACACCGCCGTCACCACTGCTTCCTCTCTACCCCTCGCGGGCTTGAGTACAGTCGTCGCAAAGGCCGCCAGCATCTGACTCCTCGGTGGTGATCTTTCTCTCTTCGCATTCCCCAGTCGCGACATATTCATCGCAATCGCCCGTCTTGATCTCGTCGCTCGTATACCAGGCACCACACTCGTCGCAGTACCATTTCAGCAACATGTAGGTACACATCTGTCCTCGTTCTCGGCTGCTGCCACTGCGCCCGGGATCTGGTAGAATCGGATAATTAGCAACCCGCGGTCAATTTAAGTGGAAGCTGGGCGCGGGGTGTGTGCTGGATCGCCCTACTCGGTAGAGCCTCGGTATGGGTTTCAAGAATTCATCTTTCTGAATGACTCGTCAGAGCCCAAGTTCTGCTCGTCTAGACCCAACGGGACCGGCCGCCTTGTATAACCTGGCGCGAGCTCATCTCTGTCGATGATATGCAGGCACGCCTAAACATTGCACCACATTGACATGATATGTTTTTTTCGGGAACCAACATGTGCCGCACAATCGAGGCAAATCAGGCACAAAGAGACGACAATGAGTTGTACCTAAACTTCTAGGACACATGGAAATCGAGAATTGAGTAATGGAATCTAGATTTATTGATTGGATGCATAGTAGGTAGCGCCTCCTCGGCTGCATCGAGCCATCCCCGAAGAGCCACGCTTGGAGGGAGTCTAATAGTGGCCAGGTCTGTCCATTGGTCCTTTAAACCGCCGGGTTACACCGAGATCAGGCCCCTGGCAAGCACTAGAAGAGCCTCGGAATACGCATCGCCGAATTTACGCCTTCCAAATGGTCGGAAACTACCCGTCGGACAAATCCGGTACGATATTGCCATACTCGTCGGTCTGCTGAGCCCGTCCTCATCATCGAGTTTATGAGGTGCTCCACACGAGGAGGGCACAGACTCAAGAAACCTCCCACAGCCAATCCACTTGGCGACGTGTTGTGCATCTGCAAGCTAGAGATTTTGGAAAATAAACTACCTTGTCACAGGCCTACATATTGAGGGAGTTGTGGAGAACGTGACATGCGCTGCTGCACGACATCAGATTTGTGTTTTCCTAGACACATTAGTAGCCGCACGGTTACGTTCGTCACTTGTTCGGAGACATACCCGATTCCACTTAGATTTTCTAGGTCCAATCGGTTTCGCTTGTCGATACCGCCAGCTATAGGGTTCGCCCGATAGTTGAACAGGTAGTAATGAAGCTGACCGTCGCCGGGGCCAAACTTCTGGTCCTCAAGGAACAGGCCGTTGTCCATCAATGACAAGGCATTATACACATCAAACTTGTATTGTTTACAGTATACCAAAGAATCCGACACAATCGCATTAAGTCGAGCTTTGAGTGCCTTTTTATCTTGGGGGTTAGTGAGGCCAACCTCGGTCGCATAGTAGAACAAGTACGCTGCTTTGATGTTTGTGTGCTTCGGGTGATTGATTACCGACGACTCGAGGCAATAAAACGAGACAAAGTCGGTTATTTTTTTATGGTCGTCCTTCGAGGCACGTTAGCAAATCAAGTCAGATAGAAGACAAGACGGGCATCTTACCTCGACTACGTAGGTCCATACAACTTGCTGCTCGGGTGCATCCTTCTTGTTATGTAGCAGCCAATGCTCGACCTCGTTTTGGTCGAACGTGGCAGCCATGTCGTATTTAGCAAGATACCGCGTGAGGAGGTCTTGTACGGCTGGGATATCTTTCTTTTGCATTTCCCTCAAACCCCTAATTGAGGTTCGCTCAGGTACAGCATACTTTCTTATCTGGAACTGCGGTTTGCTATTGGATGGTAAGGGACTGAAGCCGACGTCGTATAATTTTTGCCAGTTGATTGCACGATGGTAGTATCGACATGTGCTGATAGGCTTGGGAAGGACGATGCCGCCGGTGTAGATGGCCTGGAAGACGCCGTGGAGGTTGCACAGACGGGTGATCTCCTTGATGAGAACAGGGGCAAGACGTTTAGCGCGGAGCTTCTTGTGTATGCAGAGGAAATTGACCTCGGAGGCGTGGAGGACTTTGTTTCGAATGCGTAACTCGACGGGGATTGCGGCGATGAAGGCGACGAGTTTCTTGGAATGAGACGCTCGAACTCCTCTATGCCACTCTTTCTTCCAACCTGGCGGCATCATGGCCCTGGTGGTGGGAGCGTGTCAGCTCGTGCGCCTTTGGGTTCGCTTATTCGGCGCTCACAAAAACGAGATACTCACCATTTCAAGATGCTGGTAGAGTAGTTGAAGCGGAACATTGCTTCGTCGTCCTCGACGTAGTGACCGTTCAACAACTCCCAGACCTCCTTAAGCTGGGCATCGTCTAGTAAATCGAGGGTGGCCCATTCGAAGCCATCGAGTAAGGGTGAGGGGTCCTTCGGGATCTCGTCGACGGTTTGTATCTTGATGGGACCCTCTTCAAAAGGCTCGTTGGCGCTTTGTTCTTCGCCAAACTTGGGAACGGGTTGAGTGGCCCAGAATTTGTAAGCACCCATGTCCTTGACGTTCTTGCCAGACGAGGCGAGACCGGTCATGATGTCTTGCAAGTTGAGGCGGCGGAGGGCTTCGGCAGCGGCATCGGGAGTATCTTCGGACCCGTTGGCGAGCTCGCTAGCCAAGGCGGGATTCAGGTCCAGAAGCTGAGTGACCTGGTCGTCTGAGAGACCCTCGATGGCCTTGTGGAGTTTCTTGGCCGCCTTCTCCCTCTCCTTCCCCTTACCATCCGATGAGTTGGACTCGTCGGCCATGGTGACGGATTACTTGTACAATCAACGGATTCCGAGTCCTCCGTGCGTAGTTGCGCAGTCCAGGGGTCTAAGCTGGTGTTACTGAGAACAAGATGACCAGATCTTGTCAGTCCGAGGGTAAGTTGTACCTTACATTAGCTGGGGGATTTGGGCAGATCGCGGGGTTTATCGTTATCAACGGTTACACGCGTTTAGTTTAGTGGGGCTAGAATAGAAGTACCTCGGTATCTGTCTTCGTACTGTATGTATATTACTCCGTACAGTGAGCATGGCCTCCTGCATTTGAGAGGCAGCAGAGGGCAACGGACGAGGTCACATTGTGGTAACAGGGGGTTAGCTCGATGAGAGTGCAGAGGTGGTCGCAACCTCATCTGGCAAAGGTGCACGTGAGGCATTGATAAGAGTTTCTGTCCACTTTACTCTATAATCAACCACTCTAACAGAGGAACTGTGTATAGGACTCTATTCGAACGCACAAGTGCTCTGGGTGGACTTGGAATTCTTCATTTTTATCATGTTACTTCATGTTACCTCCTTGAGTCCAATGAGAATGACCTCATGACTGCTAGTGCAACATAGGAAGATATAATGACACCGTCATGTCCTATATAGTCCTGGTTAGCTAATAGACTGTCCCATGTGGCGGCTGAGTTGATATACCTCCATATGGCACTAATTCTTGTCGAATAGTAATATCCGGCTCGGCTTTGACGATAGAGATAAATGTACCATCATCATATTGCATGGTCTTTTCTTTCTTCCACAACAGAAATTCTTTGTCATCTAAAACTCGGTCCATTGTTGCATTGGCAGCCGACCTAAAGAGGGCATCGCTTTCGTGACTAGGAATTTCCAAATCGTTCTTGGCATGGATTAACGTCAGATGAAGCCTCTCCCGAGTGAGGCGAACCACTTCGGCAAGTCGATTGGCGGATTCCCATTTATCTATGATAAAACTCTGGAAAAGGCGTAGCAACGGTGGAATCGGTCGGAGCGGAGAGAGAACCGGGATGAAGCCTGCGCCACTGTAACTGCTGAGTAGAGTAGGCACATTCGAAAAACCGGCGAGCAGGACAACACCGGCAAATTCGACTCCTCTTGTAGCGAAATGCTCCACAACACCGCTCGTCACAGCTGTTCCCAGACTATGGCCCATTACAACGATGCGGTCAGATGGTACGCCAGCGACATTCATGGCCCAATCTACTGTCGCAACACCATCTTGGATCAGACCATTTTCAGATGGAATGCCCTGTCCCAACTGGAGTCAGCTATTTCTCACGTAATCCAAATTTAAGTCAGGTCCCGAAAGCATGCCAATGTGACAAACCATGGCTGGCCGAGAGAGGAGTGCAGAAGAGACGCTCGGGGGACGTACGGTTGACTTCCCAAAGCCTCGGTAGTCGATAGTGAGGACGTGGAAACTCGAACCATCTGTTAGGGTATGCAAGTGCTCAGTTCTCAGAGCTTGGGCTATATGGCCGGCATTCTATGTCCGATGGTTAGCTAGGGCCGACACCCAGATCGGCCTAGATGACTTGTATAACATACCCCATGAACTGGAGAATTTAATGAGCTTGAGGTTCAAATGATATGTAAAGACTTCGATAACGGGCATCGATGGTATGGCTCACATGAAATTACAAGTTGAGCACCGGGATCATCTTTGAGTATTTTGAACGACTCGGTTGTCGTTATGTCCTCAGAGAACCCAACCGACATATGTTGGAGTCTGTCTTCGTACTTCAGAACAGATTTTAAGGGAAGAACATGCCATGCGTAAATGGACTCATTGCCGGACGCAAGACTAAACGGTGTGACCTGGTTCTCTATGGGAAATCTGTATTAGATCGAGTGCTGAGAGTTAGGTGCTGAGTCGCGAGCCCACTTGCAAATCCCCAGTATTCCGGCTTGTTGACATCGTGCCAAAACAAGGTATTGAGACGGTGAGCGTAAAAGAAGCTGACGGATAGTGAGTTGGCATGCCTACGTGAACAGGATCGGAAAGAAGAAAGCTCACTGTCGTTGGAAAAACGGAAAGCCGCCAAGAAAGAGGAAGGTCGCGTAAAGACCGAGGGGAACACCAAGGCTGATACCTAGGGGAATAGCCCACTGCGAGGGTCGAGGAGCCATAGGAGAGTGCAACCAGCGAGAGACGTTTCAAGATGAAGTAGTGTGCTCAAGGAGCCACGACAACGTCTATTAGGGAGGCGGTTTATACCAGCTACCACCTAGCAGGTGTGATCTCGGTGTGACTGTACAGGAGCAGAGTCTGAGGGCGTCACAAAGATCAGCTTGTTCATTGGCAGAATAAAATTACTGCGAAAGCTCAATGATCTTCAATTTCGATTCTAAGAGAAAACAGTTGCTCTAGACATGAGTGTGTATACCCTCAGAGCCAGTCAGCAAAGCATCAACATGATGCATCCAAGAGATAAGGGTACCGAAGTAGGTACCTCTGAGATCGGGTTTCGGAATCTCACAAGCTGCTTAGTAAACTTGCATAATTTCAATTGGGACTAGTACCATGTAGACTCAGGTACTAAGTACCTGGTACCCAGGACTACGTTACTCGCACTGTATTTCCTTCAACCTCATCCACAATAACCCGGACACGCTATCCTGAGGCCATGATCGATCGATATGCTACTTCAACTAACACGAGCCGTTTTCAGTGCGTCCGCAACCTCTTTAGCATAACCATATTCAAAATTCCAGAGCTTCTGAATGATGTCTCGCACTGGATTATTCTCAGCTACATGAGGATATTCCCTATCTATAAGTTTCTGCTGAAGTTCCTCTATCGCGATCGAGCCATATGGAACGGCCCATTCTGTTATCTCGCAAATCGCAGTGCCGAGCGCAAGAAGCTCCATCGTGAGCGTGCCTTTGGCAGGAGCCTCCTCATCTGGCCCCGGCACCCAGTAACGGGGCTCGTATTGAAAGAGGAGCTCGGGGTATACGCCTGGTAGAATAGATCCAGCAAAGTCGCAGAGCTTGATGTGAAGATCATCGAAGACGAGGATATTCCGAGTCGAGACGTCCCCCCAGATGATACCACGGTCGTGTATATAATGCATAGTCTCCGCGAGATCGATAGCTACTTGTATACGACAATCTATGTTCGGGGGGTCGTTCTTTTCTATGTACTCCCGTAAGCTGCCATGCGGCGCTCTCTCGAGGCGTAAGGCCCAAGCCTCTTCCCCGTCCGGCAGTAATTCAACACCCATGCATGTACACTAAGAATACATGGGTGTGGGCCGAGAGCTTCATAGAGAGCAGCCTCACGCTTGAACCGGTTGCTTGTGTCCTCGGCAAGGACTGGGTGATCGTACTTTTCGCCGTCAAGCCAAAACCCGGCAGCCTTTAGGACGGACTTGGAATTGTCCTTATCCGTGTATATGATACTGAAACCTGTCCGCCCGATTGGCTCCAGTCTGTCCCTGATGGCATGGGCAGCTTCATTGTCGGAAAGTCGCATTTCGAGATTGGGAGGCAGGGAGGGTAATCCAGAAAAAGTCTAGTCGGGTAATAAGAGCTGTGCTATGGAAACCTACTACTAAGCCCGATCCTTAAATCTGGCCCCGGCCTTTATACCATGATCCTGCAGCTCGCCAAAAGGGGTACCAGCCTCTTTTGTGCTAGTAGGTATGCCGGACCCACATACGACGCACACACTCCCCACTATTTCGGTAACGACTGTCGGTAACGCACTTTGCCTTTTAAAGCGTAACTAGCCTGCAACCTGAACCGAGCTCCGTCTCTCTCCTTCAACACAGACCCAACATCTTCAAGCTAACTAGTAGGTATCGAATTTAACACCGCCCGCACGTTTCTGACCCTCACCGGTGTAGTTTTCGTCCCCACACCTCGGATGCCGATAGAGACCACCGGTATCCATCTGGGTCTCTGGCCTAAGCTCGAGAGTTCATCGATGCCTGTCTGATTGACTTTGGCACAACGCGCGATTCGATTGTTCTTATCAGCGATCCTCACGAACTGTTCCGATGGAGAGGAAGCGAAAAATGCCTGCGAGGGCTGCTGCCCGAGTCGAACATGTCGCCAAGAAACGAAATTCTACGCCCCCCGACGTTTCCACAACGTCTACGCCACCGTCAGCCGTGTCCTCTCCTCAACCTGCCGAATCTGCCGCTCAAGAATCATCGTCTACGTCTGCCTCTGCGTCTGCCTCCTTGCCCAAGTCTCTTCAACCTGGCCAACCCCTACCGACTGTCGAGAAGCCACAGTCCGAGGATCTCTCCAGTAAAGAGTTCCAGTCAATACAAGAGAGGTACCTTTTTGCCGGTTTGTTCATGATGCTTCATGTGGTAGTTCTAATCAGTGTCTATCTAGTGGTATAGCAGCCGAGTCGCTCGCTCGGTCACGTCAGAAATGGATACACGATGGCGTATTCGAAAAGTACTGGACAAAGCCGACCAAGAGAAAGGGTGTCGTGAAGGAGGATTCCAACAATCCGGCCAAGGATACTATGACCAAAATCGGCCAGATCACTATAGTCGTCGAGCCTCATCTACTCGAAGCCACCATGTACGCGGTCAAGGAGCCAAGGCCCGCACCTCCCACCGCTTCGACCGTCAGACCCATCATACAGTATGGCCCTCCTAACGGTGCCATGCCTCCTCCGCCGAAACCCACGAACTCGTCCGCGGCTGCATCCGCGCCCACATCGGCGACCACATCCTCGCGTTCACCCCCCATAATTTCGCCTTCCCAGACGCCTGCCCAATCGGCACAGCCATCCAGAGGGAACGACAAACTACCGGTGCAACAAACCCCATCTACGTCTGCGTCTACGCCGGCGGCTCCCCTGTCTCAGCCCCAGAAAACAGAAATACAGCGACCTCAACCGCCGGCACCAGCCGAAAAACCCGTCGTCTCCCCACGAGGTCTCGAATCCGTCCTGGCACCTCCTCAGCCCGCACACGCACCGGTGCTGGGACCCGCGCATCCTCGACCACCACAGCCACCATTTTCTCAACCCCCCGCCACTTCGGCTCATCCACTACATGCTCCCAACGCACCACCGGCACGCCTTCCTGTCAGCGCAACTCCGACCCCATCCGAGCCCGTGGCTAGTGCCAAGGCCACTCCTCCTCCACCCAAGCCTACGCCATCTCCTGCTTCCGGAACGGATCCAATCATAGTGACACTAGCCGAGAGAGCATCTGAGGACCCTCACCTGCGAGACCTCATGAAACGAGTCGCGGTCGGAGAGGCCGCAGCTCACGAACTAGCACATTTCCAGAGGATTATCGACCAGATTACTCTAGACTACAAAAAGAAAGGAGGCCAACAGGGCCCATCTCCTGATCGGCTCATCGTAGATGGTAGAACCGTCAAGTACTTTGCGGATGAAGTGCGGAACATCTCGGATATCATCTTAGCATCCAACCCAACCCAGCGATCTAGCGACTTGCGACCACCTCCGGGAAGCGACCCTCTGGTCATCCTCTTGGTCAAAGAATCATTAGACAAGCCCGCTATCAAGGCCTTAGTTCAGCGAGTAGCAGAGGGAAACACCAAGTACACAGATGCCATGGAACTTAAGAATCTCTTGGACAAGCTGCACACCATAGTCAAGCAAGCCACCGCCCCACCGAGTTCAACCACGCCTTCTCAAGCTACGTCTACACCGGTCAAGACGGAGGAAGGTTCCAAAAAATCACCCACCCCTGCTCCCGCGTCGCAACAGGCCTTGCGGTCAAAGGGTCCGCCGCCTCCGACCAAACCTGACATCTCCGCCGTCGTCCTCGAGTTTGCCGGTGGTACCGGAGATAGGTATCTCTTCCCCAAGTACAGCATCTTGGAATTTTCTGCAGAAGGTACCCAGGTCGTCGTCTCTTTCTTGATTGTCCGGAAAGGCAGCAAATTAGAATACGGAGGGGATCGAGCGTTAGATTATTATCAACCAATCACACTTCGACTTCAATCCACCGCACCGAAACTCTTGGAGAACCTAGCTCGGGTAGTGGCACCCCAAGACGAGGTGCAGCGATACATGGACGATGTCATGGAGAATATGACTCGAGCCGAATACGTCTTACTTGCCATGCGCCTTCCTAGGGGAGAAAAGGACGAACCGACAGAAGACCGTTCGGATACACCCAAAGCTTCCGAAACATCTCACGCCGCACAGTTGCCGGGTATTTTATGGGATAATAAACCGACACCTACGCGACCTCCTTCAGCGAAACCCGCATCATTGAAGCCGACTAACGAGGACGAACAGTATCAGAATTTCATTAGAACCATCAGTTGAGAGCATTTTACGAAATCACGGTTTTTTGGTCTGCTGAAGTCAATTCCGGCGCTTTGGCGAGTAGGACCGTCAGGTTAACGGGACTACGTGAAGCAACGAGATGTGAAAAGGATTAAAGTGGCTTGATTTTTGACCGAGGTGCTCCTAATGTGATAGTGGTGTGTGTAGAAATGGATACCATGAGGGATTTTGGCGTTCACGCTTACGGAAGCGTAAGGCCTGTAAAAATATCGATCGAATTGAGATTTTTGAACTGATTGACTAGTCGTCTGACCGAGACACGGTCAGGGCCGAGGTAGCCTATCGGCCACTCAATTGCTCACCTGTAGCACACATTTCGGCAAGGAGATCATTGAACCACCGAGTCCTCTCCGCTATGGGCGCATCTAGAACAGCCAAGTCAGTAAGTCATTGCTAAATGGCGACAGTAAGATGTTACGAGATAAGGAGTCAAGGGTAGTGAGTATCTCTGAAAACCACTAAAAGACGAAGCGAATAACTAAAGGGGGGGTAACTCACGTCCCATACCATCCACGACAAGGCCCTTGCCAGGTTGTAAATACTCAATCAGCTTTCTGCCATGAGGAACCGAGATGATCTCATCATCGGTACCATGTAGCACGAGAATCCTGTCGCGGCCGACCTTGTCGCCGACTTCACGCAGCTGCGCCGCAGACTTTTGGTGCCAGCCGGCGGCGACCATCTGCAATAGGAAGCCGTGCTTGACGAAGCCGACGCGGTCCTGCTGCTTCGCGATCTCCTGCGCCGCGAACCGGGCGTAGTTGCTGCTGAACCGGCCGTACGGCCACCCACCTAAGGGCATGCGACAGCGCGGGACAGTCTCGTCGGGCAGGATCGTGTCGTCGGGCGCCGTGAGCCAGGATTCCGGGAAGAGCTTGAATGCTGTGTAGGATACTGTGCGGTCTAGACTGTTTCGTCGAAATGTGGTTAGGGTTAGATGGCATGGTCGAATGAGATCAGACGGGATGAGTCGCACTGTGGGGTGGGAATGGGGGTGGTTTTTGTAGAAAAGATGCTCTTAGGGGGTATGGGAGCTATCTGACCTTTTGGGGAGAAGCAATGTGATGCGATTTATCATATTCTCCGTGAAGCTGGTCGTGTTCTCGATGGCGGCTGCTGTGCATATCAAGTTTAGACTGGCTATCCGATTCGGTGCCGTGTAGGCTAGCTCCTGCGCGATCACTTTGTGATATCCCAGAGTCAACGATTCTCCTCTCGAAATGGTCATTTGGAGAGTCCTAGGTCTTTCACTCACTGCCACCCACTGTGGATTTGATATCAGGTCAGCGCTTTCTAGTCATCGTCATCTAAGGTGAGAGGTTGGGGTGCTGTCTATGTATCGAGTGGCATTAAGCCGTTCTGGCATGATGTGCAAGTCGGATACCACGTACTACTGATACCACATATATGTAGTTGGCGCTCCTCTATCCATGACAGGTGATCAAGCACCTCGAGCAGGTCAGCCGCCATAGCTGATGTGCTATACCGCATCAACGGCTTATCAGAAAGGCCTATGCCTCGGTTGTCGAAGATCAGTACGGAATACCGATCCCCGTTCTTGTGTCCAAAATGCATAGTCTGCCTCTGCCACGATGACTTGACGACTCCCAAACCACCGATAAACTACCATCTCGGTATCCATGTCAGCCTTCACATCTTTCATTTCAACCCTGCTCCTACGTAAATCGTGAGGTGTACATGGGTTGCGACCTTGGACGCAGTGGAAACCGAGCATCGTCTAGTCAGGGGCTTTGTTCCTACAGGCATGGAGATGGGGCATGGTGGAGTGAGTGGATAGTCTGAAGGAATTAACGCACGATAAGCTTCACGGGTCCAGAGCCATGGATCTCCCAGTGGACGTTGAAGGGTCCGCCTCTCCCAGCTGCCACCGACAACATCCCCTCTTGATGAGGGTCAAGCCGCCATATTGCCGTCGGGAACGCATCGGTCTTGGCGACCTCGTCGACAGACGGGAAACTAGTCACAGATGTCCTATCCCAGTTAGTCACAGCCTGTTATATGACCCCATATCCTCGATGGTGTTATATATCTACAGTCATGCAAGGCAGGTGAGATACTGACATGGTTGAAGACGGCTGAGCTGGGATTCTGATGGTAAAGTTAGCCAATCCCTGAGTTATCAGTGAAACCCGTGAGAATGGGGACTTCGATGCACTAGGGTGTTGACTGGGGACAACAACTACCGATAGCCTAGGTATAGGGAACTATAGCTGGCCGGTATTAACTTCGAAGTCGGCAGGCAGTTCTCGGCCATGAACGGCTGATAGCTGTGATGAGATGACGATATGACATAATCGGGGCGTCTCTTTCTATGCAATTATCAATATCGGATAAAGCGTAATTAAGCACCCCGATATAGCAATAAGGACCTCGCTGACTACATATCTCATCTCACCTCACACGATGTCTTGAATTCACCAGCCCAGAAGAACACATAGATACCTATAAGATGACCGTTTTTAAATCATAATCATCATGAGAACAAGGAACGCGTCATCCGCCGCGTGTAGCTATCGGATCCTGTGAGAAAACCCTACACCTATTCGAGGCTTCTCGAATGATTATGGCGCCGACGTGCTGAGCTCCGATGACCTTCGGAGCTATCGTGAATATGGCAGCCTAGGACTTCTTCGAATTCCCGGCGCTCTCGGGTGAGGTAGGGTCACTCGTAGCATATATAATGAAGAGATTTATCATCTAGCCCAAGTTCTTCGACGGGCAGGAATTCAAAAGCCATCACAAGCGCACACTCGATGTATATCGCAACACCGTCAACGTCAACACAGAGCATAATCACAGCTATCGTCTCGCCTTCTACGATGGATCTTCAAAGCGTCCTCGCCCCTCTTCATCTCCTCTCCTTCTCGACCCTGCTGGGCACTCAGCTCTATCAGACCTTTATCGTGACCAAGATCTGCTATGTTAGCCTCCCACGAAGCGCCTTTACCACTCTCCAAAAGCGCCTGTTTCCCATCTACTTCCGCAGCCAATCCCTGCTACTACTCCTCACCATGATCACGATCCCATCACAAGGCCCGATCACACTAGTCACAAACAAGGCGGCTTGGATTCCCTTCGCCTTTGCCGGCGCGACGGCGGCCTTGAATTTGTTGGTCTACGGGCCGCGGACACGGCAGATCATGATCGAAAGGATTCATCAAGGTGGGTCTGATTCTTCTCTAGTATATCGCCTCGTGTTGGGAGTGGCTGTGGTACGAACTGATGCTGATACTTGCCATCTTGGATACAGAAACACGAGATGGATTGCATAGACAAACGACCGACGATGCCATCGAAACTCCTAGCCTTGAGATGGAGCGTCTAGACCGGTCCTTCTCACACAATCACGCTATGAGTATTCACCTCAATCTCTTGACTCTCGGTCCTCTGCTCTGGTGGGGTTGGAAGCTAGCATCGAACTTGAATCTAAAGTTTTAGCGAGAGATACTACCTAATCTAGCGTACTGCATACATAGCCTAAGACAGCTACAGGAATTGATTATAGGTTCGGATTGAATCCGCCCGTCCTGGTCTAAGATAGCTGAACGAGTAAACAAGTCGGCTGCCGCTAGCGGCGGTTCTGTTCTGCAAATCGACTACCTAGGAAGTACCGTAGGAAACGTATACCAAGTAGTGTGCTACGCCGCGTGCTAACCTGAGGATTTGCCTGTTACGGAAATATTGCGCGATTGTGCGGACGGATAACAGGGGATAACACGGCTTCGAGCTTCGAGTTTCGATGTACTTTACCTGCTCTCCGGAGTACACTACCTAGCGAGAGTAGGCATGCGGGGGACGAGATCAGTTCCACACGCTAATAATAGGTCTCAGGGGCGGGAGGGCAGTAGTGTACACTAATCCGAATCATCCCGGCTGGCAAAAACTAGCTGGGAGTACACTCGCATCGTGAGAGGATTTCATGACTCGCTTCGGAACACTGCCTATTGGCCGTCGTCCCAAATATTCATTGACCAGGGCGGAGACGCACCGAAATATCAACGCTAGAGCAAACCTAGCCAGCTCTTTGCTTGAAGGAGTTAAGTCGGGGAGTGCTTAGCCTAGTTGTACTTACCGAACTTGGGCTATCCGTACACACGACTCTATTTCCCGAATCACTATTTCCCGAATCACCGTCGACAGACCCAGCGACGTCTGTTTTTTCGACTATACCGCTATATACGAGACAGCATATCGAGTTAATTGCGAATTACCTAATATAGAAAATCAAGAACTACACATTCCTAGTCCAGTCTTTATCCAAACAAGTAGGTACGCGGAAAAGTATGGGTTGGCTAGAGATGGTGATTGGATGGGATGGGGATTGGCATTTACGCTAACATAAGCACTCTCCCCGGACGTAAATCCCATCTTGGGTCTTGGTATACTTACTACACATCCTGGAATGCTAGAGAATGCCGCCGGGATTCAAAAGAATCCAGCACCGTGGAACTAACGATGCAAGAAAGGTACAAGCGCGCGTCGTCTGGCCCCGGACTTGCGGACTTGGGACCCAGCAGGAAGGGATGAAGAACGGACACGTAAAACTTCGTCTCTCACACACTCTCCATCTCTCCTACTTCAACTTTGCGCTCTCCGCCATACGCCACGCCCTTTCGTCCATCATCTCCCGGCCATCATCGTCTACTATCGCTATCATCATGGAACCCGTCGTCAGAATCTGGCTGGCTACGTTGAAGGAAGGCCACAGCGTCGTCGAAACTGCCTTCTCGGGCGTCTGGTCCCAGATTATGACCATTACCGCCACATACATAACAGAGGGTAGCGGACACTACACCCTATTCCAATGCGTCGAGCAGCCGGACCTGCTAGCTGTCGTATTGGGCTACAATTCCAAGGATTTGAGCGAGAAGGTTGCCATGGCACTCAACGACTCGGTGTCAAATGCGCTGGATTTCGTCAACCCTACCGAGCTTCTCGTCATGGATATAAACATTGTCGATCTTCCTCTCGATTCCGAGAAGATCGCAATCTTAGTATCCGAGTCGGAGCCGGCTCATTTAGATTCACTTCCCGGTAGAGGATTATGGGCTGTATCGGAGCCAATGATACTCCCAGATGTGGAGGTCGATCCGGACGCGCCTAGAATAAGAAAATGGGTACACATTGCCCCATCAAAAGAGGCTGATCAATTAAGCGAATTGGGGACGGTTAGGAATTTCACCCCGATTATGGAATCTCACATGGACTCGCAACCCGCCGAGTGAATACAGGAGAACCACGTACGCGGGGCGTCCATCCTCATCTACGGCATCCCATCTCAGCCTTTACAGCCTTTGACGACATTAAAGACAGCCATTCAGCACAGGAGACGGTCATCTACCCTGACTGACTTCGGTCCAATATGGCGCCGTTTTTTTTGACTCGATATTCTACTACGAATTAAGGAAGGGCATCTACCGCCACGACCAAGCTGAGACCGGCTTTCTGAGATTCCGAGTGGGGTTCACCTTGCGCACGCTGGTCCCGAGAAGGTATGACTGTTGGCTTGGCAACCCCTATTATGAATCCTTAGGTGGAACCCAGACCCCCGGGCATCATTCGCGATACAGTACGAGGTGAAATCGGCCCTTCGGGTCGAACCTCTTTAGGAGATCCACTACGCGCGAGAAGGACAAGTAGCCGGGGCTGTCCATCGAAATGCCAAAGGATGAAGAAAGGAACGGGAAAGGAAGGGAAGGGAACACAACGGGCTACGGAATTATATTTTCTGGCTGTCCAAAATTTGTCGCAGTACTATTACCACCTCCATGTATTTTATCCTACCTAGGTACACATCTCGAGCACATCACGCCAGTATGGGCCTCTTAACGCTCTAGGTGCAGAAATGCATCCAAAATCGATGCCTACCTTGCTTCCTTCAAAGACTTGCTAGGGTCAACATGGGAACTAATCAGGTGTCAATTAGCAACATACGACATCGCCTTCTTGTCACATGATCTGGCCTTATTCTAGACCAGGTGAACCGCCCAGCGGGTCAATGAGGTTTCAATTCGGCCGAGGGTCGCTTAAGTAAGCGTTTCCCGCGCGCAACGGTTCCGATCGTAGTGGTCTACCTAGACTGCATGTACCTAAGCGTTTGAATTTGTCGTCATCGGTATCGAGAGCAACAGGGGGGAATATCCCGATCATGGACCGTCGTAGTACTCATAAGGGCTTTTGACCGGACCAGAAATGCATCATCCCGCTAGCAGAGGATCATTCAGTCAGCAGAGCACACGCAAAGTACCGTCGAATAACGAACGGCCACCTCATAAACCAAGACGATGCTAACACGGTTCGTTGGTCAATGTGGTGCGAAGACAGGTATACGTACTAAGCATGCACATTCGGGTCTCTCATCGCGACGTGACATCGCGCAAAAAACTCCTCGATCTGCTCAGGTTTCCAGCCTAGCGCCGGCAGTTGAAGAGCGCCCACTATGTGTGTAAAGTCAGTTGATATGGCGCATGATTCGACGTCGACGTCACGTAGACATTCTGGTATCAAGGGAGTACTGACTAGCTGGAAAGAACTGCTCTGCAGCAGTGCGGTAGTATAATCCTATGAGCCTCATTGTCCTAGATCGCTTATCAGCTTCTGGGCATCGAAAGGAAATCAATGGGTGTGTTGTTTGGGGTTGAAGTTCTCTGTAGATGTCTACTACATCATTGACCAGAAAATACCGCAACTCGCACATACTTATCTTTGGGCCACGTTCCGTAAGGGAGCTTAACAGCGTGGTGTTGGATGTTCACGAAGCCACATTCGGCTAGATATCGCCCACCATACACAGCTGCGTGTGATCTCGTACCATTACTGGCAAAAGCTTCTACCATGATGTTGGTGAAGACGAGAATTGGCCAGTTTGGCGGAAGAGTGCCATCATCGCAATGAACCATCCCATCGACGTCCTGGAGCTCGACCCATCCACCCGGCTTCAGGTTTCTGACACGATACAAGTCAGCAGAAGCCGTCATATTAGCAGGGCACCTAGATGATCATTACTCATAAACATTTCTCAGCACCTGGATGGGGTCCCTATAGCGGAATTCGTCGTCAGTCTAAGAGCTCCAGATAGAAGTTCGACTTCAAGCTCATACCTAAGGATCGGGATCATATTGCGAAGATGGACAAAGTCCCAATCCCAGCCATTTTCCCAGGTGTCTTCCACCTGTAATGCAGCATTAGCACTAATCCGGATATTCTAGATCCGGCGTTCGGGGGAGTATTGCCTGCTTACATCATCAACCATGAATCTGCAATTAGGAGGAGTCCCTTCAAAGTATCAACGGTCAGTATTCTTTATCCTCGAGTGATCTCCAACGCCCTTGGAAGCGGCTAGTATGACAAGAATCATGCCTAGATGGCAATTGTTCGCCGTATGCATGCTAAGGAGAGAAGCGGTGGCATCTAATATTACTTACAGGGTGGTTGTATTGGGCTTAGATCTAACGCGAGAGTTCAGCATCATGAGTATCGTACCTAACACCGTCGAAAAAACCGTACCTATGCCTAGAACTTCCGCTGACGGGTATTTGTCCGCCATCTCGATAGCCCATATTCCGGTACCCGTGCCGAGATCGAGGATCTTCAGCGGATGATCTGAAATGGGGGCAAAGAATCGTCGTCCGTCGGTGGCCTCAAGCATCATGGCGTGCAGCATATCTTCTCTATTTTGCTCGGTCTCGTCATTCGGAATGGGATACCGGCCGTGTCTATCGTTGTCAATGCCCCGAATCCCGAATGCACCTAAGGGGCTGACTGCAATTCTGATTGCGGCAAGGCAGTGACACACCTGAATCTATGATATCGTCGTCCGTTATGGTAGCTGTGCTCGTAGATGCTCGAGCCGACAGAGCCTGAGTCGGCGATTGACATTTCGTCATAGTCGCTAGGGACGAATTCGCCCTCCTCATCTGTCCCGCCGGCCTCCATGAGAGCCACATCATGATCCGAGTCGATATCGATATCGGAGGGCGGTCTAGACACCCTGAGGTTCGCGTCCGTGTTGTCAAGTTCTAAATCTTCGTCTACGGAGTCTTACGTTAGGATGTCATCTGTCCCTATAGTGGTTTTTGATATTGGGGTAATCCGGTCTCACCAAGAGTCTCGTCCCACATGATTCCGAACCTCCTTCTAGCAAGCGTCTGTGTACACTTCCAGTTGTAATATCTTGGTAGGCTCCGTAGCTCGTTTCTAGACACTCTCGAAAGACTTTATCGCTCTGTATTAGTCGCAGAGTTGTCTCTAAGCCTATATGTACACTGAGGAGGGCGTACGGAGTAAACGAAGATGAAAAGACGGTTGGTACCTTGGTAGGGTACCTACAGGTGACACAGCATGTCTCGGCTAGTTCAACGTGAATATGAATCATACGGGATGCTCGGGCTGGTTTAAATAAGACGTTGCTCGCTTTGAAGACGTAGAAGACCAATATCACTATCTCGACATACCTACCACGCTACTGCCTACTTCACCACGCCAGCTTTTCTCTCTGCGCGACATAATTCACAGCCTCTCTTGGACGACTTGCTTTTGCACAGGGATATATGTACAGGATCTGAGATCCGGTCGATACGTGGTCGCGGGTCTACCCGGTCGACTTGCGGGCTTGGAACGATAACTCTAAAGTTCCAGAACCATGTGGAATATCCAATCAGTGGCGATGATCGAGTTCCCTTGCATATGCGAGAGATTTATTTACGACAATGCTGCGTATCAGCTACATGTTACATGCCATCCAAATGTGACAGGTTACTTAAGCTCGATCAACGAGCGTCGGGCACCAAGTCCTGTCTCGTTTCGTTCTCGTGCATAGTTTTACCAAAGTGCCATCTTACGCCGATATTTTCAGTCCCTCGAGCCTATCGCCCGGCATGGAATCTATTGCTGTTGGCAATCAGCCATCTTACAACGATGCCACGACGAATAGAGCGGTGAGAGCTCGGTTGATTTACGAGAACCAAGTGCTAGGGGACAAAGTGTTCATACCCGAATGGTAGCCTTCGGAGCACAATAGGGTTTCCCGTCGCCTTTGATGCTGATGCTCAAAGAACCCTTGACGTCGTGGACCTATACATCTAAGTCCTCGATCCGAGGACACGGATTAACTGACCCCCCGAGCTTTGTTACTCCCGTGTTCTTTCTTAGTAACTCCACTAGATAGATAGATCGATACACTAGATGGCTAGCCAAGCATACCCTTGATCGAATTGATCAGCTGGAAGAACATTGGCTGTCCCGACACCGACTCGGCATACCCTGATAGTCAATCCCCTTTGCCACGCATGATCGATCCGCTGAATGGAGCGACCAGTTAGATAAACTTCCGCACTACCTACCTTAAGTAGGGATCCATCGTCTTTAATTGCTACCATTCTGTCGGGATACAACCGTTCACCCACACTCGACAAGGTCTTTCTTTGCTTCTTCGTCCTGCTCGAGGTTACAGAAAGAGGACGGATTAGATAAACAGGTATTTCTCAACTGCCACTAATACCAAGCCACCAAGCCACGCACCCACCCGTAACCATAGGGTATGGGGGGTCTCACAGCAGTCTTGGGCTCGCCGGCACTCGTAGCACTGCTTCTGTACAGCATCGGGTTATGCCTGCTCGCCCTCGTCGCCCGTGGTTTCTGGTCATGGCAACGTTTGCGACATATACCAGGCCCGCCTCTGGCTGGCTTCTCATCGGTCTGGATGGTCCAGAAATCCCTAACCGGGAGGTTTCACCAACACTTACGTCGTGTCGCCGATAACCACGGTACGGGGCCACGGCTAGTCTCAACCCGGCAGCGCGAGAGGGAGGGAAAAGGAAGGGAAAAGAAAATGTGCACGCGAATGCTGACGGCGATTGGTAGGTCCACTGGCTCGAATTGGTCCTAACGAGCTCCTCTCGACCGATCCAGATGTGCTGCGGATGATGTCTGCCGTTCGTTCACCTTATACTAAGGGTATCTTTTACGAGACGGGCCGCATCACGCCACAGCAGGATACCGTTGTCTCACTTCGGGATGATGACGAGCATCGGGCTCTAAGAGCAAAGATGGGGACCGCCGTATGTTACGTATCTGTTTTCTCTCCACTCCCTCCGGGTTTTACTGGACGGGACAAGTTGCCGACCAACCGACCAAGTGACTGACTGTCAAACTCGAAAGTTTGGCGGCAAGGAAAATGAAGGATTCGGCGCAGGCATTGATCGTCAGATCCTAGCTCTGGTTTCTCTGATCGAGACTAGATACTTGTCCACGGCAAGCGAGTACAGGCCCGTGCAGTTCTTCCAAAAGGTGTCGTTCTTCGCGTTGGACGTCATAGGTGACATCTCATTCGGTGGCGCTTTTGGCTATCTGATCCAAGATACCGACCTGTACAAATATCACCAGATTACTGACGAGTCATTGCCCTTGATGAACATCATGTCGACAATGCCATGGCTGGCTAGTATTCTCTACAAGTGGCCATTTAGCCGACTGCTCCCCACCGAAGGAGATAGGGTTGGCTTTGGCCGTTTGATGGGGTGAGACCAGGGTTTCCCTCTATAAAAAGAAAACCTCCCAAGAAGAAAATAAATGACGGACCAAGTCGTTCTTCGGCTGACCATAGCCAGGCTCGTCACATCCGTGGTGGACGGACGGTTAGCACCCGGCGCGAAGCCCCAAAAGGACATGATGCAAGCGTTTATCAACAGCGGCATGACCCGGGCCGAGTTGACACAGCAGGTCTTTGTCCAGATGTAAGCGGCTCTTCAAGATCCTCGACCGACTTTATTGCCAAGATTCTAAATATGGCATTCGCCACCGTAGCATCGCCGGGTCCGTCTCGACAACAACGGCCATCTGTATGACCCTCCTCTGCCTCTTGACCAATCCATCGGCCTATTCGGCGTTGCAGCGCGAGATAGACGATGCAATCTCGGTAGGTAAGCTAAGCAGTCCTGTCGCCGACTCGGAAGCCAAGAACATGCCCTACCTCCAGGCCGTGATCAGGGAGGGTCTCCGCTTCTACCCTCCGGTCCTCGGGCTTGGGAGCAAGCAAGTGCCCAAAGGCGGGGACGTCATCAACGGGTACTTCGTGCCCGAGGGGACGCAGATCGGCATGAACTTTTTCGGGCTCATGCGGTCCAAGGAGACGTGGGGTTCGGACGCCGACACCTTCCGGCCGGAGCGCTGGCTTGAGGCCGACGCGGACCGGCTGAGGAGGATGAACACCATCGTCGACCTCGACTTCGGCTTCGGCAAGTACCAGTGCCTCGGGAAGCCGATCGCCATGATGGAGCTGAACAAGATCTTCGTCGAGCTCCTGCGGCGGTACAACTTCACCATCGTGAACCCGCAGAGCCCGATCCGCGCTCGGAGCGCCATCTTCTGGGCCGCGAAGGACTTTTGGCTGCGGATCACGAAGCGGGACTACAAGCAGAAATGAGCTCGGATTGACGTTACTGTATCTACGTTTCAGGGAAGTCCGGTACACCGTGACACACTTGTATGAAAATACCGCCGGGATTTATGCATGCTGTCCTTAATTTTATCGCGGATCTGAATATAGTGCGACGAACCTGTGATTCGGCATCCATCAGTTGTCGTTGTCGTTGTCGTATGTGCTATGGATGCCAGGTCTCCCTTCTCTCCCCCCTTCCATTGCCGGTCCGCATGGTATTTAAGCCCTCGTAGCAAGGCCTTCTATCACGTACGACCATAACCACCGGAAAACTCGGGATCCCGTCCGCTCT
Source organism: Nemania serpens (assembly GCA_022578855.1). Lineage (NCBI taxonomy): Eukaryota > Fungi > Ascomycota > Sordariomycetes > Xylariales > Xylariaceae > Nemania > Nemania serpens. Next base: position 28,512 of record MU396711.1, on the reverse strand, counting down.
CCCATTGATAAACCGGCGAGTGCCGAATTAGTAGTTGGGTCGGTGACGACCAGCGAATCCTCGGTGTTGTACGTTTTTTTTTCTCCTCCCTTCCAAAAACGGACAAAATAGCGCGCGAACCAAGAAACGAGAAGCCAAACTTTTGTCTGCTATTCTGTCGTCGTCGACATCTCGTAATGTATGCCATTAATAATGACTATACTATCTCGCCTAGAAAAGAGAACTCTGCACTGTGACCTCCCCTACTCAACCCCCTCCGTCTCCGCGATTCGAAACACGTACTTGATACCGTTCGCCTTGCCAGCCTTCAAATTCTTCAGCGCCTCCTCTACCCCGCCCAGACCACCCGGCACGACGACCTGCGGCTGCCCCTTGAGCCATCCCTCCGCCAGCCCGCGCGCAAAGTACCGGAAGTAGACGTACGCAAAGTCCTTATCGTCCTTGTGGGCCCTTGCCACCATCGTCCCAGAGTGCTCGACGGTCGCCGGCAGAGCGTCGGGTTGCGGCAGAGGCAACACAAGCGAGACCTTGGCGCCATCGCCGAGCACCTTGCCGAGATTCGCGGTGCTGGTGCCCTCGGATACGGCGTCGAGCGCGTGCAAGAGCGGCTTCCCACTCGCCGCCGCCGCCTTCTTCAAATTCTCAACCAGCGCGTCGTCGCCCTCGCGGTAATCTAGTATCACGTCCCCCTTGCTACGGTCGATGAGCGTCTCGACGTGCGCACTCGACTTTCCGGCGACGCAGATCAGCGGGTGGATGTTGCTCCGCTGCGCGAGCTGGATGGCGTAGGCGCCCACGGCGGACGCCGCGCCGTAGATGACGAGCGGGATGGGCTCCTTCGCCGCGTCCCAGGGTTGCGGGAGTCCGAGGTTGATATATAGACCGGCTGCCGACGTCATAGCCGCCAATGGGATCGTAGCCGCCTCTGTATGCATTTGTCAGCTCGGGAGTACATGAGTGTAGACATATAACTCGTCGATGAGAAAGAAGGACCACGACTCCTTTCTCCCCTAGTGGAATTTCTCGGTCTCGCTCACCTTCGAAAGTAGTCTGCTTGGGGATGTGAAACGTCGTATGCTGCCAGGCTAAGGCATACTCGGCATAGGAGCCGCCCGGCGTCATCATCTCGTGGAAGGCGGCCACGCGGTCGCCGGGCTTGAACTCGAAGACGTTCTCACCCACCTCGTGAACCACGCCAGCGATATCATCTCCCTGGTTTTGCGTCGTGTCCCTCCAATCAGGCAGCTTCCAGTCCTTGGGGTTGGAACCGCTCACCACAACCTTGATAACGACTTGATCAGGGCCAGGTTTGGGGATCGGCGAGTCGATGATCTGGACCTTTGGTCCTGCGATGGGATTATATTAGCGAGATGCGTTGTTTACTCGTTTTGTCAGTATAGGCATACATACCTTTGCTAACGACAGCTTCTTTCATTGTGCTTCTTGGATACGCTCAGTGTATGTGATGGACGACTTGAGGGTTGAAGATGGGCTACTCCACAGCTATCGAAGAGGGGAAACTTCCTTGGATACTACCTATATATATTGGGGTAGCTGGAAGGTCGACAAGGAAATCTGGCTAATTAACGGGGAGGGCCCATGATTATCAATCGCGGGTAGATAGTTCCAGTCCCTAGATGTCTTTAGATTGAGATATTGCATCACTGCTTGTGTGGGGCAGTGACTTGTTTGTGCCGTTATCCCTCACATTTCTATCCAGTCGCATTTTGTCTGTCTCATATGCGGGCTCTCATGTTCGGACGTGACCATCTCGATAGGCTTGTAGATGGGATTACTCTTAAGATACACAACTCTTTACACAATACAACCATCGGCGCTATCGGACATAAGCATCATTACAAAGCAACCCAGAGCTCGTCCGCTACGGACCTGCCAACTAAACGCCGATAGAATGGGCAAGCTGATTTGCAATCGTACGCCAGAAAAGTCTCCTTTAGGCAGTGCTCTCGGATAGAAATTGCAGCTCCTTGATGGTATTGTCCTATGACGGGATGCAGAAATCGATCCAGCTACCCAGGTATGCCAGGCGATTCTTCGATCCGTCCTGGAATTCATGTTCTCTATAAATCTCTTCAAATTCCGCATAGCTAAGGCGTCCCCATCCACCCCGTGCCTTGGCCTCCTGTTCAGCTTGATCGTGTGATTTCCACTCCATTAATGTGTCGGGTGATGGGATCGAGCTCGGCGTTTCTGGTCTTACTACATGCGCCTCCAAGATTGACGGTGTATCGTGATCGCTGGCGGGTGTGTTCAACGTCTTGGCTGCTGATGAATTCTCGTTCTTGTCATCATCGTCTGACGTGTGGCTGGGCATGAATTGTGGCATTGTGGGATCACGATGTTCGTGTAGCGCCGAGGCAGAGCTAGCTGCTGAAGAAACTGCTATAGACTGGACGCTCCCAGACGTATCGTTCCGTAGTTCTTCAACATTCTGGCCATTTTTGTCAATCACCTCGCGTTCGCATTCCTCTTCATTGCCATCTGGGCTGGCGACGGTGTAGCCGCTGACGGATAGTAATTCTTCTAGACTTTTCTGTTGAGGCGTTTGCGTTATAGATGACTGACGAGCTCCTGGTGGCTGTCCCGGCGAACCCGGTTCCGTGGACCTGTCATCTTCTGCGCGTGGCATGAATGTATCAAGAATTCGTCGATGTTTCTCTCGCTGCTCTTTGCTCTCGGTTGCGTCTACGGCAAGGTCTTCCTTATCCTTGAATAGAATATCTAACAGTTCATTGAAAGCCTGTTGCGTTATTTGGTAGAGAATCTCCTTCCCAGCATCTCGCTCGGCGTCTGGGATCTCCATACCACCCCAGCGCTCCGGCACACTGCGCGACGATGTAGAATGATTGGACCTAGTCTCGAAGTCATCGGTATCTTCGGCGAAACGCACTTTGGACGACGACCGGGACCTAGGAGATAAAAGTGGCGGAGCAGACTTTGACGGCTCGATGGTGTGATTCATGTGAGTCAGTGTATCTTGTTCGTGACGCCACCCTTGAGGAGGCATGGCCCCTTCTTCCTCATCCAAGTAGAATTGGCGTCGTTTCCATCGTTCGTAGAGCTTTCTCCGCGCCATTACTCGTTTCCGCTTGTCCGAATTTAGCTGTTGCGGGTTGGCAAACGTGTCCCGCTGAGGTCGGAGTGATATCTCGGTCGGCAACGTGTGCATGAAATCTCCAGAGTCGAATAACCCTGGGGATATGGTGAGATTCACATCTTCGTCGACCGAGGGACGACCGAGTTCTCTCTCCTCCTCTATCCGATCGTAAGGGGCGCTTTGATTGTCCTCGTCTTCAGAAGAGCTAGTGTCATCACCATCATCGACCAATTGTACTCTAGATTCTCGACGACGGATCGAATCAAGGATGCCATCGAGTTGAGCGTTATCACCCGAGAGCAACGCACCCATCTCGACGGTGTCGCGAGGTGGGTTCAGAATACCCGGCCAGTATGAGGAATCTCTAGCGGGAGACTGCGGCCGTCGAGAGAATCCAAAGGTGTCGGTAAAGGGGCTCGGATTACTAGTCCGAGTGAATAGGTCCCGAAGTATGTCCTCGCGGTTGGACGCGTCGGGTTTATCTTCACTCACGGCTCCTTTACCGTCTAGGACGTCGACTTCGCCTCCAGACCGAAAAACCTTGCCTTCCATGTGCCGTCCACCCTCGCCATCGGGGATTCTCTGTTCCCTACCGAAGAGACCACTGATAGGTTGTCTACCGCTGACAAGCTGCTGGACCTCGACGTTGGTCATCATGTAATCATCCAATCCTTCGACGGTATCTCGGTGCATCTGTTTGTAGGATACGTAGTAGGCGCGGAACATGCGTAAGAAGTCGCGACGGTTGACGAAGCCATCTCCATCGACATCGTAACCGTCAAAGGTTCTCCTCAGCTTGTCCTTCCGCCTCTTGTATGACACGCCTTGTAGATACTCCTCGAAGCCGATGAGATCGTCCTGGTTGGTATCGTAAAAGGCAAACATGCGATCGTGGATCAGGTTAGGCGCGGGATGACGATAACCGGCCGACGGCACCAAGCAGCGCTCAAAGGTCTTGCGATCCATGGCGAGGCCGAGTTTGTTGGGATCCTCCCTCCATTCGGTGTTCGCCATGAAGGTCCACTGCTCCCAGAGGGCGTCTAGCTCGACTCGTTCGAAGCCGGTCTCGTGCGACCACTTGGCGAGCAGGTCTCTCGGCAAGGTCTGTTGCACGCTGTTGGGGTCACCCGGATACCACGGTGGCTGTACCTGTCTCGCGGCCGAGGACGGCACGGGGATCTTGACCTTGTAGAAGATGTGGGCTTTGTTATGACAACCTTGGGATTCACACATCTCGCAGAGGTCAAAGTCGGGGCAGTTGGCACAGCGATAACGGATGCCGCGGATGGGTAGCATGCCGCATCCATTGCACAAGCAGCCACGGTGGACGTAAGCATTGCGCCGCGCGTTGTCTTCGGATACCCTGAATAATAACGTGACTATGTTCTCGCCGGTGCGCTGACGCGGGTTTTGGGCGGGATCATCGTAACCGTCGTCGGGCTGCTCGGGCTGCTCACCCTCTGCGAGAACGGAGGTAGGGACGGGGTTAGAGAAGGCGTTGGGGTCAGAGGTCACGTCCAAGGGATCGACCTGATCATCGTCGTGGGATTCGGAGCCGGAAGATTCGTCTCCTTCGTCTTGCTGATGTTCTGGGTGGCGCGAGCGTCGCAGCGCATTACGACGGCGCAGACCTGAACCGGAACTCGGGGCTAGATCAGGCGCGTCGAGGTCAAGTTGCTCGGCCGGGTAGCGCTGACGATAATAGTTGTATCCTAGAGAAGCTAGAGAGGTGGCGACGATGGCAGTGACCAGGGTTATGGCTATGGCTGTTCTGGGGCGAGTCAGTGTCGATGCGGCTATTGTGGACGACGACGTCGACGACGAGGCCATGCCGACAGCTCCAAGGTCATGGCATCCGACAACGAGGCCGGGAAAGAGGGCGATGTAACCGCAGGGTCTACCGAGTGGTGACCAGGTCTCGATCGAGTAGATAAGGTAGTATCGTGATTATGCCCTTAAGTCGGTATGAGAGGTGACATGGGTTACCTGACGATGAACCTTCTATTCTTCGGCGCTCTTATCTAGTTCTCTGCTTGTTCTTTGTGTATCATTCTTTTGCTGCACCTCCCTTCTTCTCCTTTGCTTGTGGTAATCGTGGTGGAGCGGTTTTCATATCATCGTGTGTTGTGTTGAAACGGGCGAGAAGATGTCTCGGGTTGGTGGCTTTTTGTGGTACTGGGCAGTTGTTCGACTATTGTACAAGTCCCCTAGCTTGGGTGCCTAAGGTATCAGTGACAAGTTTTAGGCGGTGGATAGCGGCAAGCGAAGGCTCTGTCACACGTGCCTAAGCTACTACCTCCTTGGTACCTACGGTAAGTGCCTCTTACCCAATGGAACTCAGCCTTTGACCCTCGGCCGGCAACGATATTCCACGATTAATAATCCAGTGCTAGGATGTGTCGTTTGCTCGTTTTATCTGCAGTGAATACGCAGAGACTCAGCAGGCGTACCAAATATGCCCGCCTGGAACCTCTGTAGGTCGGTATGCGAAATCGGTATGCGAAGTGCAACCCCTATCCCGACGGCGCTAATGGGTACTCATCAAATCTCGAGATTGGCACCAATCTTTGAAATTGCTCTCTCTTAATAGGTACCTAATTACCGAGGACTGAGGCTGGAAGGGGGTCAGTCTCGTATTAGTATGGCCTCCACGTTTTATATTTGGTTATTAATCAACCGTCCGCCAATCGAGTGTTGGTTATCAGACGAATTGGAACGAAGTGATTATGCATCTTGCGGCCGAGAAGCTGTCCTAGTGCGTAGAGATTGATGAATTCCGAGAATAAGCTTGAGAGCATCGCTCTGACATGCAGGAAGCCGCTTCATCTCGGAGCAGAAAATGCTTCGGGAATGTTTAACACACGGTACTCGTATACTTGACATACTCAGCGATATTTCATAGCAAGCTTTGCTTTGGTACCTGTTGGCCATGATAGCCGTGTCTTGTGGCCCGACGACAGCTATAACAGTGACAGCGGTGAATATAATTACGTATCCGACTACGAACCTCCCTTCGGTGTACGGTATTCGTGCGGCAAGCCTGTCCTATGGTTGTGGACTAGGTAGGTTAGGCAATATAAGGTCCCTAGAATTCAATACAGTCCTTTCTTTAGCTAAGAAAGCATCCATTCTTCTCAGAAAGAGTGTACCCCTGCATAAGAGTAGGCTTCGGCGACTATTTCTAGTGTGCCTAAGTTAGCTACTTGATTATCTAAGGTGGGCGGTTAGCTTGTTGCAAACCCTGGCGTAGCAAAGTTTGTAGGCCTAATGCAACTCGACACGCCCTATACGGGAAACTCGAGGTTGTATTAAGCTGCCTGTCGACCTGATCCGATTCGTGGTTGCCAGCAGTTCAGATCCAAAAAAAAATACAGTAGGTGGAGAGACATAGGTAGCATTTAAGCCACAGAATCGATGGCTGCTTTCGTGGAAGACACCTATCTAGATAGAGCCAGGCGATACCGCCTCTGACAGCTACTTAGTTTAGTTACCTATAGCTACTAACCTAGTACCTACTATTTTGATGACTGCGCCCTCCTGAAGCAAGTTATTTACCACCGCGATACTATATTTGTTGCACTCTACGTCGATGTCGGGAGATCTGCCTGCCGAGTCGCCAGCCAGTGTCAGACCCAGAGGCTGGAGGGGTATACATCAGAGAGAGGTGGTGTCTATGTGGCCTAGAAGCAACCCTGATAGATGAAGCCAAGAATCGCCAATAGCACCCCCGAGAAGCAATGCATAAGCGGAAACACGGCTTGTCTGCTTGTCCACGTCATCTCCAACAGCCCCTACGCTATAGAAGACCCCGTAGCTTGCAAAAATAGAACCATGAGACTCTTAAGTTGAACCTAAAGAAAGGGCTTAATGTAATAAGATGTCTAACTGTCGTCAACTACAAGAATCGACGGTTTTTGCACAGCATACCGTAGTTGGTATCCCCGGTTATTCGCTTAGCAGGCCGATATAAATCAGTCTTCGTATGAGAGAATCCTACAACGGAGTGAATGGCACCCATTTCCACCCCCCACTTTCCCGAGCCTCGACTCCGTAATACCAGAGCCGTGGTCGTGGTCGCCGGCACCGAAGTAGCCAGGGTTGTCGCTCGAGATGTTCTATCACGTCGTGCTCTGACCGTAACCAGCGATTCTCAAAAAGTGACACTTGGAATCATCGCCCTCTATGTCGTCGTTATCGCTATTCTGTGGAATGTACCCTACATCAAGTGGTCACTATGGCCCTTTAAGGTCTGCACACTTTATCAGCAACCACCTTTTCCCACACCCTTTCATATCGGGGCTGCGTATAAGTGAGCCTGTGGGGGAAAAAAACACCTCTAACATCCATCTTAGATGCTTGTCATCGCCTTTCACGAGTTCAGTCATGCCATCGCCGCAGTTCTGACCGGTGGTCGAGTCAAGTCTATCTCGCTTGACCCGCATGAAGGTGGCGTCACCCATATGGTCGGCGGAAGGAGGGCCATCACCTTACCAGCTGGCTACTTGGGATCTTCTCTCATCGGCGCTATTCTCATATTTACCAGTTTTAATATTGTAGCCAGCAAGATCGTCAGCATCGTCCTCGGCGTATGCTTCCTCCTTACGCTGTGGTGGGGAAAAAGGGACTTGCTCACCATCACCACCATCCTCCTTGCCGTCGGACTTCTCGTCGCCAGTTGGTTCATCGTCCATGCCGAGGGCCTACGATTTGTCGTCTTGTTTATTGGCGTCATGAGTTCGCTGTATAGCGTCTGGGATATTGTATGTCTCTCACCCTAGATGTGAAACTTGTAACCGCTGACATGAGCAGTGTGATGATCTCATTCTACGAAAAATCAACAGCTCCGATGCCAGCGTTTTCGCAAAGCGCTACGGTGGCTCTTCGCAGTGCTGGGGAGTCATCTGGTCAATCATTTCACTCCTGTTTCTAGCTGCCGGCATCATCGCTGGTATCGCCGCTTTCCCTCAATCCTTTGCACAGCAAGAAGAAGATTCAAAACATTTCCTTCCAACACGATAAGGATCAGGAGATTTGTACGATTTCCTTTGCCGTTGCCTCGTAAATTACATTCCGAGGCCACTGGCTGCGGTTTCGGGGGGGGGGGGGGGGATATTACGTTGACGGTGGCAAGCCTATATTACGAGTTACGCCATATCTATCATTGAAACAATATTTAGCGTACCTATGACATATGTCACCGTGTGCGTCTATGATTAGCACCGCCTTACCGGCGTAGTTGGATTGCATCACTGCATTGATATACACGTAGGCATCGAAACACGTGGTTTTAGTGAACTCGGCGCCCAGAGGAGAAGGATTCGACAGAGTGAGTCGATAATGTTATTTGTCCGCTGTTTTAAATGAGTCTCATCTACTAAAGTTGCTTCGCAATAATTCCAGTAACCATTTGTAGTTGTCTTACCTATAATTGTCTCTCAGTTGGTTCCATAATGCTTTCATGCTTATTGAATGCAAGCCTACAGCGCTAATATGACATGTCACATAGTTACAGTATAATCTTAGAAATTCATACGAAGTTTATTTAAACCACCGAGACGGTATTACCCAAACAATACAGCCCGCAACATATACACTGATATGAAAGCATTCGGTTCACGAATTTATGGAGTATGAATGACTGCTGTTATCGTGTGTATAAGCTACGCAACAAACGACATGTTCATGTCTGTAAGAACGGGACCAGCATATCAAACTCCAGACCTTGCCCAACCGAACGCCAGTCCGCCTTAGTACCATTTTGAACATAGTACGGTATTTGAGATATTTGCCACTCATGCGACGTGTGCGCCAGTAACGGGACATACAGCCGAAGTATCCGTCACAGCAGGATGACCAACCACCTTGTTCTTGTGATGACCGACCTTCGCCTTCGTGACCGGACATTCAGCGTCGTCTGCTTTGCCCCGCGTACTAGGATGGTCGGGTGGGAGAACGGTAGTTACTGGTCCTACGACAGGACAAACCTTGTCGTCCATCTCTTGACTCTTTTCCTCGTTGACGACATTCTTCAAAACTGGACAAGCTTGGGCATCTGATGAACCCGTCGAATGGGTAATAGGATTATTATTCGAAGAGACGGAAGGATGTTTGTGTAGGTTTCCATGATGCTCCGTCTTAGCTCCTACGACAGGACAGGTCTGACCAGGCTTGGATAGGTCGACGTCGGGATGTGAGAGAGGTAGGGTGCTGTTGGTAGTTCCAACGACTGGACAGACTAGAGTAGACATGTTGAGAACGGGTCAACTTTGTTCAATCTGTATGGGTGTCGATGCTGGTATATAGCTTGCTGTGCGGTGTCTTTGTAGTCCGCAGTGAGTACTTGTGTATGCGAGAGCTGTGATCAGTTTTGTGATTGACTGGGTGGTGGTTGTGGCGGTGTTGTTTAGTTGACAATTCCGGTGTATGAGCTCGGAATAAAGAATATCATCAACAGGAGCTAATATGAAGACTCGGGGGGCCTCTGCTTTATAAATGGGAACAATAGAACCGACTTCATAGTCGTGAATGGTCTAGGTATGCTGAAAACATACGTCATAGGTCGCCCTGCTGAAACGAGAAATGGTAATCAAACGACAATGATTGGCTACGATGTCGAGGGGTCTACCTCGAAAAGTAGAAGTGATGATATCCAAACACCCCTCCAAAGGGACTTAGGCCTATTTGGTACTATGCAAATACCCCGGGGCGTGAAGTTTTTCTTCCGACCCTTCAAAGTACCATACTTCGGTCCCTCGGTGAGGGTTTGCTGGGGTCACCTATAGTTTGGTACGTCATCAGGGATACGGGTCTTGACTATCGATAAGATATACGTCTAACCCCACATAGTTTAGCCTAAATTCACCGCCCGACAGAAAACGGTCCCCACTAAAAATTTGGTGAAGCTAGTGGTGAGCATCGCGCGAGCTTGGAGCTGTCTGTCGCAGGGTGTTATCTGAAATCGCAAACCTCCGTTCGCGACATTTTAGGAGAAAACAGTCCTGCCCAAAATGCCTCGAAAAGAAGTGTATGTCGACGAATATTCCTGCGACAAGTTCTTTCTCACAAAACGCCTCTAACCTCTTCTATAGGGACTCGCGCGTTCCGACATTGATAAGGAATTGCATCCAGACGAATCAACGCGGACTTCTTCTTCTCGTCGGCGACGAGAGCAAAGATGTCATAGCTAAGCTCTATTACGTACTAAGCCAGCTTAATCCAAAATGCAACAAGAGTGTGCTATGGGCCTATTCAAAGAAGCTCCTAGGTACGCATCTAATCCATCTTGACATCTCAAAGTATCGCCACCAACGTTGAACATAGGCTTCACGAGTCATCGAGCGAAGAGAGAGAAGAAGATCCAAAAAGAAATCAAGAGAGGCATTCGCGAACCGAACACCGAAGACCCTTTCGAACTATTCGTTTCCGCAACCGACATACGCTATACTTATTATAAGGAGACCGACAAGATTCTGGGTAACACATATGGAATGGCAATTCTACAAGACTTTGAAGGAATCACACCAAATGTTCTAGCTAGGACTATCGAGACCGTTCAAGGTGGTGGATTATGTATTCTCCTTCTCAGAGGAATCAAGAGTCTGAAGCAACTCTACACCCTATCCATGAGCGTTCACTCGAGATTCCGAACTGAAGCCCACCAAGACGTCGTCGCCCGTTTCAACGAACGATTTCTCCTCTCTCTCGGAAGTTGTCAAAACTGTCTCGTAATCGACGACGAACTAAACGTGCTCCCGATAAGTGGTGGTAAAGGAATAACACCACTACCTCCTCCAGATGTAGACGAACCAAAGACCGAAGCACAGAAGGAACTTGGGTCAATCAAGGATTCCCTACGAGAAACCGAAATTGTCGGATCGCTAGTCGGCCTCACACGCACAGTCGATCAGGCCAAAGCTATTTTAACATTTATCGACACGATTACGGAGAAGAAGTTGAGAGGAACAGCAACATTAACAGCCGCTCGTGGCCGTGGAAAGTCGGCTTGTCTTGGAATCGCCATCGCAGCGGCTGTTGCGCTGGGTTACTCAAATATTTTCGTCACATCACCTTCACCGTGAGTAATTCTTGCTCTTCCGTGTCTGATAATCTGCCGAATACTTGTGCTGCAACAGCTACTCGTGACCCCCACAACCTGTGTGGTATAATCACTAACATTTGTCTCAGTGAGAATTTGAAAACCCTATTTCAGTTCATTTTCGCAGGATTCGACGCACTCGACTATAAGGATCACACGGATTATCAAATCGTCCAGTCCACTAATCCCGATTTCCAGAAAGCAATCGTCAGAGTCAACGTGACCAGAACCCATCGTCAGACCATCCAGTATATTCGACCAGAAGATGCTCACGTCTTGGGACAATGCGAACTTTTGGTAATCGACGAAGCCGCAGCCATTCCGTTGCCTCTTGTGAAGAAGCTTATCGGTAGCTATCTCGTATTTATGGCCTCAACCGTAAATGGGTATGAAGGCACTGGTAGATCACTGTCCTTGAAACTCATCAAGCAATTGAGAGATCAGTCAAGAGCAGGTGCAATCACGACCGATACTGAGACAGTTGATCGATCAACCGGAAAAACTTTGAAAACTTCCGCTGATGATCAACTCCCCGGTAGCCGTTCTCTACGAGAGATCTCGCTTGAAGAACCTATCAGATATTCCCAAGGAGATCCGGTTGAGAAGTGGCTCAACAACCTCCTTGTATTAGAAGCGCCTCAAACGAGAAGGATCTCTACTGGTTTTCCCGACCCAGAAAGTTGTCAGCTTCTTAAAATTAACCGTGACACACTTTTCAGCTTCCATCCAGTCGCGGAGAAATTTCTTCAACATCTCGTTCAACTCTTTGTCGCAAGTCACTATAAGAATACACCCGACGACCTGCAGTTACTGAGTGACGCACCTTCACATGAACTTTACGTCTTATGTGCGCCCCTCGATCCCGGGTCCAATCGTCTCCCGGAACCCCTCTGTGCGATTCAGATAGCCCTCGAAGGAAAGATATCTCGTCAGAGTGTCCTCAACAGTCTCAGCCGTGGTTCAAGGCCCGCGGGTGATCTGATCCCCTGGCTGGTAAGCCAACAGTTCCAAGATGATGAGTTTGCCTCGTTGAGCGGCGCTCGCGTTGTTCGAATTGCGACTTCTCCAGAATTGACGTCCAAGGGATATGGAGCGAAAGCCTTGTCAGACTTGATATCATTTTACGAGGGGAAATTCGCCAACCTGTCTGAAAGTGAAATAGAGGATGAGAAAGAGTTAGTACGGGTGACTGATGAAGAATTGGAGAATGGTACCTTGAAAGACGAGATTAGCATTCGCGACATCGCCACTCTCCCACCGCTATTCTCTAAACTTTCAGAATGTCGACCCAGCGCTATAGAATATGTTGGCGTCAGTTACGGTCTGACACAACAGTTACATAAGTTTTGGCGGAGAGGTGAGTCTATATCTTCATGAGCCTGGATTTGTACCCTTTCTACCGATTATCAAATCAGGGTTATAATTGGAACTGTTGCTAATACTGCTTCAGGCGGATTCTCACCAGTCTACCTCAGACAAACGCCAAATGACCGTGAGTCCTCATTCCACTCCTTTACCGACTCAAGAAATGCCCTATATCATAGGCAAGGATCAATTGACTCTGCGTGTTACTGACTTTGTTAGTCACCGGTGAACATACATGTGTCATGTTGCGAGCCCTCGAATCAAGTGATAAAACTTGGTTAGGATCATACGCCAACGATTTCCATAACCGATTCCTCTCACTCTTATCCTACCGATTCCGAACTTTTGAACCAGGTACTGCCCTTAGCATTAATGAAAGTGCTACTTCGGGAGCTCGACTCGATCCATCATATAGTCCACCACCATTCACAAAAGAGTCACTAGATCAGATCCTCACACCTTTTGATCTGAAGCGTTTGGCAAGCTATGCCAACAATATCTTGGATTATCACGTTATACGTAAGTTCAGACATATGAATTCGGTTTATCCTGTGTTACATCTGTTTCCAAGCTCTACACTCCCTACAGTCTTAGATAAATAACTGACTTCATCACAGTGGATTTGATGCCTCGCTTGTCTGAACCTTACTTTCGAGGTCGCTTGGGCATGGTTCAATTGAGACCCCTCCAGCGATCCATGCTACTCGCCGTGTCATTTCAACGAAAAGATCTAGATACCATTGCGACCGATTTCTCATTACCAATCTCTCAAACCTTGGCCATGTTTATGAAGATTGTGAAGAAATTCGTCACACACTTTGAAGGATTGGTCTCGGGTGCCATTGAAGCTTCTCTACCCAAAGATACCATCGGTGTTAGCGTCGCCAACGCGAGCGGAATACACGACGATGAGATTATAGATAACCGATTCAACCCCATCGAACAGACATTAGAGGAAGAACTAGAAGAAGGTGGCGATGAAGCGATGAAAGAGGTTCGGAAAAAACAACGCGAATTGATTGATTCTTTACCCCTGGACCAGTAAGTTTTATATAATCGGGATTGTGACCTTGATACTGACGAATCCTAGGTATGTGGTAGAAGGTGACGACCCAGCGTGGGATGATGCCGAAAAACAAGTACAAAAGGCAACCAAGCGAGGCCATGCCAATCCAGTCGTCAGCATCAAGTCGAGCAAAGCAAAGAGAAAAGTAGGCTCCACAGCCGCCGAGGTGTATGAAGAAACATTTGGAGATAAGCCACATAAGAAGGCGAAAAAGTTCAAGAAGAGCCACTGAACCTGAGACTACGGAGGATTGGATGTATATAACGCATGGTTGGTGTTAGGTGTTGCAAAACGAGGTCATTGATTTATTATCTGATAACTTTTCAACACTTTCAACACTTGTGACTCTGAGGATTATCAAGGCCATGGCTTGGCTGAGTGTTCTCGAACCCCTAGCCAACTTCTCTCGTTACATAATCACAGCCCTGCCTATACTGGCCTCGGAGATGAATTTTGGAGACAACATGCAGCAGAGAACATAAGGAGCTCCTCGTTCCTCGAGAGTTGTCGCTACTGGGATATCGAATAGTTCGGGATGCTTGTGTTGGGCGGCGACATATAGGAAGACTGCTTTACAGGCTACAGCGGCGGGCGTATCGCTTATTTATTTGGCATACATGTTTCTGTTTCACTCAATGGATATTACAACGATGATAATTGTGTATATTGTGGGAATGCAAGTGCGTATTCACCAAATCTTGTACAAAACAAGATTCGAATGCTGGGAAAACCTCCCGTTCATTTTGCATGACCGTTTGCAGAGGGGAAAACCAACAAAACACTCGCTTACAAAATTCTCACAACCCACAATGCAGTAGGAAGGAGAAGCGGTAATGGTCTATCTACTCGACAGCTTTGGAAAAAAATGCTGTCTGAACTCATGTACTGGGGAGAGCATGAGCCTCTACTCGAGGCCTGGCGGTGCGCCGTAGTACGTAATACGTAGCCGGCGACCACGGATCAGGTCTCGAATAGATGCCCAAACTCTCGCCCCTGTAACCTTCATTCCTTTTAGCTGCTTTTGAGACCTAATCCAGGTGCGCTGTTAAGCTGACCACCTTCGTTAAAATTCTCGAGCTGCTTTTTGGCTGCTTTTTGAGACCTAATCCCGGTGCGCTGTCTAGCTGACCACCGTAATAAATCTCGAAGCCGAGCCAAGGATGAAAATATCTGACCACCACTAAGAATTGCTCCTTTCATGGGGGGTGAAAAAGACAGATGACTAGGAAAATGAATCGTGACGAACTCACGACCAAATACCTCTTATTCTGCACTACTGCAAAGAATAGAATGTAGTCAAGTCAATCGCTTGCCCATTCACATTTCTTCTTCAGTTGCGATCATTTCGCCTGGAGCTTGCATTCCCTAAACCGAAGGGGTCGCGTTCCATGCGTCTTCCTCGCGGTGGGGAGCATGATCGTCTCGGGCTGGTGCTCCCTAAATCGAAGCGGACTCTTTTTATAGGACGACTATCCGAATCGCGATCAGTTGACCGTGGTCTGAAGATTGGAGTCGCTAATACGCTTTGTTGTCCAGACCTTGGGGCCTGCCAACTATCAAGCGTAGGAGGCTGGTGTGCTTGGACCGGCAAGATCTGACCGCTTCGTGGTTCTTGCGGGGTTGTCATTGCGCTATCTAGGGCACGAATTTGGTCCTTAAGCCTGCGATTCTCAATGGTCAGTTCGTAATTCTCCAAAGAAAGTTCCCGATAATTGCGCTTGACACCACGATAACTGTCCTCGCTAAAGCGAATATAGTCGTCAGCCTGCCGCAATCTATCTTTGAGGATACGAATCTCGTCGTCTCTCTCTTGGGCCTCTGTTGACTCTTTATTCACTCCGTCGATTGAGTTTGTCGCCAACATCCTCAGAGCAGCCTCCATGTCGGTTCGTGACATTGTAAAGGCGGCCTTCATCACGCTAACATCCATTACCTGCCCCTGGCACGAAGACACACTGTTATCAACAGGCGCCTCGGCCCAAGGTACTGGCTCGGACTTGGCTAAAGATGTACTTGTCAGCTATGGTGCCGTAGAGGCTTGCGACATGGACGAGGGAGGAAGTAAATACACCAACAACTCACAGTAGGACTCCCAAAATCGCTTCAATAGAGCTTTCTGCACTGCCTCCAGACTTTTCGGCCTTTTTGATAGCTCTGTCACCCGCGTCTCTGATAATAACGCTCTCCGAAACACCAGTCTCCACGCATCCGCCATGCCCTCTGCAGACAACGTCTGGCGCAGGCGAGCCGACATAGCCTCGCACGCTTGGTTAAAGTCGAACGTAGACATTTTTATCTTGTCTAAGAACGAGAAAAAAAACGTAACAACAACAAATTCAAGACCTTTCGTGCCTTTTTGATTATGAAGGTAAACAGAGTAATTTGTCGAATAAATGTTGTAGGTAGTTGAAGTACTACATGTAGGTAGCAGAATAAGTAGAAGCGAGGTCGCTCTTGCTTAAATCTATTCATACCTAGTATACATTGCATGTACGTACTATCTTTCGACAGAGTAGTGGCACTGAGGTCGCTCTTGCTTAATTAACGTAGTGCTCACACATGAAACACGTACTCGTAAAATATCTTCTCTGGGGGCCTTCCTTTTATTTTCAACACGCAAACGTTCGGACCTTGAAATTCCATACCAATTCCAACCCTATTTGATATCTATCTACAGTTCTATACTGTGACATACAACTCTTTCAACAATGGCACAGCCAGGACTGACATCGATTAATCCAGTAGGAGGCGGTCCGTGGGCGGCGGCGGTGAAGTTCCCGGAATACCCGGACTTCGAACCCACCACGGACGTCCCTATGATCACTGATCATCAACGAACCATGCTGCGTGTTCTCCATGAGCTGCCTCTCGTATTCCTGGTCAGGGTCATCAAGGATAGACTACAGAAAAGTTTCTATCCTACAAATTCACCCGGCGAATGGATCAATCCTGTCATAGCAAGCAAGCTGCTCTCGGACGAGGACATGCTGCAACAGCTCACTCACAGCATCCCCCGGGCCCATATACGGGCCATGGTGATGGGTACGATAGGATGGCAGATCGCACCGGAGCGCGCGGCTAGGCCCGAAGCTCTTTTTTCAAATCCTTATAAGACGAACGGCCCAGGCGCGTACATCGCGACCATGTGCTGAAGTAGGGTGATGAGCAAGCCACCTAGTGGCTGGACTAGTAGCCTGATTTGAGCCACCCTAGGGGGTATGCCTTGATTTTTCGTTGCTTTTTCTATATATTTAGCTATCCCCTTCGCCTCTGTATTATTAGCTTCTTTTTAGTCACGGTGGCCTTTGGCCACTACTCGCGAATAGATTACTTCCCTTGCGAATACCTTCAAAAGTGATCTATTTTGACTATTTTATCAAATCTCTGTGAAGTGCCTGATGAGGTCTCCAGAGTGCGGTTATGCGTATGGCATGCTCCGTTTTAGTGCATAGCGGATCGCGGCGCTAGAGGACTGTCGGGTAACGAGTATGCCACTCTCGCCGACAAGGTGGAGTCTTATCTCGCGGCTTACGACGCGAACATGGTCGCGCCGAATCAGCATACAAAGCCGATGCATGACCTGCTCGCCTGGGCTAGACGCATCGACGACCGCTATCCGCAGAAGAAGGCAAAGCCAGGGACCATCTTCTTTGTCCCGTCTACTCGAGCCCTCGACAAGCTCCGCGACATGGTCAAGGTCTTCCGTTCTATCCACGCCTCGACCATCAATCTAGACCCGGACACATATCTCGCGCAAGGTATGTCTTACGTAGGTTGCGCGGCGAGGGACATTGACGACAGGGCTTCCGCTCACTACCAACACTCCCAATCGCAACATGGCGCCAACTATACGTGGTGGTTGACGATGAGTTGTATCAAGGACATGGGACTGTCGCCCATGGTACGAATAGTTCAGGCCATACGCACTTGGGAGCCGGAACAGCTGCCCATGTCCGAGCTGCTCGTCACTCTCCTGTCCCATTCCATGATGGAGGAATGCGGATTTAACGCCTGGCCTCCAGGCACAACCTTGGACAACAACAGCAAGTATCACGATTGGAATGGCGATGTCATTGATACCATGCATTACCGAAATTTCCTCTTTGATCAGATAAAGGAGTCTACTGAGGGGCTTAGACAAGTCACAGGAGATCTGCAGGCTGTAGAGAGACTGCAGAAGAAGATACGAGCTGCCAACGTCGACATTTTGCTCCGGATAAATTCGGTCACTGGCACTGGCGTGTTAGATCCTCTAGATATCGATGACTTGCAGAGCACGGTATCAAGGTACAAGGAATTCATTCAGAGCCTCAAGGCTGCTGATGATAATCTCCAATTATGCATGCAATATTTTGCTGAGCTATGCATAGACCATTAAGGAGATATTGGCGCCGCAGGCATAAAGCCTGTGGGCCACTCCGTGAAACATTACCAGGGTGGCTTTATAGGTAGCTAGCAAGAGGGTAGCTAGTTTAGCCTCGCATTAAACCTGGCCCAAATAGCTCACGCTTCCCCTAATATAAAAATTACACTTTAATTCGAAAATGGTATCCTCGTGGCGACTCGTCTTCCCGTGACGGCTCACGGCCAACATCGGAATGATAGGTCTACTTGGGACCCAACCTCTCGTGAAAGCAATGCTAACACGAGAGGAAAAAGAAAAAAATAAATTAAGTCAGCTGGCAATATCAGCTCCAAATATTGGCAGTCACTGCTATCAAAATGCAGACGTAAAACTTGATCAAGGTGGTATCACCTCGACCTCGAATTACGCCTTGTGCTTGCCATTGCCCTTGCCCTTACCCTTACCCCTTTTAGGGGAGGTATGCGGCAACGACTCGAGATCGGAAGACTCATATGGATCGATGTCTTTGGCGGTATCCGACGACTCGAGAGCTGGACCGAGTTTTTCGGAGAATACCCTTCGGAAGCCGCCAGCTAACCATGGACCCTCTGAGATGGAAGTGACCCCGGAAGTCGACGATGTCGCCTCTTCCTCTGGTGCCATAAATGGAAGCCCCTTCATGGCGTCAATGAAATCAATCTCGAGATTGTCTATTTCCTCTTTGTTGAAGGGGTTCACCTCCTGATTGTACCTGCTAGCTGTCTCGCTGAGCAAGTCGGACGTGAAGTTGATCATCTCCTTCCATAGCTCTTGATACGTCTTCATATCCTTTCTCTTGGCGACGATATGGAAACGACCGAGGATCTCGGTCAGGACGCAGTCACGAACATGGTCCATGGGTGGTGGGATCTCGTTCTTTGGTCCCCTCCTGGTGACTATCCCGCAAAATGTTTGCCAGAATTCGGTCAGTTCTGGAGGAGCGAGAAACTTGTCCAAGGAATGTTTCTTGACTAGTCTCTTGAACAAAATTTCGCAATCTGTCCGGACCATCGACGCATGGAATTGATCGACACCAGCTTTTGAGCCCTGGACCTTGGTCGGGTCTCCCCCGGGTCCCTTGGGGTCATTGACCTTGGGATCCTTGACACTAGCCTTCTTGGACTCATCTCCTGCAGCCTTGTCCTTTTGGACGTTCTGCTCGGCGACCTTGGAAGAATACCTCTTCGCCCCCTTCATCATCTCCTCTTGCGAGATGGCCCTGATCGGATTCGGGAACATGGACCTTCCGACGCGAGGTTGGACATTCTCATAGATCTTTTCGCGATGAGGTCGCGCGTGGTCCCGAGCGCTAAAATGCTCATTGATGATGTCCATTATAAAAGTACCACCTCATAGATTATACGTGGACTTATTTGTTGGCTTAACTAACACCCACATGACTCACTCATCGCCTTAGCACGACGAGAACTTGTAAATATCTAGGTATAGATCGGTAGATGTGTTCAACTTGTCAACGTTTTATAATTAGTATCTACTTAAAACTGGGCAACAGTACTTTCTAACCACCCCACGGAACCTGTATGACTGTCCGTACGCTTGTTCGTAATTTATCTCTGGCTAGTGTCTCTTGGAAGTGCTAGTGCTAAGTAGGCATTTACATATACGTTTTTAGATTCAGGAGTCTAACCGTAGCTCGAGTGTTTGCTAAGTTCTCTGAGTCTGACAACTTACGTAAGTACCTTGTGTTCAAAGTAATTACTTAAGAAGTTGCAGGCATAAGTACTCGGTTGTTTGCGTACGTATTGTTAAGTAAATCAGCCAAGTAAGTACCCACGTAGACAGGCAACTTATCAAGTAAACATGAGTCACTCAAGTAATTAGGAAGGCACTCAAGTAATTAGGAAGGCACTCAAGTAATTAGGAAGGCACTTGAATTTTGGCGGGGTAAGTTAAATTTCGCTCCCACAAAGTACCTATAGTCCTTCTTTTTCACCTCTTTCTCTCTCTCTCTCCCTTCTCTCTTTTTTCATACCACAACCACAACTACAACCACAACCACACCACCAACACCAACACCAACACTTACCGCAAATTACTATATCTTTTACTATTAAAGATGAGTTTTCGTGGTAACAGCACTTTTGGTGGAGGGAGTGGTAGTGGCGGAAATCGACGAGATCGAGGAGGTGGTCAACGAGATCGAGGAGGTTATGGCAGAGGCCGCGGAGGCAGAGGACGTGGCAACGCGGGAGCCGCTCCAGGCACCGTCAACCACCCTGCTCCACTGAGGGTCCAAGGTACAGCACAACAAGTGGCGGAGCTGCTTCTGCAAATGCCGAACGCCGAGGTCAGTCTCTCGCTCACTAACAGAGGCACCATTGGCAACGCGGGCTCCAAGCGAAGCCGTGGCGACGCCGAGCCTGATGCCGAGGGAGCCGTCACTACCAAGAAGCAGAAGAAGGCACCGATGGAACCCGAAGTCATCGACCCCAACGTCTGTGGCAACTGTGGTGGCACAAACCATAAAGCCGCATTCTGTGTCAAGACTGGCCAGAGCGGATGGATGGAGGCATGTCCCAAGTGCGACAGCAAACGTCACATGTATGAGGGCTGTCCCAAGCGCGATAAGGGTGAGGATTTTACATACCTCATCTTTAACCGCCAGAGGAAGCCTCCAGTCAAGAGCATGATGAAACTGGGTAAAGTTATCAAGAACGAGCTCGAGCGACCCGGGACCCAATGGCCCAAGGTTCGCGTCCTCGAACTTCCGTACTCTTCCAAGTTTGCCAGGCAAGAGGCTCGACAGAACCCTCCCGAGAGCTGGACGTACCCTCACGTCGGCGATCCAGTTAAGGAGGCCGAGGCCAGAACACCGGAGCCTAGCAGGACGGACATCACGCTCGATGTCGCGTCCCGATTCAACAGCATTTCTGCCCAAGTCTGGTCTTACAGAGAGGAGATCGTCAATTTTGAAGACGACGGACCCATTCCTACGATGCATACGCTCGTGGACCGCGGAAACTATACCAATCAGCCGGCCCAGCCTGTCCAGGGTGTCCAGCCGGTGCAGCATGTCCAGCCTGTCCAGACGGTGCAGCCGGCCCTGCCAGTGAGGCTGACCCGGTCGATACGCTCCGCCAGAAGACTAGAGCCCGCCCCTCAGCGGCGTAGAGAACAGGTTCCCACGGGTTGTGTCAATTGTGGCAAGGAAGACCACGTCGTGCGTATGTGCGTGGAGATCTGCGCCGCCTGCGGGAGCGGCGATCATGTCGCCGACAAGTGCCAGGGGTGGATGAATGCCTGCATCTGTGCCAGGTTCCCCCATCACTTTCTGGCCCAGTGCGAAAGACTCTGCAACTATTGCTTCGTCTTCCGGGGTGTAGCCGTGCCGCACCGCATCACTGACTGCCCGTCCATGTGTCACTACTGCCTCGCGACGGGTCATACGACCAAGGAGTGCCCTAAACCCAGAACGGTTGACAGGACATGCGAATCGTGCTCCGCAGACAGGGTCAAGGAACAGTATCACTTCGCCTCCGAATGCGTACTGAACTTGTGTCCCGTCAAGGGGTGCAGCGATCCCCTGCATTGCAATGATCATTGCAAAGGCTGCGGATGGAAGCAGGATGAAATTGCCCTCATCAGGTCTCACGATCGGGAACACAAGTGTCAGTTCACCAAGATCTGGCATAAGGACGAAGGTGGCGGCCACTATGTGATCAAACTGGCATGCAAAGATTGCGGGTCCCGGTTCAAGCATGAGGAGGTTCTCGAAGTTCGCGCGAAGGCGCTTGAGGAAATTGAGCAGTTGCTCAAGACTCCGGAAGGTTTTGAGAATTGGCGCGTCGAATGTCCGAAGTGTCGAATCAACTAAAGATGTTAGCAACAAGCTCGATCGACGGGGTGAAGACTGGCTCTTTCGAGCCAGTCGAGAAGGTCGGATCAGGCACAAAAGGTGTTGTGATCGAGACCGCCCCATCGACGAGTGCGTCGCCCGCCCAGATTAGCCCCGAGATAGGTCATTTGCCAGCATGTTTCGCCGGGGGGCGAAATGCCTTACCGACGTGGATAAGCTCGAGCAGGATCTCAAGGTGATAAGTCTCTACCCGAAAAGAAGGGAAAGAGCAAGGGCAAGGGCAAGGGCAAGGCATAATTCGAGATCGGGGTGTTACAACCTTGGTCAAGTTTTATGTCTGTTAAACCGAGAATTTGACGGCAGTGATTACCAATATTTAGAGCTGAGATATGTCCTCGATATTAATATCGCTAGCTGACTTTATCTTGCAGATGTGTTCCTCTCGTGTTAGCATTGCTTTCACGAGAGGTTGGGTCCCAAGTGGACCTGTCATTCCGATGTTGGCCGCGAGCCGACACGGGAAGACGGGTCGTCGCAAGCATGCAAATGGTGATATAAAGCTAGATGCGGAGATATTTCCTGGACTTATTCTTAAATCAGGTATCCTCGCTATTGACAAACGTTGCCAAGAGGTACTTAATTAGCAATGGACTATTAAACCAGAGTTATTCCTTTAACTAGATCTCTCTAGATAAAGGGTCTTCCGTTTCATCCATTGATTAATCCACATTTTTGTGATGTGGACCTCCTAGCGCAGGCTTAATAAGAGGGTCTGTTTAAACCCTTTATAGTAAAATAACGCGCCATTGCTGTATACCCTTATTAATATATTTAGAGTCTCCTTTTTTATTTCTGTCAGCTATGAAAACTCTATTTCATATTCAGTTTTCTAGTCCTAATGTTGTCTTTGACAACCTTTGCTCGACGACGATTTCCTGGACCTTTCTCTGTTCCCTCTCCCTCCTGATAACTAACTGCGGGAGTAGTTCCTATTTGCTGTAGATCAACATGAGCTTAAGCGCGAGATCTGTCAGATATTAAACATGCGGACAAGCCTAATAAGGACTAGTGGCAAGCTCAAGTAGTTATGTAACTGGTATCGATAGCTAGCCTGGTGTACACTATTATACATACCTACAAGATAAGCGACAGAGGAGCCTATTGTTAGATATAACAATTCTGGCTACCAGTTATTGGTTAAAGGGCTATATTAGAGTGTTCTGTGTGTAGGTCTAGGAGCTTATAACAGGTGATTCTAGGGCTCTATTATAGCTTGATTTCCTAGCCACCTCCTTGTTTAGTCACTTATTGTCTGCTCTCCTAGCTACCCCCTTGGCTAACCACTCTTAACGCCACCTTTCCTAGCCATCCTCCAGTCACCCTCGTGATACTTCGTTGAATAGCACACAGGCTCTATAGCCTGCGGCGCCAATATCCCTGATCTGACAAATAGCAATCAGAACTATTAGGACAACCCCTCGCGGTTACGGCCCTAGGCAGGATTACGACTGTCGTAACGCGCCTGGCCACGACGGTTACGACCTCTTTTCTGACGCTTGCGATGACGGCCACGAGGAGGGGAATCATCGCTGTCATCCTCGGCAGAGAGGTCCGGTTGACCGAGGGCGGCAGCGGTTTGCTCTCGACTGATGGTAATACGCAATCTCTCTTCGGGAGTCGCAGGCTGGGCACTCCCCTCGCCACCAACATCATCTGCGCCAGTATCTTGGGGTGGTAGTGTCAGCAGCCATGGAAAGAATTCCTCCTTGATGATCTGGGCCGTGTACTCGACGGAATTCTCGGAAGGAGGAGGGCATGACGCCGCACCGACCCCGTCACCGTCCCACCGTGTATAGATGAGCATGAACTTGAGCTTGGGATCGGCTATGGTCCATCCGCTATCTTGTGAGGGCTTCTGGTCCATGGCTGGTCTCTGGTCGATGTTAATATCCCATCTGGGATAGATCATGGTCCCGTTAAATCGGTATTGTCGGATCTCGGCCGGGTTCTCGATGGGATGTTTTGGGTCCATCTTCACAATGGCCCGTAGTATGTAGGCCGAGTCTGACGTGGTCACCTCGAACTCGTCATTGGGGAAGGTTTCAACAACTCTCGACTTCAGTCGAAAGCGTCGGACTTCTTCAAACGTCCGCGGGTGATGCTCGTCGGGGTTGTACATGACTCGGATGAAGGGGGGAAGGTTGCAGAAGCGTTCGTGCATCTTGGTTCCGCCCTCGGCTTGCCGATCTAATACGAATGACTGGTCTGTGACTGCCTCTTCGAGGGTCTGGGTACCGTCCCAGGTGACTTTGTTGTCGTCCGTCATGTCCTCGTAAGAGCATTCCTGAGTCGATTCGACCTCGGAATCGGGGGAGACGTCGCTGATCAGTAACTGACAACTCTTCAAGGCGAACCAGAGAGATCCAAAGAGGGCCTTGTCGATCCCCGGATGTTTAATCAGGTTCTCGAAGGTCAGCTTAGATCGTAGGACTTGCATGTTACCCAGGTCTTCGGGGAACAACTTGGATACTAGCATCCCCTTGACCTCGTAATCTGCCTGCCTATCCCATCCAAAGTTGTGACATGCGCACTTTATGATGGCCGACTTGGCGAAGTGCGGTTCGGTTTCGAATTTAAAACTGATCAACATTCTGACCATGATGATGAGGCAATCCAGGTCACGACTCTTGAGGTGGCAGAAGTCTGCCTCTCGGTCGCTGTCGGCCTCGATTGGCAATCGAATCTTGCTATGCCATGGCACCTGAGTGCGATGTAGTTCTCGCGTAGCGGCGGGCCGCAAGTCCAGACTGTCAATGCCCTGGTATCCTCTTGCGGCCTCAATGCTCTTCCATGGTTCTGTGGCCATGGTTGTTGACGATATCGTTATTGACGATATCGTGATGGAGGCGTTGTTATTCTTTGACTCGTGTTCGCGAACTTGGCCTTGATAAACCAAAGAGGTACAATAAATCAAGGAGATAACCTAGGTGCCTAGGTTGCTTCGTGTGTGCGAAGTTGGCCTCGGTAAAATCAAAAGGAATAAATCAAGGAGATAACCTAGGTTGCTTTATGTGCGCAAAGTTTGTCTTCATAAACTCAGGAAGGTGCAACAAATCAACAAAGGTAAGTACCTAGGTACCTACATATAAACATGGCACATGACTTTGCCTACGCCAGCCTGTTATTCTAATGCTCACAGGAAAACAGGCAGGTAGTAGTAAAATTTACTAAACTAAGTACCTATTATAGCTAATACTGCTTTTAAGAATACTTATTTTAACTTTAAAGCTATTTATTTTAACTTTAAAAACATAGTTTTTATTTTTAAAAGCATTATTTTTGTTTTTAAAGTTATTAATTTTTAATTTTTAAACTTTATTTTTATATATTTTTTAAATTAATAAAATATCTAGGTATTTACTTTATATATAGTTTCTTTAATTAATTTAACGCTTTTTATATTATTTTTTTAATTTTTATAACTTAAATTAGCTATAATTAAAATATTTAAAATAATTTTATTTATTAAAAGCTTTATAAATAAAGATAAATTAAAAAATACCGTTTAATTAAAAAATATTATAATAAATATTATTATTAAGCTAAAAAATTTAATTTTTCTAATGTTTTATAAAAAAACAATAATTTAACGGCTATATATACGCTTTTTATAAAAGTAATAAATAAGGAAATATAAAAGCAGGAAAATAATAAGCATAAAAGCACCTGATTTATAATATACCTAAGCTACCTACTTAGTATATATAATAAGTGCTTTTTACCTAATTGGAATTGACTTTCCGCCGGCAACAATATTCTATGGCTGTTCTAGGGCGAGTCAGTGTTGATGCGGCTATTGTGGACGACGACGTCGACGACGAGGCGTTAGCATCCCCACGTTGATCCATGAGGAGAGCAACCATCTTGGCGGGGCCGAGCTTGGAATGCCACACCCGAGAAGGCAGTTTCGACGACGCTGTGGCCTTCCTTCAACGTAGCCAGCCAGATCCTGACGACGGGTTCCATGATGACAGCGGTAGCGAGAGCGCCGGGAATTCGAAGAAGTCCCAGGCTGCCATTTTCACGATAGCTCCAAAGGTCATCGGAGCTCAGCACGTCGGCGCCATAATTATTCGAGAAGCCTTAAATAAGTGTAAGGTTTAGGCGGCGACTTAGCTTTAGCCTGCTATTTTTACTGTTTTTGCTTTTTTTTTTTTATAAACTATATTTAAAATATATTACCTATAAGTTAAAAATAAAATAAAAAAGTTTTATAATATAAAAATAAGATTTAATTATTTTAATATAAAATATTTATTTTTTTATTATTTATTAATATTTTTATTATAATTTAAAATAATTATTTTAATTTATAAATAATTTAAAGTTATATTTTAATTATATAAAAACTTAATAATTTAACTAATAAAAGTTAATTAATAAAACTTATTAATAATTATTTAAATTTAATAACTTTTTATTATTAGTTTTTTTTAATATATAATTTTTATTTTTTTAATTTTTCTTTTATTTTTTAAATACCTTTAAAGCTATATTTTTACTTTTTATAATTATTTAGCTTTAAAAAACATTATTAAACCTTTTATATTTTTTAAAATTAAATAATTAAATGTTTTTATTATAGTAATTATTATTAAAAAAATAAATTTATTATAGCTTAAGTTTTTTAACCTAGTATATATAGCTAAAGTATTAGCTAATTTATAAGTTAAAGTTTTATATATAAGCTATTATTTATATAAAAGTTTATTAGTTAGTTTTTTACTTTTTAGCTATTAATTTTACTTTATATAATGCTTTTTTATTTTGGTATTATAGCTAATTTGCCGGTATATTTAGCTTATTTTATTCCTTAGTTACTTTATAGTTTAATTATTTATTAAAGGTTTAAGTTTGCTATAATAACTTTAATAACTTTATTTAAGCTATTTATGTTTATATAATAGCTTTATTATTTAACTTTAGCTAGCTTATCCTTGTTTTAAAAGCTTATTTATAAGCCTTATAGCGTTAAATCTAACTTATAAAACAAGCTAAATTACTTTATTAATAGTTTACCGCTCTAAAAAAAATAAACTTAGGCTAAAGCGTCGCTAATATATATATAATTTAGATTTAAAATATAATATTAACTTAAAATAAGTTATAAAGCACTTTTTTTATAGTTAACCTTTTAGCAAAAAAATAAATAGCTAGCAAACTTTTAGCAAGCTTTTATAAGCGCTTTAAAAAAAAAAAAAAAAAAAGTTATATTAAATTAACTTTTTAATCTTTAAAATAAATAATTATAAAATAAAGATTTTATAAATATAAAATAAATCTAGAATAATTAAGCTATATTTAAACTATAAACTTATATAATTATAAAAAATATAAGTTATTAAAAAATATATATTATAAAATAATTAAAACTTATATAATAAAGTTTTTAATAATACTTTAAAAACTTTAATAATTATTTATAATTACTAAAAAACTAAAATAAAAAAAAATACCTATAGCTAGTATATAATTTTATTATATAAAGCTAGTAAATATACTTTATACTAAATTAAAAAGTTAATTAATATTACTTTTTAGTACTTAAAAAAGCATAGTTTAAGTAATTATATATTATTATAACTTATTTACTACTTATTTTTTATTTAATTATTTTACTAATTAATAAAAAAATAATTAAACTACTAATTTATATAAAAAATAGTTATAAAAGTATAACTAAGTTATAATTAAAGCTTTTATAAAACTATAGCAAAATAATTATAAAGTAAGGTTAAAATATAAAAGTAACTATTTAAATAGAAAAAAAGACCTTTTTAATTTAAAAGCTAAATTATATTTAAATGAAAATATAGCTAAAAAAGCCTTTATATAAAGGAATTCTAAGCTGTTAAAGCTTTTAAATAATAGTATTTAATATAACAAAAATAGTTATATTATATTATATAATAAGTATAATAATTATATCTATTAAAGCTTTAAATGTTTTACTAAAAAAAAAATTACTAAATAGTTTATGTATTTATATATTACTTATTAATATATTAGTTATTATTTAAAAGCGTTATAAAAGTTTTTCTTAATTTTTTAATAGCTAAAAAAAAAGCCTTAGGCTTAGTTTTCTTTTTATATAAAGCTTTTTTTTAGTAAATATATATTTTTTTAGTTTTATTATTTTTATTAGTTATATTTATTTGTTATATTAATTAATTAGTTTATTTAGTTTATTTAGTTTTAATTTATATAAGTTTTATATAAGCTTTAGCTTATTTATTATATCTAAGAAAACTTAGATACTATATTTTATTTTAGTGATATATTTTTAGCTACTTTTTGCTGATTTATTAGCCGCTGCTAATTCTTAATTCTGTTGCCGATCCCTGATTTTGCTACCAAGCCGCCTATTTTAGCTTTACTTTTTGCTTTTTGCTCTTGCTATATTTATTGCTTACTACTAAGTTTTTTAATAGCTATATTATTGTATAAAGCTTTATAGTAGCTTTTAAGCTATTAATAAAGCTTTTGTATATTTATTAGTTATACTTTTTTTGCTTAAATAAGCTTTAAAGCTATTTTTGTTTTAAAGGTTTATTAAATTTATTTATATAATTTGTAATAGTTTATTAATTTTATAAATATTTAGTTA